>OX578143.1:355000-865000 GCA_951213105.1 Amaurobius ferox | reverse complement strand
TTTGTTTTTTACCCGCGTTTCGCGTGTTCTCATTGGTGAGTGGTCAGTAAATGTTACATCTACACACTTATTAAAAAGTTTTGAATATCAAAAACCGTTTCAAATTGAAGCTCATAAAAATGGAATGGCGATCATTTTTGACAAGCAAAGTGGTGTAATTTAAAAAAAAAAAATCGCCTTGCATCGTCACTCCTAATTCAAATTTTTGAAATTTTTGATTTCTTTTTGTTGATCTAGAAGCTGAGACGGATCGAATGAGAATAAAACCACAATTATAGCTAGAGTGGAAATGCTCGATCATTAAATTAAGCAAAGTGGTTTGGAGTGTTTTGATTATTCTTTTACACTGTTACACTTAATTCGAATTTTTATAATTTTAGATTTTTCCTTAGGTCTCGAAGCTGAGACGGATCGAATGATACCAAAGCCAAGATTTCGTCTGTCCGCATGTTTGTCTGTCACGCCTTTTTTAAGCACTTCCCGTATAGAAACCTGCAAGTTCGTACACGGGTCGGGTCACACAATTTGCTACCTTAAACCCTTGGGTTGGTCGTGTGGTCTGGGCCTTTAACGGGTCGGGTCAATCTTTCGGTAAAATCCCCTGAAAAAAAAATAGAATTTTTAAATATTGTTCTGTGGGGTACTCCACATTGAGACGTTCGAAATATGAAATTATAGAAAAGCATATTTCAGGAAGAGAGAGACTTTAAATTTAGTGTGAGGGTAGATAGTTCAAAATGATAAAAGTGTGCAATTTCAGTTTTTCAATATTTGCTACTTTAGAGGTGTCACACACCAAAATGTTCGATTTACCTAATCGTCTTCTTTTGAGTGAGATGGGGACTTGAAATTTGGTATACGGATCAGTCAGTCGTTCGATAACTCTCACGGAAAAAGAAAATAATTTTTTTCAAAAATATTCATTAGAGAGAAGGGAGGGGGGAATGTTTGAAATGTCAAATAACAGAAAACATACATCGTGGTGAGATAGATATTTTAAATTTTGTGCAAGGATAAAAAGTTCGAAAGGGAGAACGTGTATAATTTCAATTTGCCAATATTTGCTAATTTAAGGGTTCCACACATTAAAATGTTCGAAAAAATGAGAAATGCCTTAAATACTTTAAATTTCGTGTAAGGTCAACAGCTCGAAAAAACTTCAGCGAAAAATCCAAATTATCAAAAAAGTGTATTTGAAGAGGGAGGGCTACAGCAAAATATTTGAAATGTGAAATAAGAAATAGAGACTTGAAATTTGATACACTGATCCATTTTTCGATAAAATCTTTGGGGAAAAAATCAAATGTTTAAAAAATGTTCATTTAAGGGGTGCTCCCCACTAAAAAGTTCAGAATATGAAATGATAGTTAACTGCGCTTTCAGACGAAATAGGGGCCTAAGAATTGGTGCACGGGTAAATCGTTTGATAGGAAAAAAGGGGATCAATTTCGGTTTTTCAATTATTTGTTGACTTCAGGATATTAAATGTTCGATTTGACAAATAAATAAGAAACGTTCTTTTTTAAATACGATTGAAACTTGAATTTGGTTCACGGGTTCATTGTTGCTCTATAAAACTATCGGAAAAATTGATCTTTTCAAAAAAGTTTATATCGGAGGGGTAGGGGGGGTTGGTTCACTCCAAAACGTTTGAAACATGATGTCATAAAAAATGTACTTCTCTAGAAAGAACTAAGGGGATAGGAAATAAATAACTTGTAATATTCGATATTTCAGGAATGACCCATACTTAATTGTTCCGTTGAACGAATCAATGAAAAATTCACACACTAAAGTGAGATAGAGAATTGAAATTTGGTGTTCTAGTGAACGAACAGTTCGATAAAGCTACCAGAAAAATTGAGTTATTCAAAAGTTCACATTGTTTAGGGGACCGTTTGTGAGACCGTTGCATTTTGCGAGACCGTTGATTTTCAGCAGGTATTCGGCTAATATATGCTATTCTAGTACCGCTTACATCTATAGCGTATAGTTGAAAGTTTCATTTACCCCACTCGATACTACTACCATGCGAGTAACAAAATGCGAGTTATGTTTCAAAAGTTTTATTTAGTTCTAGATTTTACATTAACCTAGTTGGTTATACAAAGTATCGTAAAAATCCATAATATTTGTACCAGCTATCGTATAATCGACCACAGACAGACACAGATCACTCCAAAAATAGTCAAAATATGTCCAGAATATCTTAAAAGATATATTGGGATCAAAATCTCGAAATCGAAAATGTTTAATACTTTCTCAATACTGCGTATGAGAAGGTAAAAATATTGTGGGGCAAATGTTTGCAACGGACGACTACCCTCACTAAATGTGCCAATTTTTACAATGGCCATTTTTGCTTAAGAGGTCGACGTCATATTGGCTCCTCGTGTGAATTCGAGTAGAATTTGAGAAATCTGGGGTACAGCATATACTACCTAACCTATCGTGTTGCCACTCTACCTAGATAATGAGGCAGGAAATATTTGACAAATGGCAAAAAAAGTTGAATTCTCAAAGTTGAAAAATTCATAAATGTTTAAAGCTTATAAAGTCAGCGAATTTCTATATTTTGAGTTAATATTTTTGAACAGACGGACATCACACCAAAAATAGTCAAAACGTGTTGGCATCCAAATCTCGAAATCAAAATTTTCGTGAAAATAATACTTTTCTATACTATTTTCTATGGTATGAGGAAGTAAAACTCCGCCTTCGCATTTCTGATGGAAGCACGCATCGCCCCACTGAATATTTTAAATATTTCACTACCTCCGACAGTGTTCAAACTTGACAGACAAATTCAATTTTCCCGAAATCTCACCTATCCGGATACACTTTGCTATCCATAACGTATAAGATATTTATCCCTCCCTCCTCCTTACAATCCTTTCTCCCCCCCCCCTCCCCCCATTTATGTCCTCAAATTTCGCGACCTCCGCGCACCCCAGAAAAATATCGATTTGACATCCGGGAGAAAGTGCCACGCAGCAATTTAATTGTCGGAACTTCGTTCTCTGAAGAAGATTCTGGAATTTGAAGACGGAATAAAGAGAATGGAGGGGGGGGGGGGGGGCATTTTTCTATAATTCTCAACCATGACTGAAGGGGAATGCCTTTGTAGAGAACTCGATAGAGAAACTGGCTTTTCCAAGATGTGGTAGTCAGATTCAAAAGTTTTTATATTTATGATTTCGTTCAGTGCAAGCTATACAGGGTGTCTGTCCCAAAAAGATTGAAACGCGCTTTAATTCTGTACCTGTTGGAGATAAGTGGGCATAGCCAAACTTGGTATCAATCGAAAGATTCTTTTGAATCCCTTTCAAATGAAGGGTAACAAGCTGTAATTTTGATCATTTGTACCAACGATACAGAGTTTTCAAAATTTTTCTTGTAAAATTTGTAAAAATGAAAAAAATAAAAAAATCACAAGCTATTTCAAAATGGTTTCTGGTATAAAAAAGTCGAGTAGAGCTACACTCCGGTTAATTGTAAAAGTCAACAAAAGAGTGTAACATTTTTGTAATATTTATAATTAATTCTTTTGTAATATTTTTTTTTCTTTTGAGAGGATCTAGCCTAGATTGACTAGAAATCAAAAAACGGAAAGAAACTAATTCATATGCAGTAACCGGTCAATAACAGAAATAAAACGAAATTTTATAGTTCGTCGGTTTTCCCACCAAATTCAATCGAATACTAGAAGTTTGCATTTGCAAATACGGCTAGAACACCGCTGAGGAATAATGAATAATAGGCCACACCGGTACACATGCTGTACCAAGTTTCAATAAATAATCGATTGAATAAATAAATAAAAAAAAATTCTAATAGTTGTACACTATCCCCAAAACCAATTTACAGTATTATCCTTTAGTAAAGTAATTAAAAAATATATATATTTCCTTGTGGGGCCCCTAGTAAAACCGCTCACCGTTTCCCCCCTGATCCGGCCATGAATGTAGCATGATAGGATATGCTGCCAGTACTAACAATATAATAACTGGTATTGAAAGTAGCATTATTATTCAACGCTTTGACAATAACGAAGCAAAAATGCGAGGAAAGTTGCCAGTCATAAAGATTCTTGGTGAATCATATTCGAATGATTCATTTTATTCAGCGATTGCAGCGTGTTGAAAGATGACGTTGCATTTTCCTGACGTGTGGAAAATAAAGAGAAAAATATGCCTATTTCACAATCACCGATTTTTTTCGATTACACCATGGGCACCCATAGAACTTTTTTCTGGGGGGGGGGGGGGGGGGCAAACTGCTGACGTCAGGGGGAAAACTCAAGGATAAGACATACAACATATACAAATTTGATGCTCATTTTTTTGACGTTGAACGTTCAAGAGGGCAAGTCCCTCCCTGTCCTCTGATGAGAGTCCATGGATTCCATTCTATAAACATTTCGACACGTTTCAACATTTACGTACACCTTCTAAGTTTTATCTGCGTACCTCTTTCTGCACATTAATGTTATTGGTGCACCCCTCTTTAGAAATGGATCTTCATAATGGCCGCATTTTGCACATTTATTTTATCGGCGTAGTTTTGTTTAGAAATTTATAGTACATAATAATGAACCGTTTTTTTACACTCATTTTAACGGGGTTCCCCATTTTACTTCGGATGAGACGAATTCATAAGGGTTTGATCATTTTGCCTGGTAACATTTACTTTCAATTTTATACCAAATGCTAAATGGTTTTTGTTGCTTTCAGCTATTTGATGATAAATGTTTAAAAAAACATAACTTTTACCATGATTTTAAATTAAAATATTGCTCTAATTCATGCTTTTGGCACATTTAGATAACAATCCTTTTCAGCCGGACCGTGCTGAAACATAAAGTCATGGGGATTTCTACATGTAGAATTTTCTTCGAGCTCGGTAGGGTTAACCTATATATATAATATTAATCTATATAACCTATATATATATATATATATATATATATATAATATAACCTATATATATATATATATATCTATATATAATCAATCATTGAAATTTCATATAATGTTTTATTATATATATATATATATATATATATATATATATATGTGTGTGTGTGTGTAATATTGGCTACAATAATCCAGGGAAGAGACATTTTATGTACCAGAATCTACTTTATTACATGACACTTGAAACAGAGGTAGTTACATTGGCTGGTCGAGCTCCCAACCTGCTCTCACAAAATCTCAATGCAATCTGCGATTGTTCACAAATACAAATTACATTTACATCGGAGGGGGAGGGATATGAGGTATGGGGCACATGCTGTCTTCGCGTTTTAGGCTTTAAAAATGTGGTTGGGAAGCAGTTTCATATGAGAAAGTTTACGTAGAGGTTAAGATAAGTATCCATATATGGTATGGTCGAGGAAAAGAGGAAGTGCTGACAGACTTTGTTAATATTAGTGGCGTGGGATATAATTTAATATAGTTGCAATACGTGCTGGACGTAAAATAGGAATTTGGAATAATTATGAAAGAAACGGGCGCGTTATTGGGAAAGGATTAAAATTTCTGTTCCATATACATATATACACCCTTTTGCAGCAAAAAAAAAAAAAAAAAAAAAAAAAAAAAAAAAATCCGATCATCTCAAAATTTCGCATGCAAATTCCTCTATACCAAGTATGCAAATGCTTAAATTTGCAAGGCCAATGGGTGTTAACTTCGGTCATGGCGCGCGTTTCTACTGCGCAACTAGCATCCTATAAAACAGTTTTAAATTGTGGACGATTTATCTTCGCTCGTTATCGGCGTTGCAGTTTCGTGGAGACACAACCAATAATGCACTTACAACGTTGCCGAAGACCTTATAAGCAATTAGATGAGTTCGAACGTGGTCGTATAGTGGAGATGCGTGAAGCTGGTTGGTCATACCGAGCAGTAGGCCGCCACCTGCACCGAACGGAAACTGCTGTGTAAAGGTGCTGGCAGCAATGGTTGCTGCAAGGAACTCATCGGCGGAATGAAGGCTGTGGAAGGCCAAGAGGTACAAATGCGAGGCAAGATCGGATGATTGTGCGCCAGGCCCGAACTGGCCCAACGGCATCATTGTCCGTCATCCAACGTGCGCTACAGCCTCTTCCATACCACCTGTGGTATCTTCCATCATTTCAGGGCGCTTGGCTGAGGTGGGGTTAAGCTCACGGCGACCTTTAAGACGTTTGCCCATTTCTCCACAACATCGACAGAGTCGTTTGGAGTGGTGTCGTAACCGAGCATCATGGCTGCCAACAGACTGGCATCGCACAGTGTTCAGCGATGAATCACGCTTCAGTCTTTCAGCAGATGACCATCGGGTACGTTTGTGGAGGCGCCAGGGCTAGCGGTCCCAATCAGCCATTGTTTTACACAGGCACACAGCCCCGGCCACACAGAAAGCTACCATTAGCCTATGGGTTGGTCGTGTGGTCTGGGCTTTCTACAGGCACACAGCCATTACCCCTGGTGTGGGGTGCTATCTCTTACAATAGCAGGTCGAACCTAGTCATCATGCGTACAACATTAACAGCTCAACGGTATGTTGATGAAATCCTGCGGCCGTTTGCGTTACCCTTCATGGCACGTCATTCTGGGGCCATTTTCCAACAAGATAATGCCACACTACATACGGCTCGCATATCTGTGGACTGCTTCCGTGCTGTTGATATTGTTCCTTGGGCCGCAAGGTCACCAGACCTTTCGCCAATCGAGCATGTTTAGGACATGCTAGGCCGCCAGATTCGGGCACCCCGAAATGTAGCAGATTTGGAGCAACAATTGAGGAATGCCTGGCAGAATGTATCGCAGAATGACATTAGGAAACTTTATCACTCCTTACCTAGACGTATACAAGCATGCATTGAGGCTAAGGGGGGTTTCACCAATTACTGATTTGAAAATTCAATGTGGAATTGCTAACCATTGATGGGTCCTGTTGCCTTGATTTTATGCCTTGATTTATATATATATATATATATATATATATATATATATATATATATATATATATATATATATATATATATATATATATATATATTGTTTTGTAAGCCAGTTAGATAGTTGAATTTAGTTTAAGTTTTTCTTTTTTTGTTTCCATACCTTTTAATTTGGTTGATTTTCTGTAACTTGATAGCTTGTGTTTTGTATTTTTTATCCATTTGATTGATGATTTGCTGTATTATATTTTATTCTGTGGGTGTTTTTAAAAAGTTAGGTTTATCGTGTTACATCTTCTTACTTTTCGTTCATTGGATTTTCAAACTTCTATTATTATATATATATATATATATATATATATAGAGAGAGAGAGAGAGAAGGCTGTGCAATCTATATCCGTAAAATATAATCTACAATAATATATATATTATATATATATATATATATATATGCTCCTTTTAAAGCTTATGTAGTGGATCGGGTGGCTTTGATTAGGGGGAAGGGGGTGAACCTTGACTAGTAGTATTAAGTCGAGTCTGGAAAAAGTCTTTAATCTCAGCATAGGCCCACACAGAATTTTTTCTAGGAGGGGCAAACTCAAGGATATTTTTTAGAAAATGTTATTTTTTCATGTTAATCTTATTTAGCTTGTCCACCTTTCTGACCTTAGACGTCTAGGGAGTGGAAAAAAGTGCTCCCCCCCCCCTGGACGCCCATGAATCTCAGTCCATGCCGACCTCTAATATACACAAATACATGTACACACATTGGCATTATGCAAAAAGTTTTTGATCCTTGTTCCATAGTGCCAAGCCCCAAATGTGTCAGCCCTTAAGAACCGTCAGAGTATAACCAACAGACCTGCACTGACCGCGAGTTTTAATGGTTTTCTCGCGTGCTTAAACAATCTGCGTAAAGGGATTCATATTTTATCAGTTAGTTGTTTAAAAAAACTTGTTTTCCACGTGCGAGTGTGGGACAAAAATTCGTGAAAATAAGAAATTTTGTTTCTACTCACGCGATGGCGTGTGCTGTATTTTTGTGTCAACGGCGAGGGAGCTGTTAGATATTAAATGAAACATTAAGGTGCAGGTCAATGTCCACTTAATAAGCCTCCATTTAAGACAATCTTAAGAACGCAGGGAAGGGCTGCTTTCTATACCAGTAACACTTAAAATAGATTCCTGGAACCTTGAGTTGCGTTGATCGTTTTAGAGCGTTTAAAATAGTGAAAATGATTCCTTTATACCAGTGTTTGTTAAAATGTATTTCCTGGAACCCTTGAAGTTCCGCGGCAGTATTCTAGAATTCCGTGACGTGATAGTTTAATATGAATTTTTTTAAAAATTAAAAAAAAAACACGTAAAATTTGAATACATATTTTGGATCACAAAATTTTTTTTCTCACTTTGGGTTCCGCCATGAAACTGAATTTTAGAAGGGTTCCGCAATAAAAAAAAAGTTCGATAAACACTGCTCTATATTCCCCTTCAAAGTACATGCGCAGGAAAAGCATGGGTCTATATGTTTTGAGCTTTTGAGAATACGAAGCTATTCTCTACCACTATTAGCACGATCACGCTGGAACAGAGTGTGAATAATAAATGAAATTGAGTATGATTCTTTGGGTCAATACATGTTAGAGGTCTATTCATTTTCGGAACGGTCGGATCAGAGTGGTAGACCCTCCATTTTCAAACATGTTTTTTAAATTAAAAATCACATTATAACAGATATTTTTGACAAGAAATGCACACAAAATAGTTTTTATAAGCATATGGGATGTTATAAAGAACAAGTTTATAAAACTTGCAACAATTGGTTTTAGACAAATGATGTGTTATAAAAAGATTATAAAGCGAGAGCATAATTTTTTCAAATGAATATTTAACTCGGGGGTCGCATCAAAAACAACTTTTTATATATTCCTCCTAGAGCTAAAAGATCTATGACAAAATGAATCCTCGCAAAGATTTTAGCTACCTATGCTCAGGCAAATACAAAATAAAAATGAAAGTAAAAAGTGGAGTTATTAAGACAAAAAGAATCTGACACGCCACATTTTAAGTCTATCCACAGTTGAAACAAAAGTCGCTGTGTGTCAGAAATAGGGGACGGTTTTCAAAATAAATAACGTCACTCGTTAGTTTTATCGAAAAGTTTCTTTAAAGGTAGAGTGAAACAAACAGTTGCATTAACATAAAAATATCTAATAAATTGGAAAAAGCTACAATTTGTCCTTTCATCGCTAAGTGTGTGTTACTATTAAAAAAAAATCTGATGTGGGCAACACATGACTTTCCTTATATAATGCAATGAATTTACTACTTTTACAGTTAAAAAAATGTTTTTCTTATAGTATATACTTATATTCTTTCCAAGATATTGAATTGTCTTCAATTAGACGTCATTTTCATTGATTTAGCGTCATTTTTATCCATTTGGCGAGATTTTTTTCTAATTTGGCAACAATTAAAAATGTCGCCAAGTTGGCGACATTCCGCCAAATTCGTCGCCAAAATCTCGCCAAGCTTTATGGACGGAGACATAAGTTATTCTTACAGCAGATAAATGATTATCGGCGTTCAAATACAAAAGTATTACTCAAAGAATTATTTTTCATGAATGGAACGAGCTAGAACCACGAGAATAATATCACCAAATTTATCGCATGGTATTACATATGAAAAGTAAACAGGTTTCTCAATAGGAAATATATTTTTTTTATTTTATATAACTTTTTGATAATTTTTTTGAAAAATGTGCAATATCTCGAGAACAGTTCATGTTAGCGTTCTAAAATTTATGTCAATCGTTTTCTAATGAAAAATTACATAAGAAATGTTTATTTACGTAACTTTATTAGCGGTTTTGATTTTTTGACGATTTTTCCAAAATTTCACTCGAAAATTTAGGGGGGTTCTGAACATTCGATTGCGTATAAAAACAATAGGCTTCCAGTGTTTACGGATTGTGATTTTTGTACCAAATTTCGTTCGAATCGGTCCATTCGTTCGTCAGTTATCGTCTCCACAGACTCACTGACACACACACACACACACACACAGACATCACTTCAAAAATGTTTGATTCGTGATCAGGGATGCTTGAAACGTGCTCTCCCGTCGAAAACTTGAATTCGAATTTTCGACCCCGTCACAATACTTTCCTTATACATTATGTATATAAGGAAAGTAAAAATATGGCCCAAAATTTTGAATTCCAATTTTCTTTTGCACATAACTCCAATAATATTTGGGATAGGATCCGACTATTTTTGAAGGATTCAAGGGCCGATGGGAAATATTTTCTTAAAAGATGAGGGTTTAAAAAAAAATTTTTTTTTTCTAAATTTAATTTTTATACGACCCCACAAATTAAAAATTCCTTCAAAAATGTCTCCTTTTCTATTTATAATCTTTTTCTACTAAAAGTTATAAACTATTTCTGAAACACCCTGTATATAAATCGTTAAAATGTATATATTGTTCTTTTTTTTTAAAGGTAATAGCATGATTTACATAATACATTACCATGCCACTTTTGAGATATTGCACGTTTTGCTTTCACATCTGAAATGAGAAGAATAATAAAAATATTTATATGTTTAGTATTATTCAATGAGTAAATACTTTTTAAAGTACTTTTACTAAATACTTTTTAGGTAGTATTAAATTATGGGCAAACAATGTGTGGCTGCATACGAAGCAAAACATCGCACTTTCGAGAACTGTCATCATCAAACACTCTTCATTCTAATGAAGATGATTGACTGAAGACCACATCTTCTCCATTGTTTTTGAAAGCACTATTGTAGGGTTTGGAGGACATTTCCAGTCATGGAATGATCCATCCATACAGTGTTTCTTTCAGGCTCACCTCCGGGGGGACGAAGTCCCCCGGAGACGAGTGTTTGCAGCACACGGGAATGATCTTGCTGCCTGTGCAGTTATCGGTTATCCGGTGCTGCAGAGCGTAAACAAAAGCAAAACCGGTCCACCGAGACAAGGAACTGAACTGGGGGTGTGATTTCCAAAAAATAATTAAGAGTATTATACTGATCCTTTATATAAAAAAAAGATGTTAGGAAACACGCGTGTTTCGTTCGTGCTTTCTTTCCAAGGTTAGAATCCGATTGCTACCGTCTCCGCAATGCCCGCTGACGTATGTGCTGAACTTCCGATGAGGATGACTGCACTTCTGTTTGCGCTTCAAAATATCGGGTCATTTTTCAGTTGATAGCTTTCTTTCATTTTATAAACATAATGGAGATACGGTTATCATTGCTGAAGAAGGAAAGGCACACAAACACGACATTTAGCATTTTCCATATTGCTCAGGTCCACCTATATAACAATTGTACTTTTAATAAAAGACTCCACGATTGATAAAAGGTCACTTAAGTTTGTTAAAAAGCTGATATGCTTTATGTATGAAATAACTTTCATTTACTGTGTTTAAATTAATAACGTGTCCTGGATCTAATACCTGGGCTATCTAACCCCCTAGTTATAGGTAGAGATGAAGAGAATCCCTGGGAAGTCAACATATTACTTTCCTTATATATATAATATATAAGGAAAGTATTGTGACAGGGTCGAAAATTCGAATTCGAGTTTCCGACGGGAGAACATGTTTCAAGCATCCCTGATCACGAAACAAACATTTTTGAAGTGATGTCTGTGTGTGTGTGTGTGAAAGTATGTGTCGCATGGTAAACCCATGAGCCAATATTTTAGGGAATGCGACCTAGAGTCTTCTTATTTATTTTTGGGGGTCAGCCTTTTCGTTCGGCCATCTGCACTCGAAATAGAAAACCAGGATGTCGAAGTTTCTTGAGATCTCGTATTCGAACCGAAAGGGTGTAATGTGCGTCCTTTTCGGATGGGTCATAGGGATTGCGGCCTGCTTTGAATTAGTGCCCGAAAGAAGATCAGTTTCGCAGGGGCTGGAGAAGGGGCTTTTTGTTTCTGGAAGGCCTAAAGCCAATGGCGATGCTTTGGGGTCAAGGGGTTAAGACCCTGAATCCAATGGGATGTTTGTATGCGCCTCAGGGGCGTGTTTTAAAATCTTGGAGAGAGAGAGTTTTTCAGAATTTAAAAAAAGGAGCGAGGAGAAGGTTTTGTGTTGTGAGTGAGAAAGGTCATACTCCCCATCATTGTCCTCAACCATGAGAGGCTGTTCATTCAGCGAATGCTCGGTGAGTTACTCATTTAAGGGCCTGTGCCTGATTTGTATCTTTTACTTCACTCTCCGGGTTAAGGATATTTAAATATTTCATAGGGATTTTGTTGGATTTTGTTGCATTTAATTTTTAATTACCATCTTTCACATTTTAGTCTATGAGACTACATATACTTTTGTATTTGTTTAATTGCTTATCTAAAATTGGTAGTCATCCCATTTGGAATATGGGAAGTTGTCTTTTAAATATTTTAAATCAAATTCTTGTAAATATTCATATAGTGTAAATAAATTAATGTTTGTGTTTATACTCACGGCCTTATTCTTTTTCGCGCTCTTACCGGGCGTGTCCTAAAAAGGAAGTTACCTTAGGACAAATAATTTGGTGCCTTAGACCAGGATGAATTTTGTTGGGTTCAGTAACGAAGGAAAATAGATTGGCGCCAACGAACAGATTAAGAATTATGTTTGGTGCATTAACCAAGGAAATTTTTTTTTTGAAAGATGGTAAAAATAAAACAAATAATAAATGTCAATATCTGCAATAATTTTTTCCCTAGTAATAAATAAATTTTAATATGAGAAATTTAGAAGAAATTTTTAAACATTGGATAAAAGTAGAAACTGTTTCATTTGCCATGAAAATATGTGCTATTTTAATGTTATATTGATAAAATACAAAGAATTAAAATTGGTGAGAGTTATGTGTATATATATATTTTTTGGTTTTTATATATATGTCATTGATTGCATTTTACATGTAAATGGGGAATTTTTAAGAATTTTTGGAATTTAAGAACTTTTTTGGGGAAAATGGTAACATCAAGAAATTTTTTGGAAGTGAAATTAGATAGATGCTATTTTAAGTACAAAAAAAAAAAAAAAAAAAAAAAAAAAAAAAAAAAAAAAAAAATCTTTTCTTGAGTCTATTTGAAATAATTTAGATAGAATGTTTATTCCAAATTTAAGTAGGGATAAAAAGCGGATGCATTTTCCCATGAGAATATATTCACAATAACTGTGTTTTGATAATGATTTTATGTATATCGAGAGGAAATGTATATCAGTTTTGTTTTTGTGAGGCAAACTTTTTTGGTCCACGATATGGTTTGAAAATTTTTGTTGGTATTAATCTATTTGTATATTTCTTAAATTTTGTGTATATTTTTGATTATATATATTCTTTTGGTATAGTATTTTTGGGACAAATTTTCATTTTTGACATTTTATAATTTTGGTCGCGAAGATTATTTAATTAATACGCATTTGAGTGATTTTTAGTTTTAGAACAAAATTTTTTTGCTGAAATTAGAAGTAAAATGAGATAATAGTAAACCTTTTATATGTTATGGGTACGAATTTACAAGATTTTTACAAGTAGTTCTGAAAATAATATATAGAATGTGAGTAGGTTAGATAATCTTTTTTTTAAAAGGCAACAGAATTTTCTCTTAACTTTGACGGTTCTATTTTATGGCAAACACAAGGGTCTCCAAAGTTTTCGTACAGGCCACAGTTTCATGTTCACACAACACAGATGTTTTCAAAGGGGGCAACTTTCTTCTCCTTGACCACTGGGGTGAAATTTGATACGTCGCGATGGGGGGTTTCCTTCGCACTCCAAAAAAGGAAGTAGTTTTCACAAAGAAAGCCACACACACAAAAGGTTTACAGTGAAAGGAGGAGTGGTTTTAGCAGATATATATTTTACGGGAGCTTGGAAGAGAATCGAGGGGGAAGTAATTTCAAAGAGGGGTGATGACACTTTTACAGTTAGAGAGACTGCCTTTCGTTTGGATAGAGTTACCGGGTGAATAATAGAATGGCGTTGCAGCTGGAGAGAGTTAGTTACATTCTTGGGAATTAAAATACATAACATAATAAGTATATTATTGTTCGCTAAAAGGTAATTATAAAAATAATAATAATAATAAATAATGAAAATAAATAGATATTATATTAATTCAATTTGTAACCTAAATGGAAAGAAAATTTTAATTACTAAGGAAACTTTTGTCTACAAGGGAATTCTAATAAAGTAACGAAGATAACAGACAAAAAACAAACAACAAAAATAGTAAATTTTTAAGTTGGATAAATAAATAAATAAATAAATAGGCCTTTTTAACAATGGTTGGTAGGATATATAATTTGACCTTAGGCACATATTTTTCTGCGGGCAGATTTGTGTGATGTTTGGGATTTAGAGTGTATATTTCTATATTTTGAGGATTGAATTAGACTGTTTGGGTGATCAACAAAGGGTTTTTTTCATCTCCTGATGACACATAACGTTGAAAGGATTTATTTAAAAAATAAATAAAAAAAAAGAAAAAGTATTTCATTATTTTTTTGTATCTCTTAACTGTTATTCAATAATATTTTATCGTCTATAAAGGGTACTTTCCTACATTCACTTATATTTTACTTTTGTTAAAACACACGTAATTTAATAAATTTTTCGGAATAGAAAATTGATAGGTTTGTTAGATTACAACGGGGCTCAAAAGGGAATCAATTTTTGGATACAATAATTTTCTTAAATCGTTACACGTAGTACTGTAAGTGACAGTTGCCGGCATATTTTCTGAACGCATGGAGAATTTTTTGTTAGTTTCTATGGGTACTTTAGGAAGAAAAGGTGAGATTTGCTAGTTTTTTTTTTCCTTCGGGTATGTTGAACGCTAACAAAGCATTGGAAGATAAAAAGTTATAAAATGTAGTTGTGGGAGAATGCAGTTGGATAATAATATCACTAATTTAGCAATTTTAAGTAGTGTTTCTAAAAAAAGAAAGGAAAAATATATGGTGTTTTCTCTTGTGATTTGGTTTTATTGTTAGGGTGTTATCTCTTTACCTACATAAATGGTCATGGTTAAATATGTATTTTTGCAGTAAATATTATGCTAGGATATAGTGTGGTTAGAATGATAGGGGTATTTTTCATGATAGATGGAATGGATAAGATATAAAATTGAAGGTGAATGGTATTTCATTTTTATAAAAGGGGAAAATTTATATTTTAATGTGAGGCTAGTGTTTATTTGAGGAAAATATTGCTTAATGCATAAAGTTGTGAAAGTATTAATAAATAGTGTGATAAAATCCTTTTGTAGAGTAAATAAAGGAAGTGAGGAAATTGTGAATAAGATGATTTCGCTTAATGAAACAAAATTTTAGCACTTAGAGTAAATTTTCCCTTCGAAAGTAAGAAAAGGATTTTCGTTTTATCAGGCAAAATTTTGCGAGGTGTGGTGTTTTTTTTTCTGAAAGGTACACGTTTGCGAGATATTTTGGTTTTTTTCATACAAACTAGAGAATAAATAGAAGAAAGAAAAAAAAAAGAGTTTTTATGCAGTAAGACACTGTAAAATTGAGATAAAGTCACGTATTAAGCGACGGGTTAGACATAGCTAAATGTAACATTTTCGAATGGGTTTGAAACATTCATTTTTTTTGGCAGGAAATGTATAATTTTCTGTAACTTGCAATTAATGAGATATTTTAATGTGTTGGATGAGTTTGAATTTTTTTCTTTGGATAGAAAATTTTTAGTTTAGATCATGTAATTTAATTATGAAAATTTTGTGTGATATTTTATGATTTTGAGTTTTGAATTTCATGGTATATGAAACAAGTTTTTTTTTTTAACGTAAGGTTGCCCTTGGCAGTAAAGTTTTTATATGTAAAGGAGTAGAGTTTTTTTATATGTAAAGAAGTAAAGTTTTTTATATGTAAGGGAGTAAAATTTTATACATTTTTACTTTCATGTTCATGCATTTAGAAATTTTGCATTTTGTTTTAAAATATTTTGTTCTCGGAGGGAGAGAAGAATAAAGTGCATATTGGCTAGGTCTCTTGGTGGTAACTTTGCCGTCACTAAGGCCAGTCTCTCTCTCTATATATTTTGTATTTTGCATAAAAATTATTCATAATACTGTTGAAGCAGTTTGCACAGCACGAAAACTCCACGGTGATGTGCACGGAAGGTGCTATATGACATGTACAGTTGAACAATTAGCATCTCGGGTCAGCAGGTGACCGGATGTTGGCACATGCCAACATTATATAAACAATGTTTGATGACTGAATACGGCATTGTAATATGTCGATATGTCTTTCAGATCAGCACAGAGTCAATTACTATGTTGGTTTTCCTCTAAGGACGGGGTGCAGAAGATTCCACCGGTGTTTGTTTTTTTTCCTCTACGGACGGGGTGCAGAAAGTGCACGATACCACACGAAAGAACGGTGTCCTGCACTGTGCGGGGTGACTGCGGTTTTCTTCAGTACTGAGGTTAAAACTGTCACAATACGCACACTGGTCATAAAAATATGTACAAATGTGCTACACAATGGGTAGCAATCCTTGCGTTTATGGAGCATTTTCCAGCAGCCTTTTTCAGTTTAGGCCAAATACACGGTATATAAACATTTATAGGCACAGACATTCCTTACGTTACAAGCAATTTACATGTTCCAGTTATATATACTGGGAAAATTTGCCCACGTTTCCAGTTTTTTACAGGACAGTTTTCTACAGTTGTCCACGTTCCACTTTTCTACAGTTCCAGATTCCAGTCAATTTATACTGTCAGACAGCGGACTTGGTGTTTCATGTGTGGTTTCTGTTTACGGAGAGGTAAACCAAAGACACTCTCATCTATACCTTGTAAACAGCTACTGTGGTGATAAACTTGCAAATTTGGTGAACAATTTGCAAAACTTTTTGGTGGACAATTTGCAAAAACTTTTGGAGAACTAAAAAAACATTATCAGTTAGAAAAGTAATTTAGTTTGAGCGACTTTGTACAGCCTAGTGCAACACAAATAACAGACTTTCTGATTTGTTGTCCTGAATTCATCAATTTGTTTTATATTTTGATTTTATTGTATTGTGTTTATATTGACAATTGTTTTTTTTTTCTTTTATGTGCAATATGATGTTTTTTTATGTGTTTTATTATATAGGAGGAAACTTCTGTTTTCAAAAGTTGGGTCTTTGGGGCTGGAAGAAAAGCAGTGTGCACTCCAGCACATTTTGATTTTTCTTTATGATTTTGATTGTAAATTTTTTTTTGTATTTTGATTTTAAAAATATTTTAAATTTTTGAAATTTTGAAATTTTAATTTTTGGATTTTGGATTTCTTAATGGGGAAATGGAGGTATTTTTGGAAAGGCGTTTTGCGCCCCAGCATATGGTAATTTGCTTAATGTTTTTTTGATGGTAAAATTTTAAAAATATTTTAAATTTTTGAAATTTTGAAATTTAAATTTTAGGATTTTGGAATTTTTTTTAATGGGGAAATGGAGGTATATTGTCGCATGGTAAACCCATGAGCCAATATTTTAGGGAATGCGACCTAGAGTCTTCTTATTTATTTTTGGGGGTCAGCCTTTTCGTTCGGCCATCTGCACTCGAAATAGAAAACCAGGATGTCGAAGTTTCTTGAGATCTCGTATTCGAACCGAAAGGGTGTAATGTGCGTCCTTTTCGGATGGGTCATAGGGATTGCGGCCTGCTTTGAATTAGTGCCCGAAAGAAGATCAGTTTCGCAGGGGCTGGAGAAGGGGCTTTTTGTTTCTGGAAGGCCTAAAGCCAATGGCGATGCTTTGGGGTCAAGGGGTTAAGACCCTGAATCCAATGGGATGTTTGTATGCGCCTCAGGGGCGTGTTTTAAAATCTTGGAGAGAGAGAGTTTTTCAGAATTTAAAAAAAGGAGCGAGGAGAAGGTTTTGTGTTGTGAGTGAGAAAGGTCATACTCCCCAGCATTGTCCTCAGCCATGAGAGGCTGTTCATTCAGCGAATGCTCGGTGAGTTACTCATTTAAGGGCCTGTTCCTGATTTGTATCTTTTACTTCACTCTCCGGGTTAAGGATATTTAAATATTTCATAGGGATTTTGTTGAATTTTGTTGCATTTAATTCTTAATTACCATCTTTCACATTTTAGTCTATGAGACTACATATACTTTTGTATTTGTTTAATTGCTTATCTAAAATTGGTAGTCATCCCATTTGGAATATGGGAAGTTGTCTTTTAAATATTTTAAATCAAATTCTTGTAAATATTTATATAGTGTAAATAAATTAATGTTTGTGTTTATACTCACGGCCTTATTCTTTTTCGGGCTCTTACCGGGCGTGTCCTAAAAAGGAAGTTACCTTAGGACAGTATGTGTGTGTGTGTGTGTGAAAGTATGTGTGTGTGTGTGTCAGTGATTCTGTGGAGACGATATCTCACGAACGAATGGAGCGATTCGAATGAAATTTGGTACAAAAATTACAATCTGTGAATACTGGAAGCCTATTGTTTTTAAACGCAAACGAATGTTCAAAATCCCCCTAAATTTTTGAGTGAAATTTTGAAAAAATCATCAAAAAATCAAAACCTTTAATATAGTTACGCAAATAAACATTTTTTTTGTAATTTTTCCATAGAAAACGATTGACATAAACTTTACAACGCTAGCATGAACCGTTCTCGGGGTGTTGCACATTTTTCAAATAAATTTATCAAAAAATCCCATAAATTAAAAAAAACACATTGACTGTTGAGAAACATGTTCACTTTTCATGTGTAATATCATGCGATAAATTTGGTGACATCATTTGCTTGGTTCATTCATGAGAAAAGGTACTTTGAGTAATACCTTTGTATTTGAACGCCAATAGTCATTTATCTTCTATAAGAATAACTTATTTTTCCATCCATAACGCTTGGTGAGATTTTAGCGCCAAATTTGGCGGAATGTTGCCAACTTGGCGACTTTTTTAATGTTGCCAAATTAACGGAAATCGCGCCAAATGGATAAAAATGACACTAAATCAGTGGAAATGACGACTAATTGACGAAAATTCAATTTCTTGGAAAGAATATAAATAGCTACTATAAGAAAAACCTATTTTTTTATTGTAAACATAGTAAATTCATTGCATTATATAAAGAAAGTCATGTGTTGCCCACATCAGATTTTTGAATGATATTCCTAAGAAATTTATACATAGCAGCTGCCCCCCTATACACAGTGGGAGGTTTCACCCCTTTCTTGTCAGGACTAACTATTAAATAGGAAAATCTCTAAAATGCGATACATTCAGCACTCATATTACTTTCCTTATATACATAATGTATAAGGAAAGTATTGTGACGGGGGCGAAAATTCGAAATCGAGTTTTCGACGGGAGAACACGTTTCAAGCATCCCTGATCACGAATCAAACATTTTTGAGGTGATGTCTGTGTGTATATGTGTGTGTGAGTCACTGAGTCTGTGGAAACGATATCTCACGAACAAATAGAGCGATTCGAATGAAATTTGGTACAAAAATCACAATCCGTGAGTACTGGAAACCTATTGTTTTTAAACAACGTAATCGAATGTTCTGAACCCCCTTAAATTTTCGAGTGAAAATTTGAAAAAATCATCAAAAATCAAAACATTTTATAAAGTTACGCAAATAGACATTTCTTATGTAATTTTTCCTTAGAAAACGATTGACACAAACTTTAGAATTCTAGCATGAACCGTTCTATTGCACATTTTAAAAATAAATTTATCAAAAAATCCCATAAATTAAAAAAAAATATATTAACTGTTGAGAAACATGTTCACTTTTCATATGTAATATCATGCGATAAATTGGGTGACATTATTCTCGTGGATCTAGCTCGTTCCATTCATGAGAAAAGATACTTTGAGTAATACTTTTGTATTTGAACGCCAATAGTTATTTATCTGCTATAAGAATAACTTATTTTTCCGTCCATAACGCTTGGCGCCGAATTTGGCGGAATGTCGCCAACTTGGCGGCTTTTTTAATGTTGCCAAATTGACGAAAATCTCGCCAAATGGATAAAAATGACACTAAATTAATGAAAATGACGACTAATTGACGAAAATTCAATAACTTGGAAGGAATATAAATATCTACTATAAGAAAAATCGGTTTTTTTTATTGTAAAATTAGTAAATTCATTGCATTATATAAGGAAAGTCATGTGTTGCCCACATCAGATTTTTTTTAAGTTATCACAGTGCTACAGTAATTTATTATACTTGGAAACTTAAAACTTCATGAAAATAGGTAATGGCTTAAATCATATGCTTCTCTATGTAAAATCAATGAATATTTCATTCATATCACTTATATTCCAGACTTCAGGGCTAAATAATTGTACGTGATAAAAATTCAGCAATTCTTATACAACTCACAATTATTTGATTTGTTTACATTCTGTATATGTTAAAATTAGGCTTCGTTGTAAAAATAATCAAAGTTTAGTGATCATCTAAAATAAAAAATATTGTAATTGCGTTGTTTCAGAATTTAGATACACAGGTAATACGTAAAATGAAAGCGGTGTCATGACGGATACAATACTAAATATACACTCTAAGACAAAAAATCGACGCACCAAGAAAGAATTATCCAAATGAGACAAAATTTGGTAAGTGTAATGTAGATGTACACAAAAAGAAATGATTAGAATTTCAGAACAATTGGATGATCTATTGCATTGAAAGATCTACATAAATTCAGCACGTCAATATGGCGTTGGTCCACCTCTGGCCTTGATACAAGATGTTATCCGACGTGGCATTGATGCATAAAGTTGCCGGATGGTGTTCTGAAGTATGTCGTTCCAAATGGCCTCCAATTGACGAGCTAATTCGTCTACATTCTTGAATGGTCGCAGGCGGAGCCTCATCTCAGCCCAAATGTGCTCAATAGACGAGAGATCTGGGGATCTGGTTGGCCAAGGAAGTGTGTCGTAAGCACGCAGACAATTGATAGAGAGGCGTGCCGTGTGTGGCCCAGCATTATATTGCTGAAAAGTTAACCCGAGGTGTCTCAAAAGAAATGGCAATACAACGGGTCGTAGAATGTCGGCAACGTACCGTTGTGCTGTGATGGTGCCACGGAGGACTATCAAAGGGGTCCGGCTATCAAACGAAATGGCACCTCAGACCGTAACTCCCTGTTGTCGGGCCGGTGGCGTGTGACAGTAAGATCATGATTCTGCAGTGGTTGGAAAAACTAATTTATTTTCGTAGTGAACTACAACTACTTTATGACAAATGTAGTTAACTACAACTTCAACTACCTTTTTTAAAAAGTAGTGACTACAAACTGCTTTTAAAATGCAGTCACTACATAACTACTTTTATAAGACGAATTTTGTCACAGCTTCAATTTACACAAAAAGTTGAGGATAAGGGTATACTTTAGTAATTTAACATACTTAATCTGAATTCGTAAAATTTACTGATTCCCAAATTTACTGATCAACTTACCTTACCAATCTTTCCGCCTTTACTCACGTCTGAAAACGATAAAAAATCTGATGTGGGCCGCACATGACTTTCCTTATATAATGCAATGGATTTACTACTTTTACAGTAAAACAGAATAGGTTACTCTTATAGTAGATACTTATATTCTTTCTAAGATATTGTATTTTCGTCAATTAGACGTCATGTTCATTGATTTAGTGTCATTTTTATACATTTGGCGAGATTTTCTTTAATTTGGCGAAATTTAAGAAAGTCGCCAAATTGGCCACATTCCGCCAAATTCGTCGCCAAAATCTCGCTAAGCGTTATGGACGGAGAAATAAGTTATTCTTATAGCAGATAAATGTACCATAAATTACCTAAAGTATCTTTTCTCATGAATGGAACGAGCTAGATCCACGAGAAGGATATCACCAAATTTATCGCATCATATTATATATGAAATGTTGTTGTTGAGACCCAGACCGTCCGACCTACCAGAAAGGTGTAAGGTGACAGTATTGGACTGCCGGGAAGTGCCACCCAATTTAGACCGGAACCCAGTGGAGGAGCCATCCACAGGTACCTACCCTCCTTCCCCTACTACCAACCTCTCGGAAGGACTTACGGACCCACATGTTTAACGTGATCGTACTCCGCGTGAACACGGCGGCAGTTTTGGCAGTGGCGGGAATCGAACCCGGGCCTACCGAGTGCAATTCCCGCGCGCTAGCCACTAGGCTACCGCGCTCTAAATACATATGAAATGTGAACATGTTTCTCAACAGTTAATATTTTTTTTAATTTACGGGACTTTTTGATAAATTTATTTGAAAAATGTGCAATATCTCGAGAACGGTTCATGCTAGCATTCTAACGTTTATGTTAATCGTTTTCTAAGGAACATTGCACCCGCTTGTAGCAGGTGTAATGTTTCTGTCGACGATTTCATGGACGCCAATGTGTGCAAAGGGGGATCGAACTGTTTGGGATAGGGTATGTCAAATACCTGTCTTTTTGAGAGGTTCTTTGTTTGGGATTGACAGTGTCCCACCCGTAAGCAAAAGGTTAAGATGTGCTCGTATCTTGCGAAAAACACAAACACTTATTGTAAACGGAGTGTTCGTTTGCTTGTCTATTCGCAAATACCACCATGTTGGTTTTTACTTTCCTTATATACATAATGTATAAGGGAAGTATTGTGACGGGGTCGAAAATTCGAATTCGAGTTTTCGACGGGGGAGCACGTTTCAAGCATCCCTGATCACGAATCAAACAGTTTTGAAGTGATGTCTGTGTGTGTGTGTGAAAGTGTGTGTGTGCGTGTGTGTGTGTGTGTGTCAGTGAGTCTGTGGAGACGATAACTGACGAGCGAATGGACCGATTCGAACCAAATTTGGTACAAAAATCACAATGCGTAAACACTGGAAGCCTATTGTTTCTATACGCAATCGAATGTTCAGAACCCCCCAAATTTTCGAATGAAATTTTGAAAAAATCGTCAAAAAATCAAAACCGCTAATAAAGTTACGCAAATAGACATTTCTTATGTAATGTTTCATTAGAAAACGATTGCTATAAATTTTAGAACGCTAACATGAACCATTCTCGAGATATTGTACATTTTTCAAAAAAATTATCAAAAAATCATATAAAATAAAAAAAAAATATTTCTTATTGAGAAGCATGTTCACTTTTCATATGTAATACCATGCGATAAATTGGGGGACATCATTCTCGTGGATCTAGCTCGTTCCATTCATGAAAAAAGATACTTTGTGTAATACTTTTGTATTTGAAGTCATTTATCTGCTGTAGGAATAACTTATTTCTTCGTCCATAACGCTTGGCGAGATATTGGCGACGAATTTGGCGGGATGTCGCCAACTTGGCGACGTTTTGAAATGTTGCCAAATTAACGAAAATCTCGCCAAATGGATAAAAAAGACCCTAAATCAATGAAAATGACGACTAATTGCAGAAAATTCAATATCTTGGAAATAATACAAGTATTTACTATAAGAATAACAATTTCTGAACTGTAAAAGTAGTAAATATACATTGCATTATATAAGGAAAGTCATGTGTTGCCCACATCAGATTTTTTAATATAGAGCCTTTAGAGGCCTTTTTGTCGAGTCAAATAAAGTGGGTTGAACTTAGTTAAAATTTTAAAATGTAAGAAGCTATTTCATACTTTTGTTCTATTGTATCTTATGGGAGAAAAGGAGATCTGGAATGGAGTCAAACATATTTTAATAAACGCGTGCTGCCGTTCACCGCATAATAATGCATGGTTCACCAGGAACTGGACATACAATACCACCACGAGCACACCTTTTTAGAAGATTTCCGTGCGCTTTTCTATTTGTCTTATTTTATTTGCGTTACCTCTCGCCACCGAAGAGAGAAAGCTGACATCGAGATTATCTATAGACGTTACGATCGATGGATCGCTGTTGTTCCAGTTCGTTTCCAGTTTTTAATGGCAAATTTATTCAAAGAATAAAAAAAAACAATCACCCGAGAAAAAGAACTTATCTCTGAAGCGAGTTGAAACACTCCATTAAATATCCAGTGAGAGAACCTTAATGTCCAAATTACCCTGGTCGTCTGAGGTTGAAACTATCAGTTTGGCCATCTCCTACCTAAATTTGACCCTGATTAGAATTCTGTTGGCGCGTATCGCGAGACACCAGAAGAAAATAATTGAAATCGCCAATCAAGCATCATTGCCAGATTTTAAAATTGATTAATTGATTGGCCGGCTTTCGCTCTATTGTTCGTCGTTGGAGCGATTCTAATAAGCGGCAAATCGCTTTGTGGATGACGGAATTCGTGGTTTTTTTACTGTCCAATTGTGCGTAAACGGACGGCTTGTCATGAGTTTTCGTTGAGAAACGGGTTCTCGTTGTGCCGGCGCAGAAGGAGGAGGAATAGACAGTGATGAAATAAATCATAAAAACAAAAAAACTAATATAAAAGAATATCGTCCCGTAAAATAAAAATAAAATTATTAAAAATTAGGAGGAAACATATGTGAATCTAAAATTGAAAGAATGTGTACGTTCGCAATGGATTATATTCTGTCACTATAGGAAAAGTATAAATCTAAATGTAATGGTTTTCAAGAAAAAGGACTAGTTGTTGATTGTTTTGCTGAGATAACGGGATTTAAAACCATTAAATAGACACGTGTGCCCTTTTTAACATTTTCCAATATAGTTGTAAATTGTTTATGACTTTGTTCATTTATTTATTCTATCTGTCTGTCCGTTTGCATGATAACTGCCGTAAAAATAACTTTGTCAAAATTAAATTTTAGTATGTTGTTGAGACAATCTGTTGAACATATGGGAATGAAAATCAAAAATCGAAAACTTTAATAAAGTTACGCAAATAGACATTTCTTATGTAAGTTTTCCTTAGAAAACGATTGACATAAACTTTAGAACACATGAACCGTTCTCGAGATATTGCATATTTATCAAATAAATTTATCAAAAAATCACATAAATTTGAAACAAATATTAACTATTGTGAAATGTTTTTACTTTTCATATGTAATATCATGCGATGAATTTGGTGACATCATTCTCGTGGATATAGCTCGTTCCATTCATGAGAAAATATGGGTAATTTATGGTACATCTATCTGCTATAAGAATAACTTATTTCTCCACCCATAACGGTTGCGATATTTTGGCGACGAATTTGGCGGAATACCGCCAATTTGGCTACTTTAAATGTTGCCAAATTAAAGAAAATGTCGCCAAATTGATAAAAATGACGCTAAATCAATGAAAATGGCGATTAATTGACGAAAATTCAATATCTTGGAAATAATATAATACTATAAGAATAACCTATTTTTTCGTCCGTAACGTTTGGCAAAAATTTTGATGACGAATTTGTCGGAATATCTTCAACTTGCTGACTTTATAAAAGTTGCCAAATTGACAAAAATGTCACCCAATTGATAGAAATTCGCCCAATTGATGAAACCAACGCTAATCAATGACATGACGACTAATTGATGAAAGTTCAATATCTTAAAAAGTCTCTGTCTGTAACGTTTGGCGAGAAATTTAGCGGGACGTCGCCAACTTGGGGATTATTTTAAATGTTTCCAAAGTGACAAAAATATCGACAAATTGATAAAAATGACGCCAAATGGGAAGTGATGTTTCGCAAATTCTGATTTCCGTCATGTGAAGGGTATACCTTCTAATATATAAGGAATGCTTTTCTCTCCGTTTGTCTGTAACACTTGCTGATGCATTTGGCGAACTTGGCGAATAATCTAGAGATGTATCGCTAATTTAGCGATATTTCGCCCCCAGATTAACGAAAATATCGGTAAAATTGCAAAAATGATGCTAAATTAATGAAAATGATGCTTAATTGATGAATTAATTATTAAAATATTTTAATATATGAACTATGTCCCTTATTGAGGATGCTATCAACATTGATAATTGTTTATTTAGAGTTGTGTGATATATAAGTGAATTGGGTACTTTGAAATAGTTTTGCATGTTGTCATCCGGAAAATTGCCAAATGTACAATTCAACGTTAAAAACACAGTACCATGGATCTTATACATTATTTTTTTTCTGTAAAAGGAGTAAATTCATTGCATTATATAAGGAAAGTCAGGTGCTGTCCACATCAAATTTTTTTTCTTCAAATAAAAGTATGTATTAACGCTATTTACAGGCAATTTTTACTTTTTCGAATTATTCAAATTTTTGGTTATCAGGATTTCAGATATAGCTTCGTTTAATTTGAAAAGTAAATACTGTAATTTGAACGAGGTAATTTTGAAAACGAAGACAATATTCAACAGATTTTCATCTCGCTGCTTTAAACACCTGTTTTTTCATAAACTCGAATTTTTTAAACGAATTATAGCGGATCATAAAAATATCATTATAGTATATAAAATTATCTCTATTTTTACATGACGTCATCCCTCGATGACGTCATCGGTTGCTGCTCTGCTGCACTAGCTGGGGCTTCAACTCTCGTTTCTCTTCTATTATACTACTCACTCTTTTATGACTAAAAGTGGCTATATAGCATATATAAAGGATAATTCTGAGTAATTTGAGGGTATTAACTAGTTCCTGGGCGAATTTTATGGGTTTTAATGCTCATTTTAAGAATTCCTGTAAAGTATGCTTTCAAGTAGTGTTCTAGGTATTTTGGACTTTGAGATAGAAATGCAAGTTTTATTGTGGATTCTAGGTGTTATGGGATATGTTTAGTGTGTATGAACTGTATATTGGGAGAAGCAATGATGGCAATTATCACTTTCTTGGGGGTGGGGTAGGGAGGGGGGCGGAAGAATGACCTTGAAGGATTTCGTGTCATTCAGAGGGCTGTTAAATTTACTGTTTTCACGCTTGCAAGGGTGAGTATTTGTATTATAAGTTTTTTGCTAAGATACTACATTGCATAAGGATCTAATGATTGCGGATTCTAAGACATTTTCCATACAAAGGGATTTTCTTTCATAGACTTAGTGTAAGCATTTATGATTATGGATTCGCTTAGAATGTATTTGAAGAGGATTTTATGTAAGTTATATTGGTTTTCAGTGGGTGTGTAGGGATTTTTTTAATGAATGTTAAGGTGAATTTTTCCTATGTTAGGGAGAAAATAGGGATTCTTTACGTGTGAAAAGGAATTTTCTGCTAAGTTAATTTTTAAAGGATGGGGAGGGAATTACTTCATTAAAATCTAGTAATTATTGTAGATGTGACAGGGTTTTAATATATCTTAATGAGTTTCAATCCTACGAGAATCTATTTAATGTGTCGATTATGATTATTAAAAGGATATTATCGATGATGATTATGAATGGGGCGTCTATTTTAATGAGTTTAGTGTATGTAATTATGATAACTTGTACTCAGTTTAACGGTGACCTTGCTATAACCTTGGCGGAGGAATATTCCAAGAACTATTTTTTCTTTAGAGATGGGTATTGAGGGGGATGTGGGTAGCCTTCAGACTGTAATTTTGTTATTCTACGCGAATACTTTATAGTGGTAGGTTGCGCTTACGGTAATATCTCATATTTTTAAATCATGATGTCTTCTTTAACTAGTGATATTGGAGATGCTGCATCTAACATTAGTGATGTTGATATGCTCGATATTATACGCACGAATGGTCATGTAAATGCTTGTTCTAATATGATTTTATTTTGTGATTTTAATAAACTTGTCACTTTTATAATACGTGATAACTTAATTATTTTATTTAATTAGAACTTTTATGAATTTAATGTAACTCATTAGTGTTTTCATATCTATAAATATTCTTTAAGTTGGTGGTTTTATCACTTTTTTAAAGAATCTATGATTACCTCACATAAGTTTTGAGAAATGTATTACAATACTAAAGAAAATTTATAACATGCTTATACTAACATCCTGTACTTTTAACTTTCACAGGTTTGTCTTACCGACATGAAAAGCTTTACGAAGAAGCAAAATTTAGTACTGCACATGAAGATTCATGATTCTACAAGTAAAGTTCCTTGTCCGCAATGTTCGGCTACATTTACTTGAATGAGTGATATGCTGCATCATGAGCGTACAACTCATACTGATAAGCCTATGTTGGGTATGAAAAGTAAAACTTTCAGTGCTTGTCCTATGCGAGGTGGTAAAAGAAAAACTTCAGATGCTTCTGGCATGAATAAGATGAGGAAAGTGACTACAAACCCCTATCAACAAGCTTTAAACAGTACTGTGACTGCTCATGAAATTGACGATGATGACGAAATAGATATCCTTACCTTTTTAGATTCTATTAGAATTGGTATAACACAGGTGTTGTTAGTGAAGATTGCCTTGAAGCGTAGTGTTGTATGGTACATAAATCTATGTTGCCGTTTCACTCGCTTCCGATCTGAAAGAGAGCAGGAATATTATACAACCTATTTCAGAAGTTCTTGTATGAGGAATATCACTAAAGAAGATTTTAATACTAATATGGATGCTGCTTTTGGAAAAGTATTAGCATCATTCGAAACATATGAAAGTCGTGGTAGTGGCTGTGCTTTAGAGAGGATTAATGAGCTAATGATTGATGTTGGGGCATATGAGCCTCTAGCTGCTTCTAGTTATATCCCACTACCCAAAGAACTAGAAGCTAAGGAAGCTGTTATTAATGTGCAGAATAGTGACCAAAAATGCTTTATGTGGTCTATCATAGCAGGTATTTATCCAGTTCATAAGAATGCATCCCGTGTCGGTAAATATATTGAGTATGAATGCAAGCTAAATATGGATGGAATTGAGTTTCCTAGCCCTTTACGCCAAGTTAAATTATTTGAACGAAATAACAATATGAGCCTGAACGTCTTTGAATATGAAGATAAGAAGGTGTTTCGGCTCTATATATCATTTGATAGACGGGATAAACACTGTAATGTACTACTTATTAGTAATAATGATCAATATCATTGCTGCTGTATTAGAAGTATCAGCAAACTTCTACGTAGTTTAACTAAACATAAAGAGGAGTATTATTTTTAGTAGCGACCACTGTTTACAGCGGTTTTCACCCGAAGCTCGTTTAAAGAATCATATTGAATTATGCAGACAGTATGGTCTGCAGCGAGTAGAACTACCTAGTGGTGATGATACAATTTTGAAATTTAAAAGTATTTACATGCAAATGCGTGTATCATTTGTGGTATGTGGTATATGTGTATGTATTTTGAGTCTTTATAATAAAAACGGATATGTGTGAGAATTACCCTTCCATTTCACATAAGAACATCTTATCTCATCATGTTCTTTGTGGTTTTACATACATTATTATTAATCCCGATGGGAAACCCTTTAAAGGTCCTGTTATCTATAGGGGCGAAGATGTGATTACGCATTTTGTGAAGGCCCTTATTCAGGAAGAAGAGGAGATTACAAAAATATTGAAAGGAAATATGAAATGAGTTTCACTGCTGACGATCGCGAAACCTTTGAAAATGCTACTATCTGTCATAGCTGTAACAAGGTTTTAGGGGAAGAACGTGTAAGAAACCACTGTCACTTAACTTCTAAGTTTAGAAGTGCAGCTCATCCTAATTGTAATCTGAATTACAAGATAAGACGGAGCATACCTGTTGTGTTCCACAATTTAAAAGTGTATGATGGACATTTAATTATGCAGGGAATCGCCCAATTAAAAAAAAGAGAATTGAATGTATTCCCTGTAATATGCAGAATTATATAACATTCAGCCTTGGAAGTCTACAGTTTATAAACTCCCTTCAATTTTTACCTGCCTCTATTGAGAAATTAAGCTCTAGTTTGGAACCCGACTAGTTTCGTATCATAAAAGAACATTTTACAAATGATCAAGTGAATTTGCTGAGTAGAAAGGGTGTTTACCCCTATTCTTATATAGATTATGTTATAGATTGTTAAGAAGTTTGAAGAAACGAGTCTACCCTCTAAAGAGGCTTTCTTCGATGACTTAAATCAGGAGGAGGTCTCTGATGAGGCCTATGCCTATGCCCAACATGTTTGGTTATCCTTAAAGATGAAGAATATGGGGGAATATCATGACTTGTACATAAAAACTGCTATTCTTCTGCTAGCGGACATTTTTTTAAATTTCCGTGATTTGACACTGAATTATTATGAAATAGATGCTACCCACTGTCTAACATTACCATCTCTTGCCTGGAATGCAGCCTTAAAGACTAGTGGTGTATCATTAGAGCTGATTACAGACCCTGATGTAAACCTATTTTTAGAAGAAGGTATAAGAGGTGGTATTAGTGTTATTAGTAAACGTCTAAGCCAGGCTAATAATAAGTATTTGGAACACATTATGATTCTGCAAAATCTAGCAAGTATATAATGTACCTGGATGTGCTCTAAGCTAATCACTACCTGTATCTGATTTTAAATGGCTTGATTCTAAAGAAATCCAGAAAATTGATTCACTTGTCGTAGAAGATGGTTCAGCTATGGGGTATATTATCGAGGCGGATATTGACTACCCTGAGGATTTGCACGATGAACATAATGATTATCCTCTGGCACCTGAAAGGATGCATATCACCCCATCTCTGATTTCAGAGTATAACCTGAATTTATCTGAAGAAATGAATTTGAAAATATACAAGGATCAGATCAAATTAACACCCAATTTGAATCATGTCTAAATATGTTTTACATTATAGAAATTTAAAACAGTATATATGAAACTTGGGATGAAATTTGTGAATATCCATCCAGTATTAACTTTCAAGCAAGAAACCTGGTTGAAACCCTTTGTACAATTTAATACTGAGAAGAAAGAGAATGCTGGCGAAAAATACCTTTGAAAAAGATCTATTTTAACTTATGAATAAAGCAGTTTTTGGAAAAACTATGGAAAACTTGAGAAAAAGAATTGATGTAAAATTAGTACAAACTGAGAAGAGATTAAAAAAATGTCTTGCATCACCAGCCTTTCACTCCTTCAAAGTATTTAATGAAAATTTGGTCGCAGTTCATATGCATAAGACAAATTTGAAACTGAATACACGCATCTATGCTGGTTTTTCAGTACTAGACTTGAGTAAAACACTCATATATGAGTTTCATTATGGTTTTATTAAGAAGATGTATGTAAGTCGAGCTGTATTACTTTTTACCGATACTGATTAATTTATATAAATAAAAATGAAAATCTGTCTGTCTGTCTGTTTGTCCCGTCATCACGGGAGAACGGCAGAACCGAATTTGATGAAATTTTCTGGGTAGCCTGGAAATAGTCCCACTTAAAATTTAGTCCATGGAGTTTTTATGATCAGTGGTTCTTGAGATATTAGTAAAAAACGCAATTTTCGTTTGTCTCATCATCACGGGAAAACGGCTGAACCGAATTTAATGAAATTTTGTAGATAGCCTTTAAATAGCCCCCCCCCCCATAAATTTAGTCCAAGTTTCGAGTATCTAAGACCAGGGGTTGTCGAGATATTAATGAAAAACGAAACTTTTCCCTAGGAGTTCTACTCCCTAACTCTGTGATTTATCCAAACGAAAAGCTTGAAAATCGTTTGAAAGTGAATTAAAACTGTATCTCTGAGTTTGGGGGGAGATTTTTTGCACTAATTAATCACTTTCTGAAAACATGAATTGTTTGAAACATGATTTAAATGGGAAATTTATCTCCTTGGTTTACATTTCACAAGCTTTTACTGAACAATGAAAAGTATAAAGAAATCAAAATGGCTATTAAATTTACGCAGTTTATGAGGAAGATTCTATCTTATATCATGTTGCTCGGCAACGGAATGAAATTAAATGTGTTGTTAATATTTTATTATTATTATTTCTATTTGAATAATAAATAAATGGATGTAAAAATATTTTTTTTAAATGAACGGTTTGATTGTTCTTTTAATTATATAAATTGCGGACTGCGTACATCACTTTCATTTATTTTAGCAAAGACGTTTCCATCTCATATATTGTGTTTAGCTAATAAACTCATATATTGTGTTTACCCAATAAATTCATTTAGCCAATTGTTGAAGCAGAAAAAGAGTAGAATGGATGTATCTTATAATACAATTTTAGTGTTTTCATTTAGTATATACAAACGGGATCAGGATATTTTATTCTTCAGATCTGCAAATTCAGAGCTACGAATTTAGCAGAATATCTCTACATAACTTGGTAACTTCTCTTAAACTTTACCAAATTAGCGGAAATGTTTCCAAATTTATAAAATTGACGCAAATCAATGATTTGTTTTTTAGAATAGAGTACTGAAATAATGTTTCGGTAGCATTTGTCGGTCAATCCATCCATCCTACTTAGTAACACATTTAACGAATTTTTTTAATATCACGAAATTGATAAAAGTATTTGTGAGTCCATAAAATATCATGGAATTGATAAAATCGCACTTAATAAATGAAAATAATTGTGTTTTGTTAGGAGATAGTATTGTGATGATGTTTCGTCAATTTGTCGCAAAATGGGACTATCAGTTCTACAGTCCCACTTGGCGATAAATTTGGCGATTTTTTAAGTTATCGCTAAATTGACTAAAATGTCGCCAAACCTTCCCTGGAGATCCCATTATTTAGACGATATGATTTCCATCAATTTATTTGAAGCAAATGATATCATGTCGCTTAGCAACGGATTCAATGTGTTATGTGGCATACGATTTTATATTAAATCTCTTCCGATTTGAATAATAAGATATGTATATAAAATAAATGTCATTGACATTGCGTTTTTGACTGGATAATATCAATTACGGTCTTCAGGTTTAAACATCATTATTATTGATATTTTCGGGGACTGTTGATTCAGGGATTATTGATATTTTCAAATTATTATGGAATTGTTTTATTATGACGAAAATTGTTGAAACTGACGTTGTACGAGTAATCTTCTACAAATGCATTATATCTTCTAATCTACGAGAATATAAGTAGTACAGGTATATTGGCATATATTTTGATATATATTGGCATATATTGGAATCAATTACGACCTTCTGGTATAAAGATTACGGGGATTATTGATATTTTCAATTTATTACGTCATCTCTTTTATTTTGGCAATTATTTTTGAGACTCATATTGTAATACGAGTAATCTTCTACTAACACACTGACATATTTTCTAATCTGCGATAATATAAGTAGTACGAGGTTGCATATTTTGATTCAATTCCTTTTTTTTGTAAATTTGCTTTCAAAAGGGGCCAGGATGTTTTATTCTTCAGATCTGCCCGTGAAGATAATTTAGCTTAGTGAGAACAGATATTCTTAAACTTCTCTTTAGGAGCAATAAATTTCATATTTTAACAGAATTTGCACATGATTGCGAATTATAAGTTTCTTTATATTATATATTCCGTACGAAGAACGGGTATGCTGCTAGTTATGTTATAAAATTGAAACGGACGATATTTATAAAAATTTTGAAAGTCATAAAGATTTTTTCGACTTTTCAGATTACCCATGTGACCATCCACTATATTCCAACAAAAATAAACAAAATGATTGGAAAAATGAAAGATGGGTTGAATGGGACTTCTGCCCTGGCGTTTGTAGCCCTAAGATCAAAAATGTATAGTTTAAAAGCACCCTTCATGAAAAAGAAAACTGCTAAATGTCTTAATAAGAATGTCGTGAAAAGATTCATTCATCATCAAGATTATTATAACTGCCTAACAAGATGTAGATATAATAGAGTTGAGCAAATTAAAATTGCAAGTAAAGATCAGAAGATTTGTACTCTGAAGCAGATTAAAATGGGGTTATCCCCCTATGATGATAGACACTATATTTTAAATGATGGCATCAAGAGCTTGGCATATGGTCATTATAAAATTTAAATGACTAAACGATGATAAATTGAATTGTAGCGGTGTATTGTATACATCGGGTGGAGGTAGGACTACAATTAAAAAAAAAATTCGTTAAGTTAATTAATAAAATGAAGATTTATTCTTTAGAGAAAGTGAATTCATTCACATGCATTGCAAGGAGCCAACGGCCCTACCTTGCTGAAAACACCGATTCTTGTTAGATCACCGAAGTCAAGCAGCATCGGGCGCGGTTAGTACTTGGATGGGTTACCACCAGGGAACACCGGGTGCTGTTGGCGCATTTCGGGCGCGGCAGCCCGGTGGTTTGCGCGTTGCCACAACTGTCGTCATGTTCATGCGGAATACGATCACGTTAAACATGTGGGTCCGTAAGTCCTTCCGAGAGGTTGGTGGTAGGGGAAGGAGGGATGCCTCCCCTACTGAGTTCCGGTCTAAATTGGGTGGCACTTCCCGGCCGTCCAAATAGTTACCTTACACCTTTCTGGTAGGTCGGATGGTCTGGGTCTCAACAACAACAGCAACATGCATTGCAAGAACTATGTCCAAGTAGAATCATGTTGAATTATATTAAGATACATTAGTTTTTTCACGTATACTGAGTGAATCGAATTTAATTTAAGGAATTCCAACATGGTAAAGATGCCTATGGATCAAAAACTGGAACGATTGAAAAAAAAAATATATATATATATATATATATATATATATCATACTCTAGCATTTCTAAATAATTCATAATCTCCATGTCTTCTTCTAACAGTTAAACAATTCATATAATTCACTTTAACCTGCTTTGAGAAAACTGCTTAGTCAGTAACAAAATATTCACTGTAACCTGTTCTGAGATGATTGGTAATACACATGCTTTTCCAGAAGTACCACAGTACTAGGGGTAGATATATTTTCATTTTATTTTCATTATATTCTTTTGATATTACTTTATAATACTTTGCAACCTCATTTCAATAATTAGCCACAAGCTGGTGTAACAGAATATTTTATATTCATGTTCGATTTTTTTGTGTATTTGATCCACTTTGTCTTTTCTTCTACGTCGGGCCATTTACATTATTTCTGTAATACATTTTACAGTTGTGTAAACAGAAACGTAGAATCAGCATTAATGAAACATGTATGGCCCTTGATAACGTACATGGTTTCAGAAATGCTTTTCATATTCATTTTATTCCTTTTATATTCACTAGATTCCATTTATTCAATTTCCAAACTTCTTGCATAGCTCATCGTGCTACACTAGGCTTCTGTTTTGCAAAAACCTTCAGTTTACAAGCAATTTTCTTTGGTATTTCTCGGGTATATATATATTACAAGTAATCATAAAAATCTTCAATTAAATAGTACCTTAAAAATTATCAGCAGCTTAAGCGCGTTATTTTTACAAAGGGAATAATTTATAACCTCCTGTCTTGACAATTGAAAATATAATATTTAAACAACATATTTATTAAAAATAATCACTTCACAATATTACAAACTTAGCAGCAAATATTGCGCAAATTGTAACATATGGAATGTATATATCTACATAATTTATTTAATACTGCTTGTTTGTTATAGACCTGAGATTAATACTTTATTCTTTCAGGCATTTACTTAACTCATATAGTGCTGCCATATGGTGCACTTTTCTTCACGTTTTATCTGAAATATGTAGGCAATTTGCATTTTGTTTTTTAGCACAGTTTGAAATCCTTTCTTGATGTTATTGAGTTTAAGGGATCTTTATCCTCTTCTACAGTCCCTTAGGAAAGTTTTTTATGGATTGGTAATCATTTTGTATCTTGATTATGAAATTCGTAAAGTTATCGTCTGCAACTGCAGAACTGCTCAAGGAGTTAATATACAGATGGCTACATGTTGTCTAAGTTTTAGTAATTTATATAATCAAGACATATTCCAGACACTTTTATTAGGTATTCTCCAGATATTCACTTTTTTATATGTACTTTCATATTGTTTTATATGTACTTTCAAATTGTTTATTCCATGCATTTCTCATAAGCAATATTGCTTATACTTTTTTACTAAAATGAATATACAACATGATAATTTAGCGACTGGCAAAATAGAACATAAAAATTCTTGTGCCCGGTATTTGGGTATGAATAGGGCATTCCAAAGATCGACATCCTGTTACCCTAATCTAATTGAAAATGTGAAAGACACAATGCGCCCAAGGGATTTTAAATTTCAAACGTGTGGAAACAAAAACTGCAAAACTTGCCCCAATGCGGAACCTTCTCAAATCAACAGTGATAAGAATTCACATATTTTTTGTAAAGTTTACAGATGCATATACATGCTTCGTTGTTCAGTATGCCAGATGGCATATGTGGGACAGACTAGTACGCCTATACATCTAAGAATAAATGTACATCGCAATAACATCAAACATTATGATAAAGATCGAAATTCAGAAAATCAATTTGAGTATGAACACTTATACAAACATGGATTTGATTCAGTAATTATTTCAATTTTGGATATAATTCCTAATTCCTCAAACAGAATTTACTATGAAAACAAACTAATTTTAAAACACAATACAGCATTTCCTTTTGGATTAAATCAAATAGTTAATGGTCACAATATAGTAAAAAATGATTTATTCAATGCTTCCATTCTAACTCCAACAGTATATTCTTTGATGCAAACTCATTCACACAAAACTACACGCACACAGAGGGGTATACACAAAAACAAACACTCCCTCAACTTAGACTTCACATCTCAAATAAATCATCAATGCACACTTTTTGAATCAAACTATAATTGGAAACATATTAGAAACTGGGTTTTCTCCATCAAAAAGCCACATTTAAATAAACTTTTTAATTCACTCTTAGATCTCAATAATAAAAAGCACTTTGGACACCTAGTTTTTGACCTAATACTAACAAGAGCAAGACTTCTAGGAGTACAACTCACACATTCACACAAAAACGAAAAAACCAACCAATCTTATTGTGTTATTAATTACACAAATCCTATATTTAATTATTTCAACTTCACACAAATTTTTAAAAATTTCCAATCCTTTTTTCCTATTAAAAATGTTAACATAGTAAAAGCATATAAATATCCAGTACCTTTAGGACGTAAAATATATAACTATAATCGTTTATCAACACAATTGAATAATTCTGTATCTTGTTCGTGCAATAAAACCTGCTATCTTCCCTTTATTGACCCACAACATGGACACATAATCACCGGAAATCTTGATTTAATACAGGAACCTCATCTCAAACAATTTCTAAGCTACGGATCCAAATACAGAATACCTCTTCTTTATAATAAAAAGAAAATAATACAAGCTTTTGACATAGATCTAGACAAATATATATTTAAAATGTCAGGTAAATCCCACTGCCCATTTGAAGCCTTCAAGAGCTGGAAAGTACAAATAACTAGCCATGTAAAACATTTGATCCAACACTTTCCCATTCCAATATATAAGCATAATTACCAAGAAATCGTTAAAGAAATCAAGTCACTACAAGACAAATTTGTAATCACATATGTTGACAAGGCATCCAGTAATTATGCGTTTATCTGCAAAAAATTTTATTTGGACGAGCTTAAATTGCAACTCAGTACCTCTCTTTCTTTAACCCCTTTATACACTCATATCAATGTTATAAATAAACAAATAATAGCTTACTACAAACTTCTTAAACAAAAATACAATCTCAATTTTCCTTACTTGGTACTCATACCTAAATTCCATAAAACACCTATTTCATTTAAAACAGTCACTATAGGATTTAATTCATATACCAATGCAGCTGACAAACAACTTCTAATCATACTCAATCAAATTTAAGATTATTTTACTGTACAAAAAACACATATAATCAAAAATAGTATAGAACTAATTAATAAAATAAAACTGATCCCTTACATACATGATGTAAAAACTTTTGATTTCAAAGACCTATTTAATAATATAGACATTAATGATTTATATAAAGTCATACTACTTTTATATGAACAATTCACACAAGCAAAAAACATATCATTTCCAAAATTCAAAACTTCATTAAAATTCATTTTGTTCAAACAGTATATAGTTCAAGGAAAATGCATATACAAATTAAATAAAGGAATCCCACAGGGAGGTAAATCATCCACCATACTGGCCAACCTTTATCTACATTATTACGAAAATCAGAACCCTTTCAACAGTCATATGATGTACAGATATATTGATGATCTTATTATTATTGGAATTACTAATGAGGCCAATGAATTAAATTTTGATTTCTATCCACCTAATCTACAACTCATAGAAAATGTATATACATCCAACTGGATCAATTTTCTAGACGTTAGTTTAACAATTAAAAATGCAAATACAATAAAATTTAAAATCTATGACAAAACAGAAACTTATAACTTCAAAGTAAATAAACTTCAACATTTCTCTTCCAATCTTTCCAAAACTGTATATAGAAATATTATTAATAACCAGTTATTAAGAATCAAAATGTTAAGCACACCTTCTTACTACAAAGAACATCTTCATAAATTCATCAACACCGTCATCAAAAATAACTACCCGCCCAATCTTATTTTTTCTTTTATTAAAACACATTTTAAATTTAAATTCAAAAACTTGCAACAATTACAGCAACATATTGACAGATCATACTCTAGCATTTCTAAATAATTCATAATCTCCATGTCTTCTTCTAACAGTTAAACAATTCGTATAATTCACTTTAACCTGCTTTGAGAAAACTGCTTAGTCAGTAACAAAATATTCACTGTAACCTGTTCTGAGATGATTGGTAATACACATGCTTTTCCAGAAGTACCACAGTCCTAGGGGTAGATATATTTTCATTTTATTTTCATTATATTCTTTTGATATTACTTTATAATACTTTGCATCTTCATTTCAATAATTAGCCACAAGCTGGTGTAACAGAATATTTTATATTCATGTTTGATTTTTTTGTGTATTTGATCCACTTTGTCTTTTCTTCTACGTCGGGCCATTTACATTATTTCTGTAATACATTTTACAGTTGTGTAAACAGAAACGTAGAATCAGCATTAATGAAACATGTATGGCCCTTGATAACGTACATGGTTTCAGAAATGCTTTTCATATTCATTTTATTCCTTTTATATTCACTAGATTCCATTTATTCATTTTCCAAACTTCTTGCATAGCTCATCGTGCTACACTAGGCTTCTGTTTTGCAAAAACCTTCAGTTTACAAGCAATTTTCTTTGGTATTTCTCGGGTATATATATATTACAAGTAATCATAAAAATCTTCAATTATATATATATATATATATATATATATATATATATATATATATATATATATATATATATATATATATATATATATATATATATATATATATATATATATATATAATAAATGTTCGAGATATACAAAACGAAATGAAATTTGCAAGCAAAGATTAGATTTATACTGTGAAGAAAAAAGAAACTTCATATCTACCTACTGATTAATAACATCCTTCTTAATCTTATCTGACTGATGAAATCTCCATTCATAGAAAAATCACGTGTCAAGTTGCAGCTCCACACCTCTCCATCCGGTGCGTCTATGTTTTAATATGGGGAAGTATAGCACTGCAATATCTCCATGTTAAAGTATAGCACCGGATGAGCCAGGATCCCCCTTTTTACCACACACACACACACACACACACACATATATATATATATATATATATATAAGCTAATTGCACTCTTTTGATATAGGATAACGTCTTTTTCGGCACCTGGTATGGGGGCTATGTCGGCAAATCGGGTGTGACGAAAAAAGTGAGATTTTGCAAGATTGTAGCTTGACGTGTAATAGTCGGAGAGGGACGGCAGTGGTATCAAGTTTTAGGCCGAGGATATACGCGTGTTGTGAGGGGCGACGCTCTAAAGGGAAGAATACGACCAAACGTGAGATAAAATAAAAATTATCAAGCAATAATCAAATTGCAAAGTTTTATTTCTTTAATTCTGGTACTTAATTAACATTTCGTGATGATTAACTTTCTAACTTATTTGACCACTGTTGGCAGTTTGTAGAAATAAATGAAATGTTTATGTAAACCGTTACTTGCGGCCTATTGATTTTCAAATTATGTATTAGACTATTTTACTAAGAAATATGCATTTCATGTAATTTTTACTTTCCCTGCAATACATGGTAATGTATAGGAAAAATATTGGAATCATGCCGAAATTCGCAACTTGAGTTTTTGACGGATCTACACGTTTCGAGACCTCTAGAATGCGAAAAAACTATTTTTAGAGTGACGTCTGTATGTCTGTCTGTGTGTGTGTGTGTGTGTGCCTGCCTCTCTGTCTGTGCAATGTATGTATTCACTCTAACTCAAAAAGTAATGGACCGAATTTCATAAAATTTGGTAAGTCACTTGGATTTGACCCTGGTGCTGATCAGTTTTTAGTACGATTCGGGATAAAAGAACTCGCCTTCTTTTGCGAAATGACCTTCAAAAATTGTCTATATCCACTCTAGCTGAAAAACTAATGGACCGAATTTTACAAAATTCGGTAGATAAGTTGCTTGTGGGATACCCTAGTGCTGATTAGATTTTGGTACGATTACAGTTACAATTCCCTTTGGCGATATTTTTAACGAAGAAAAGAATAAGACCAACCCCATTACACTAGGACTATCCGTTCTCGAGATATTTTAGGTTTTCGTATTTTCTCTACGCCATCTTTGAAAATAAGTCCAGTTACCAAATGCGAACGAAATGGGAATTAAAATGAACTAAATTTAATTAAAATAAAGAGAACGTAGGAGAGTCATGTGCTGCCCACATCAGATTTTTCTGTTTAAAAGCAAATGAAATCATGTATAGAATGCTGATATCTGCCGTTCTCAAAATAGGGCACGTTTTGGTTTGAAATGGGAAAACAAAAATCTGAAAACATGAAATAGGTTAATTTTTGTTCCATTCACATGAAAATTCCTATAAACATGAAATTGCTTCATTTTTATCCGATTTTTCTATTAAAAAGCAAATGAAATCACGTATAGAATATTGAAGATAGGACATATTGAATAATTTAGAGGTAATATAGCAAAAAATAAATTTACACTAGGAATCTTGAAAACAAAATAAAATATATTTAAGTCGAAATTTTGAGGGATATAGTAATTAATATATATTGAAGATATACCCTAAACTGCACCCGGAAGAGAACATAATAATGAAATATTTGGCCAAATGACCAATCAACGTTTTATATGTATAATAATGTATCTGTAGGACACCTTTTCGATAATGTTTACGTTATGTCATAGCGACACTGATATAGAGAGTATAAATTATTGAATAACATATATTTTGGTAAAAGTGTTGAAGCCATATTAATGGATATTATGTAAAACGTATTTTATACGTAAAAAAGGAGAGTCCATTGATTCCACTTATTAATACAATGCTCAAGAATTATATGCATTTTGATATTGATGTTTGTACTTAAAAAAAGTATGGGCCCACCTCAAGTCTTTTCATTTGCCTCGCATGCGTAATATTTATTAATAACTAATAATTAATTTCTTTCAGCAAACAGCTGCTGTAAATTTTAGTTATTGAAATCAACTCTACTTAGCATTGTTTTATTTCAGAGAGTTGGCCATGATCATGAACTTTTGCTAATATTGAGAGTTCTTCATCTTTTCAATATTAATATTCGTTTTCTCTTCCTTGGTTTTCTCCATTTTTCATATCAGGACCTGCGGCATCCTGATACTCCCCATAGATTATATTGAGTGGAGAGTAAAGACTACCCGTACTCGAGATAAAAAGCGCTCATTAAATAGAGCTCATTAAATACAGCTCATTAAAGCCTGCGAATTTACAAGTCAACTAAATAATGAGTGTCGAAAGCCCAGGCCAGCCGACTCGTCCTAAGACTTAGAGCAGCAAGGTGGTTGGCCGGGAAATAATGAGTGTGAAAATCGTAGTCATTGCCAAAAGGAGTACTTAACCTCTTGAACCCTTTAGATGGAAATAGAAGATATACCACAATACAACGAAACCATGATATCTATTAATTTATTACTTTCCCTAAAATACATGGAATTTATAGGGAAAGTATTGGAATCATGCCGAAAATCACAGAGTTTTCGACGAATCGAGCCGTTTTGGGACCTCTAGAATACAAAAAACTATTTTTACAGTGACTTTTGTGTGTGTGTCTGTCTGTGCAATGTATATATCCACTCTATCTCAAACACTAATGAATCAAATTCCATAACATTTGGTAGGTAAGTCACTTGAGTGTGACCCTGCTGCTGATTAGTTTTGGTTACGATTCGGGATAAAAGAACCCGCCATTTTCTGCGAAATGACCCGAATGATATATATATATATATATATAATTATATATATATATATATATATAATTATTATATATATATATATATATATATACATATATATACAGGGTGAGTCGGAATCGTTTTTACAAAAGCAAAGGGGTGATAGTATCCCACCAGACTAGCAATAATTACCATGGAACATAGAGTCGCATTGCACTCTGAGAGGCAGAAAAGAGGCACTTCGAACCGCGCAGTCAGAGCCTCGGACGTCATTGTGTACCTGCCTACGTAGTATCTCCTACGCCAGACACGAACGCAGTTACCGTATGAAAATGTCCAGGGAGCAGAATCAGCATAACTGGCTCCTAGTAGGTTCCGGCAATAGCCAATCAGAGCACACGTTGCCCTTTAAAAACCGGCACAACTTTAACGCTGCAAGTTATTCCCGTGATAACATCGTCCGACACGTTGCGTGAATGCTATGGCGGAGTACACCTACGAGAAATTGACCGACATGCACCCCACATACGGTGAAGCCAAAGGGAATGGACGCGCAGCACGAAGATTGTACGAGCAGCGGTTTCCAACGCGTCGCGTTGTATCGAAAAGTCATGAGGCACCTAACGCCGAAGGCGTCTTTATCCTCGATATCCTCTTTAGTTGTGCTGATTCTTTGACATTAGCTGGATTGTAGAAGTCTGTCCATAAGAGCGCCCCAGATGGGCGGGGCGTCAGATGGGTCCTGAAAACGGACTGGAGATGCACTGGGTGAAATCCGTGGCGGTGGCACGTGCAGAAGAAGAAGCACGTGGAGGTGGTGGCAGTACTCTGATGTACTAGATGCAGTCCCTGAACAAGTTAGATCTGGGTGGGCTGGGGTTTTATAATTTCAGCTACCATCTTAATGATAGAAAAAAGTTTAGCCGTGGGATCATCTTCTGATGTTATGATTTTGAGAATGCTGTTTAGTATATCCTGTAAGTTGCTCAGGTCGAAGTGTTTTTCTACTTCCTTAAAAAAATTAAGGAAGTCAAGAAAAGCGTTCTTCTTCTTCGATCCAGACCGTCTGACCTACCAGAAAGGTGTAAGGTATCTGTTTGGACGGCCGGGAAGTGCCACCCAATTTAGACCGGAACCCAGTGGGGGAGGCATTCACAGGGACCGTACCCTCCTTCCCCTACCACCAACCTCTCGGAAGGACTTACGGACCCACATGTTTAACGTGATCGTACTCCGCGTGAACACGGCGGCAGTTTGGGCAGCGGCGGGAATCGAACCCGGGACTACCGAGTGCAACCTCCGCGCGCTAACCACAGGGCTACCGCGCCCACAAGAAAAGCGTTCGAGGTCTGGGGGAGGTCAATGCCTATGTCAGGTCGTGCCTGGGCAGAGTGCTCTTCGGTTTTCTCTGAGACCGTCTCAGCACTCGCCTGCACTTCCTGAGCAGGAGAGATGGATTTAGAAGGGAGAGGGGGAAGTTTTCCTCACCAAGTCCGGAGGGGGTGTAAATTTAGATTTGGATTTTTTGGTGTCCTGGAACTTTTTACGGTTCCACGGGTTTTGGGGGCAGTGCCTAAAGTTGGCAGGATGCTCTCCGCCGCAGTTGCAACATTTAGCTGGTAATTCTCTAGACTTCTCACATTCCCTGCTGGGGTGGCCTTCTCCACACTTCAAGCAGCGAGGGGGGAGGGTACACTGGTCACTATTGTGATTGAATAACTGGCAATTATAGCACATTTTATAGCCTTTGCTACGGAAGGTCTCGATTTTAACTTGCATGTACAGTATACTTTTAATCTCGTGGATCCTCGCCCAGTCCTCTGTAGGCTCGAGGCCTACCAGAAAAATGGGGAGGGGGGTCCTATCTCTCCTGCTTCTGAGTTGTGCAACTCTGATGACTTTAAATCCTTCACTAGCAAGGGCAGTTTTAACTTTTTCGCTATCTGTGTTGGACGGCAGTCCTTTAATTACTACTTTTTTGGTCTTTCCTGCTTCAAATTAATGGCATTGAAGGGGATCTTCTTAAGGGTCAGGTGGGCCTGCACACTTCTGAAGTCCTTAACGGACCCAGGAGTGATTCGGATCACCCTCCTCATAAGAAGGCCCTGAACTTTATTCACAAGCATACTATTAAGCTCCTCTATGAGGGCTCCCCAATCGCTTGAGGAGTCCACATAAAAGGAGCAAACTCTATCCTTAGTGGGGAGGGAAGGGGGCATCTGCCATAGTGGCTTCCTCAACCTCAAGATCCGCGAATTTATTTTCAGTTTGAACTTTAGGAACCTCATCCTCAATTTGCACTATCAGTTTAGGCTTTTTCCAATTACTGGGGGGTTTCCAATTACCTAAACCCCTCTATTTTCTTGAACATCTCGTCCTTGTATATGATATATAAGTCATCATCCGATTTTATTTTCCAGTACTTAATTATCTCGTAGATAAAATTGTAGGTATCCCTTTTAACTAACACATTAGGGTCAGGGGTCTGCAGCAATAGAGAAGCATCAGAAATACTACCTGTCATAATCTTTTGGAGCATCTTGGCCTGGTTGTGGTCAATTTCGTCATCTTTAAACTCCTCTTCTAATCTTGCAATGACGTAGTCATAAGCAATGAAGTGGGTCACCAGCTTCCATGAGAAGGAGTCCTTTGGAATCTCGTCTTTTGGGATGTCCAGAGTCTTGAGGTATGCGGCTTCAAAGATCGCCGCTGTTTCATAGTTAGTCGGCTTATCCAGCTGGCTTGAGATCCCTGCAGTACGTAGGTCCATATCAGAAGATCCAATGCTTGCTTGAAAGTATGCCCCCCGGGGACATATGGTTTTATCTTGGGAATCTCTTGATCCTTTTGCTTTTTACATTCGTTTTCGTTCTAAACGAAGCTTTCCTCGTAACAGCACTCGTACAATCCATAAAAATGGAATTGCATCCTCAGTCATGTTATTACCAGTCATCCTACCTTTGCCAGTGTCGATTGACGACTGCGAAAAACCGGGTCGTTCGCCATAGCTAACAACAATGCAGGACGTCAGCGAATTGCACGAACGCCTGAACTGGAAGAGCGAGTCCTGACGAGATTTGCAACAGCTCCGTCCACCAGTACGCGAGCAGTGGTAGACGAAATGGGTATTTCTCCGAAAGTGGTGTGGCGTATTTTACACGAGGAACGCATGCACCCCTACCACGTGCAACAGGTGCAATCTTTGCACCCAGATGATTATCCCCGCCGGGCAGCCTTTGTGCAGTGGATGCTCGGGATGAGGAATACCGATCCACGATTGCCTGCATTAGTTTTATTTAGCGATGAGGCAACGTTTCAGCAGAGAAGGCATTTTCAACATGCACAATCAACACGTGTGGACTGCCTGTAATCCCCAATGCACAACCCATCGTAAACACCAGCACCGATTAACCGTGAACATCTGGACAGGTATCCTTAGTGATTACCTTGTCGGCCCGTACATCCTGCTGGACCGTTTGTCCGGCGCAACATACCCTATCTTTTTGAAACACGTGCTGCCCAGTTTATTGCAGGCTGTTCTACTCCCCATCCAGAGCGACATGTAGTTTATGCATGATGGAGCCCCGGCACACTTTTCCATCACGGTCTGGAACTTCTTGAATGCCACATATCCCGCACGCTGGATCGGACGTGGCGGACCTGTGGCGTGGCCTCCTCGTTCACCAGACCTCATCCCACTGGACTTTTTCTTCTGGGGCCACATGAAATCTTTAGTATACGAGACGCCTGTGAACTCGGCGGAAGATCTCGTCGCGGGCATCGTTGTTGCCGCAGACCACATTAACACAACACCCGGAATCTTCGAGATGGTGCGTCAGTCATTCCTTCGCCGGTGTGAACGGTGCAACGACACGCATGGTCGCCACTTTGAGCACTTGCTGTGAGTTTGTCGTTGCACAATAAATATGTTTGTGCAACGTTTGGTATCGTTCATTCGCTTTCCCAACACTGGTGTACGTGCAGGTTCGTATTCTAATTTTACTCTTTTCTGCCTCTCTGAGTGCAATGCAACCTCATGTTCCATGGTAATTATTGCTCGTCTAGTGGGGTACTATCACCCCTCTGATTTTGTAAAAACAATTCTGACTCACTCTCTCTCTCTCTCTCTCTCTCTATATATATATATATATATATATGTATGTATGTATGCATGTATATATATATATATATATATATATATATATATGTATGTTTGTATGTGTATATATATATGTGTGTGTATATATATATTAATTAAAATAACAAGTACGAAAGTGCAGGTATGCAAATGAGTAAACACAGTATCAAACCGCGAGGAGGCTCCTCCCCCTGCTCGCTCAGCTCGCGCAAACCCCTTCAGGAGTCTTCCCCTCCTACTCGCTGCACTCGCAGAGCTCGCTTCATACCTATCTTTCCTAAAAATTCTATTTTCTAAAATCTCTTTTCTATCCCTGTCTATTTTCCGCAGGAGGGAAAAGCAGGGATTTTTCTTAGCTCAGGGAATCCAAAAACTGAATTACTTGATCATGGGCTCGCTTGGCGAGCTATTTCATACCAAACTCAAGTTTAAATCGATAACAAGATTAAATCGATGCCAAACTCACGTTTAAATCGATAAAAACTACATCGAAATTAAAAAAGGGGCTTCGTCCTGAAAAAATTCACCTATGTAGGCATTTGCCTGCAAAATTCGTGGTAATGTTAGTCTATCCAGGACGCGAACTCGCAGCTCAAATATTTTGTCTTTGACATTAAATATTTCTTAAACTACTAGGGGTCTCTACCCCCTGCTCGCTCCGCTAACTTTCCAAAGCTCACTGCATATGTAACTTTCCTAAAAATAACATTTCATAAACACATAATCACAAACATATAATTACTGGTGTGGGAGCTGGGTCAGTACAAACAGCACCTACTGACTCCACCACCCACAACTTCGTGATCGTAATTTCAAAAGGCCAAAGAGACATATATTGGACATATCTAGTCTCAAAAATTTAACAGCAAAAACACCAGGTTCAAGATTTAAAGGAGTTCCCAGTTTAGGAGAATTAATCCTAAATGAAGTACAGTGAGTAAAGTAAATATGCAGACACAAATAAACAGGCTCATTTTTCACACATATTAAGAATTTATTTTAGATTTTCCAAAGAAATCAATATATGCATTTTTATCTTTCAAATAATAAATCATGACTTCAGAGCTTCACTTATATTAGACATATTCAAAACTAATGCTCTGGTAAAAATCATACAGCAACCAATAATCAAATTATTTACTAATCATATGATTTTAAATCATTTCTAACTTAACTATAAATATTTTAATATGAGCCTCTTATACTTATTAAATTTAGTTTCATCATGCCAGTGCCGCTTCGGAAACATTGGTTCCGGATAAAGGGTAGAAATTACCTTGACTCTTAGTTACAAAATTTGGAGCAACAGATTCGCATCAAGTAATCACGGACTAAAGCTGAGTCAAAAGTTCCAATGGGGAAATGTCGAGGAAAGGAAAACCAAACTTTTTCTCAGGACATCAGTCCATTTTTCACCGGTCCGAATCATTTTTCGAATGAACACATCAAACAATCCGGGGGTTTGATGACGGATATATACCTGGAATAAAAAGAAAGATTTAGAAAAATATGCACATCAGAATATTTAATAATGGTTTCCAGGCTCCGCTTCTTCAGCTCCAGAAAAGGCAAGCCATTTAGGCTAAAGGCCTTTGTCTCATTTCGACAAACTTTCGATGCGACCTTTCAGTCCAAGTGTTCCAGCACGAAGAGAAAAAGTATGGGTCGCAAGAGCCCACGCTAAAAAGTTCTCCTTCGCAAAAAATGCGCCTCTTCCTGATTGGACGGCGCGCTCTCCTGGCAACAAGCGAGCTGACGTCACGCATCCCGGCCAGACACTAAGTCCAGACATTCCAACGAATTCACGACGAAATGCGCTTTTTAATGTAATTTCAATAGAAACAAGTGTTAGTAAAAACACTGCACAGGCACGAACGGAGAGAAGGATGTTTCTCTCGCAGAAAATACAAAAAGGCTCATGGCGCAGAATTGCGACATGACACTGGTGATCTTAATGTTGTTCAAAATTCAGTACTTAAAAATCTTATGCTTTATGGCACTAAATTTCGGATGCAAAATACCTTAAATCATAGTCTTTTAATTAAACAACTAAATATTGACTTAGAAAATTCACATACAAAATTGCATGTAGTAAAAACTATCCTGTTGTAGCTTTCGATATGTGGAAGGTGAGCATACTGACAGAGGTCAAACTTCTCATGGACAACATGCATCGACTAAACCTACATTTAATTTTACAAAATTGAAACTGGCAGTAAATGAACTAAACAAACTTTCTCATCACGTATGTGGATAAAACTGCTAATAATTATGCTATTATTTGCAAAAAACATTATGTGCAAATTTTAAACGACTTTCTAAATCATAATAATATATTTAAAAGCATTGGTACTTCCGCAACAACTGCATTTAAGAAAATTATTGTATTTCATGAACTTTAAAAATTCCCTTGAAATAATCTAAAATTCTCCTGAGGAAAATAGACAGGGATCGAAAAGAAATTTTAGAAAGTAGAATTTTAGGGAGAGCAGGGATAGAAAGTAGATTTTAGGATGTAGAATAAATCCTCCTGTGGAAAATAGGCAGGGATAGAAAAGAGATTTTAGAAAGTAGAATTTTTAGGAAAGATACATATGAAGCGAGCTCTGCGAGTGCAGCGAGTAGGAGGCGAAGACTCCCGAAGGGGGTTGCGCGAACAGGGGGCAGAGCCCCCCCCCCAGTATATATATATATATATAATAAATTTTAACACGTGATACTGCGCATGGCGTGTTATGAATAAAATATTTTACTCCCAGAGCGACGTTTTTATATTTATTTGTTTTCTTCAATATGATCACGAACCTGTAATAAACAAATCTAGTATCCTACTCCTACATATACGTCTGTACCTCCATTTATGTACGTAATTGATTCAGTGTGATGAATATACATTTTCAATTAGATAATGTTCTGAGTAGTAATGCAGTGGCAATTTTCATAAGATATTTTGCTGTTATATTTATCAGGATATTTTGCAGTAGCGGTATTTTCAGTGATATTGATACATACATTTTGGTTATGGCAGAATTAACGTCCGATTGTTAAGAATAATTACGGTGGTATCGGATTGTTTACAAGCCAGTAGAAATTTGTTACTGATAGTGGTGTGTATTCGTATAGTAGTTTTGCAATTGAATTTTATAGTGGTATGTTTGCAGTTATAATCAATTTATGCAGTGGCATTTTTAGTCGTATTTATGGAAATGTATTTTTCAGTTGTATTTATACAGTAGTATTTTTATAGGATATTTCTGTAGTTGTATTTTTGTTGCATGTTTATAGATGTATTCTACAGTAGAGGTATTTTGGAACTGATATGTTATAGTAAGATTTTATTAGTATAACCGAGTGTAGTTGCAGAAATAAATATGCAGCAGATAGATACTTGAACCAATTTGTTCGATGAAAGAAAAACGACATAAGTCGAAAATTGGTAAAAATGCGCAAATAAGATTTTAATAGTATAAAAAGAATATGAAGGATTAGGCTAGTCTGTATATGGAAAAGGCAAAATACCACACCTGATTTTACGTTTAAAGGAAAGGATTCGGCACAAAAATACGTTCAGAATTTGGAGAAATTTTTCGCTGTAGGAGTAGAAACTATAAACGATGAGCATAAACTTGTATGTATTGAATATATACTTACAGACCAAGCTAGAGATTGGTGAGGGTTTTTAGGATAAAAATGCTACAAAACATGGGAAGAGTTTAAAGTAAAAATTAGGAAAATATGGGGGCGAGGAGAAAAATAAAAAGTCAGAGTTTGATCGAAGAATGTGTAGATTCGGAAAGCGATTACGAAGACGATGTGTATGAGTTAAAAGAGAAGGAAGTAGTTAAAGAAAAGCGGATATGTCTGATCGGGAGAGAAATTGCGCATTTTTTCGTAGAAAATATACCCGTAGCATTTGATTTGAATCAGCTAATGGAAGAGGAAATAGATTTTAAAGTAAAAATGCCGTATGTGAACGAAGTAGTGGAGTTGAATTCAGAAGTTGATATAGAATTTGAAATGAAACAGTCAGATGAAAAAAAAAATCCGAGTTCGGAATATGATCCCAAAGTGACCAAAATATCGACGAATGAGGTTGAAACAGATCGACAGAATAGTGTTGAAATATAGTGGAATAATTACATTCTTAAATGTGCTACTAGGAGTGAATTGGAGGCTGAAGCTCACATAGCGGAAATAGAAAGTGAATCTTAAAACGATATTAAACCTTCAGTAGTGAGGAAAAGGAAGTAAAAATGGGTTCAGTTGAAGAAATTGTGATAGCCAAACAAAATTATATAAAATGTACCATATTTTCAAATGCTGGGTTACAGGTAAATACAAATAATGAATTCGCAAAAAGCACATTAACTGAGGCAACCAGTATAGTGAAAGATTTTGAAAGTGAATCGGTGATTCAAAATATCAGTGAAGTATCGAATGACTCATCTAGATTAAAGTTTACTAAGGAAAGCAACTTTGAATGTTTCATAATTTGTGATGTAAAAGATAATGAACAGAGTGCATTTAATTGTATACATCGTCAGAAATGACTGGTCAAAACAGATACATTATATGATCAAAAGTATCTGAACACTTTGTATGTTAGAATGGCTTTCGAATTTCTAAACAAATACTTGGCGAAGTGTTATGTAACTTTGGCGATGTGAAGAACATGCTTAAATGCACACTTTCTAGTAAAGTTTCGCTGATTTGTGCAAGGGGATCACCAAGATATTGAAAAGGGGAAAAATATATTTGACCACATTGTATTATAAAAAGCTGGAAATGATTTGTAACTTTCACAAAATAGTTAACTAGCTTTGTTCAATGTGTATAACCACTTTCGTAAAATAAAACGTATATTCGTGAAGAAATAAACGTTTTTTTAAAAACAAAAACAAATTTTGTTACATGTTTTTTGCTTACAATATCCATAGGTTTGAATCAAATTTCATGAAATTCACAGAACATTTGTCAAAGTCCAAGAAAAACATTATACTTCAATTGAAAATTAAAGCATTGAATATACGATGAGATATAAGCATTTGAAGAAACAAAATTTTTAACGCGCAGGCGCGAAACATAGTGTCACGAACCCTTCGGAAGCAATCAGCTCAGTGATTCTAGCTCTTTGCACGAGCCCCTCTCTCTGTCCATGCCAAAAAAATTGGGAAAGGTTATTCTCGGCCCGCCATCTTACTTCTTCCAGAGTTGTGCAGCTGGCCACGCAAGTTGGTACTGCGGACTGTGTGTGTGTGTGTGTGTGGGGGGGGGGGGGGGTCAAGGGCCAGAAATTGGAGGGGAGGCGATAGCGGTTGGAAGAAGAAATACTTTCTTTCTGGACGCTGAACAGAACGGACGATCGGACTCGCGGAGTCCCGAGTATTGTGATGATTCGAATAATCAATAATTTGGAATATGTGTAGATATGTGTAAATATTTAGATATAATAAATGTGTCTTGTGATTATGAAAGTGTTTTACCCAAGCATAGAAAAACGAACCACCGAACGGGCTCAAGGCAATGAGCATTGGAAAGAGAGCCGAGTTCGTTACACTGGCGCATTCGACATAGATAAATGCTAAGCAAATGGAAAGGTGGAAAACGCTTTGAAATAAATTGGATGATGGAATTGGCTTTGGAATAAATTGGATCGGAGTGAGTCATATGGGACTAATTTATGTGTGTGTTTAATGTACGCAATGGACTATCGGTATAGCCTGTGACAAAGACCCCAACCCATAAGAAAGAATGATGACATCTGGTACAGAAGAAGAGGTAAGTGGAAATTTTCACATTTATAGGTGATGCTCTCTGGGCTAGGACGGATTTTAAATTAAATTGTAAAATTAGTAATGAATTTAAAGTGGGTCATTTGGTTTGTGGGGAGTAAATTATTGATGGGAGTTAATTATGACTTTTAAAGTTTTGCTAATAAATAATGGAAATTCCTAGATGAGCAGTGACAGAAGTAATATATGGATACAAATTTTACTTCAATATTCAAATGTGTTTAAATGCTGGTTTGATAAGAACTGATAGTAAATTGTTGCATGAAATTGTGTTACATTTAATATTAATGAGAAATTTGTATGTGAAAATATAAATAATATTATGTGTAGGGTATGTAAATATGAAGATAATTTTAAATGATTTTGTTCCTAAGGTATTTGGTTCTGTATTAATGAGAAACGTTGTGTTAAATTTAAGATTGGGGATAAACAATAGTGGTAAAGAGAAACGATTTCACTGTAAAGAAAAATGATATTAATGGGGAAAATGCTATGCCAAGTAATGGCTATGAGCAGAATTTATAATTAAAGGAAAATATTGGGGTAATATGCTATGATATATGTAATTGATAAATGTGATTTGGTATCTGTATACATTATGTATTTTGGAGCAAGGGGAAAATGCAATGCTGTGTATTAAAAGGGTGCTAAAATTAGGATGAGCTATTTTTGTGTAGGTAATCTTTGGTTCTCACGGCAGTGGTTAGGATGGCGTATTTATTGGAAGAGAAGAAAATTGATCTTGTGAGGCTCTGTTATAAAATAGGCGAGACGGCGCATTCTGAGTGTGAGGTGGTGGAATTAAAAAATATAATTTGTGGGAGCAAGGAGTATGAGGAAGAAGCGATAAGAAATATATTGTATTCTATTAGGGAAGAGACAGAAGAGAATGAAGAACGGGATAGAGAGAATAAAGAGTGGGAGAAAAAAGAATTAGAGTGCAATAGAAAGTTGAAAGAGTTGGAGAGAAAGGAGCAGCAAAAGGGGGAAAGCGAGATCAAATGGTTAATATGGGAACTGGGAATGAAGCAGAATAAAAATAGTGAAACCCAAATTGCACTGAATACCACTACCCAGAACTATAACAGCCAAATTGGCTGAGCGGTGAAAAATGTGCATAAGAATTGTGCTTCGCATGTAAAAAGTTAGGTCACTATAGGTATGGATGCCCAGAGTTTACGGAGCTGAAAGATAAAGAGAGGAAGGTTAATCAGGTATGTTTAAAGTTGGGAGTCAATGCAATAAATCAACGAGGCAAAGGAAGGGATGAGATTCAGGAGGAATTAGACTTGCCGGTAGTCACAGTCAATATTGGGGGAAAGAAAATTGAGGCGATCAGAGACAGTCGGTCTCAAATTTCCGTTTTTCATACTGATAGTGTTCCGGGAAAATTTAACACAGGAGGAAGTGTGTATCTAGTTCTGGCGGTAGGGGAAATGCAATGTGCGGACCTGGCAAACGTTCCCATAGCAGTCTGGAGTGAAGATCAAAATATCACTCCAGAGATAGAAATTATGGCGGCTCTAACACCTAAGCTAAACTGTCTCGCGTTAATTACTCCAGCGGTGTATGAGGTATTGATAAATCAAGCCAAATTGTATAATGTATCGGTAAAAACCGCAGAGGATCAGAGCTCATCCGAAGATAATATAGATAGGTCATCTACGGAAGCTAACCCAAAGGGGGAGGCTAGTAGCCTGGGGTCCAGTGAAAGCGAGTTGCGAAAGTTGGAATAGGGGGACAAAATACACATTCCGTGGGTGAGAGAATTGCAGGAGAAAATGGAGCCTCCGATGGAGGAAAAGGGGGCGATCGAGCAGGCGACCTCAAGTTCCGAGGCCAATAGTACGCAATATAGTAGGGGCTGTAAGGAAAGGGAAGGGGCTGAGAAAGGCCATCCTGGGGTCCCAATATCTGCGAGTCCAATTATCACCGAAAAAGAAAATATTACGAGTAGTTTAGAGACATTGGGGATCTTGAAGAATTCGAAAGGAATGGATAAGAGTCGAATTACGGAGTGTGAGGGAAAGGAGACGGAGACAATGAACGAAAGTTGGGGAACTGGAGAGTCAGTTATAGCCCAACTTGAAACAATAGGAATGGAAGGGAATGAAGTGTACTCAGTTGGAAGTCATGAGAAAGCCATGTTAGTTAAAGTGGGGACAATGTTGGAAGGGAAATGTGAAGGAACAGGAATTATGGAGGTAGTTATGTGTTCGGTCAGTGAGAAGAAACAAAGGACTGTTGGGGGTAGAAGCAAGTTGGCTTCCCTGCCAGACCAATGTTATGTTATGGGTACGGTCAGTGAGAAAAGCAAAGGACTGGGGGGGGGGGGGGGGTAGAAGCAAGTTGGCTTCCCTGCCAGAACAATGTTATGGTATGGGTACGGTCAGTGAGAAAAGCAAAGGACTGGTGGGGGTAGAAGCAAGTTGGCTTCCCTGCCAGAACAATGTTATGGTATGGGTACAGTCAGTGAGAAAAGCAAAGGACTGGTGGGGGTAGAAGCAAGTTGGCTTCCCTGCCAGAACAATGTTATGGTATGGATACGGTCAGTGAGAAAAGCAAAGGACTGGTGGGGGTAGAAGTAAGTTGGCTTCCCTGCCAGAACAATGTTATGGTATGGGTACGGTCAGTGAGAAAAGCAAACGACTGGTGGGGGTAGAAGCAAGTTGGCTTCCCTGCCAGAACAATGTTATGGTATGGGTACGGTCAGTGAGAAAAAGCAATGGGCTGGTGGGGGTAGAAGCAAGCTGGTTTTCCTGCGAGGCCAATTTTATGATATGGGTATGGTCAGTGAGGAGAAACAGAGGGTTGGTGGGGGTAGAAGCAAGTTGACTTCCCTGCGAGACCAATGTTATGATATGGGTTCGGTCAGGGAGGAGAAATAAAGGACTTGTGTTGGCTAGGATTTTCGAGATACACACAGATTCATCCTTAAGTGGAATTGATTAAGGTAATTCTATGCCAGTAATCTAAGAATTTTAAAATTATGAAAAATGTATGTGAATTGTAGTGTATTTAATATAATTAAGGTATTTTTATATGTTAGTAGTATATATTGTAATGTGGTCAGAAGTAAAAATTGATAAAATTAGTGAATTTTGTTTTATAGTATGATTTTGTTTTAAGTGTAAACATTAGACGTGGAAATTGTAATTAGTGTTTTAAGAATGATTTAGTGTTTATGGAAATATACTTTTGTGTATGAAATTTAAATTTGGATAATTATTCTGTAATGGTTCGATCCTGTCACTGGCTCATAGAGGAATTCTGGGTTGTAGAGAGCATAGCCTGTATGTGGGAATTTCCACTATGGGGAAGGGGTGCAAGATATGGACTTTCCAATCATCGTTGGTCAACGGATGGACTGAAAAGTGGGGGGAAGGTGTCACGAACCCTTCGGAAGCAATCAGCTCAGTGATTCTAGCTCATTGCACGAACCTCTCTCTGTCCATGCCAAGAAGACTGGGAAAGGTTATTCTCGGCCCGCCATCTTACTTCTTCGAGAGTTGTGCAGCTGGCCACGCAATTTGATACTGCGGACTGCGGGGGGGGGGGGGGGGCAAGGGCCAGAAATTGGAGGGGAGGCGATGGCGGTTGGAAGAAGAAAGACTTTATTTCTGGACGCTGAACAGAACGGACGATGGACTCGCGGAGTCCCGAGTATTGTGATGATTCGAATAATCAATAATTTGGAATATGTGTAAGTATTTAGATATAATAAATGTGTCTTGTGATTATAAAAGTGTTTTGCCCAAGCATAGAAAAACGAACCACCGAACGGGCTCAAGGCACTGATCATTGGAAAGAGAGCCGAGTTCGTTACACATAGCAATAGTTTTCTTTCATGATTTTGTAATGAATACTGTAGGGCAACTTCTATAAAAAATCCACTGGAACATCGTGAAAATTCACAAGAATATCGACGATATCGTGATCAGCTTTTCTCTGACTCTCTGAAAGTACCTGAATGATAAGGGGGTTTCCACAAATTAACATATTTCAAATTCATCGGACACCCCTGTTCTGAAAATGGACTAGACCAATTTTATGCTAATAATGATCAAAAGTCTTCGGACACACCTGTACATGGTGGATTATGCCAGTGATGTCAAATTTCTAGCTGTCAAACGAGTATAAAAGAAGTCAGACAAGTTAACAAATTTAATTTCAAAACCAGAAAAGTAAAATAGGAGGAAAACGCGAGCTAAATGAGTTTGAACGTGGTGAAGTAATCACTTGTCACCGATGTGGAAAATCTGCTCGTGAGATTTCTGTCATGTTACGAGTGGCCTGTTCCACCGTAAATTATGTTATCGTGAAGTGGAAACGTACAGGCGCTACAATTGTGCATGCACGACATGGTCGACCATTCCGTCTAGTAGAAAGCGACCGCAGAGTGCTGAAGAGAGTTGTGAAAGCGAACCGCATGCAATCGGGGGAAATAGTTGTTCGGAATTTCAGGAAGCGTCTGGATACAACGTCAGCACAATGACAGTTCGTCGGGAGCTGCGAAATCTTGGTTTTCATGGGCGAGCAGCTGCATATAAACCAAGTATTTCCGCAACCAATGCCAAGCTTCGCTTACAGTGGTGCATAGCGCGCAAACAATGGAGCCTTCAGCAATGGCGTCAAGTGTTATGGAGCGACGAATCATGGTACACTCTCTGGCAATCCGGTGGTAGAATCTGGGTGTAGAAAATGCCGGGTGAACGCCTTTTACGTGACTGTATTGTGCCGCAAGTTAAGTTTGATAGTGGAAGCATAATGGTTTGGGGCTGTTTCTCATGGTTCGGGCTTGGCCCTCTTATTTCTGTGAAGGGAACTCTGAAGATGGAAGGACATCTCGACATTTTGGACAATTCCATGCTGCCTGCATTGTGACAACAGTTTGGAGTGGGTCCATTCTTCTTTCAACAAGATCGTGCGCCTGTCCACAAAGCACGGGCTCTGCCAAGCTGGTTTGCTGACATGGATGTTGAGGAATTGGACTGGTCTGCTCAGAACCCAGACCTCAATCTCACAGAACACCTATGGGATGAATTGGAACGTCGACTGCGAGCTAGGCCAAAACGCCCCACATCGGCGGCAGAGCTGACTAGTATTCTTTTAAAAGAATGGCGTGCAATTCCTGCTGTAACATTCACTAGTGGATAGCCTCCCTGATAGAGTGGCAGCAAAAGGCGTCATTGCAGCAAAAGGTGGTCCCACTTCATACTAATTTGTAACTTTTCTGAAGGAGAAGCGAAACATACAGGTGTCCAGATAGTTTTGATCAGATCGTGTATGTGTCACGTTTAGTGGAATGAAATAATCGGATAAGACGGATGGATGGATACCGATGAAGGTAGAAAATCTTGAATAAGTATTTATTTTGGGGGAAATCGTTTCAATTAAAATATTATGAATTGCTTCAAAAGTGTTGAGAAATGCATAAAATGTCATTTTTTACTTTCCCTGCAATGCATGATAATGTATAGGAGAAGTATTGGAATCATATCGAAAATCGCAATTCGAGTTTTCAACGGATGCGTGACGTCTGTGTGTCTACGTATCCACTCTGATTGAAAAACTAATTGACTAAATTTCTTACATTTTTATAGGTAAGTTACTTGTGGATTACCCTGGTATTGATTAGATTTTAGTACGATTCGGGATAAAAGAACTCGGCTCCTTTTTCCTTTTTGCGAAATGGCAGCAACATTGTTTGAATCCACTCTAGCAGAAAAACTAGTAGACCCAATTTCACAAAATTTGGTAGATAAGTTACTTGTGGGTTACTTTGGTGCTGATTAGATTTTGGTGCGATTCGGGGATAAAAAAGAAAAAAAGTGCCTTTTTTTTCTTGCGAAATAGCTCGCAAAAATCGTCAAAATTTAAAAATAAAAGACTACATATACTTAAATGTATGAATAAATGTTTGTTTTATACGTAATTTTTGACGATGAAAAGAATAAGACTAATCCCATTGCTATAGGACGAGCTGTTCTCGACACAGTTTAGTTATTTCGCATTTTTGCCGTTTTTAAAAATACTTCCACCAAAAGTGAATTAAAAGTAAAAATTCGGTGTAATGTCAATTAATTATGCGTATTATTTTGGTCAAATAGACTCAATTTAAAGAATTATTAAAGAAATAAAAAGAAAATGAATTTGAGTCTGTAGAGAAAGTCATGTGCTGTCCATATCAGATATTTTTCAGCTCTCGCTAATTTCGGTTTCAAGAAAATAAATCTACCGATGATGCTTTAATGAACTTTCCTGGTGAAATCAATGAGGGTTTAAATGCCGGCCATTTCTTGATATAAAAAAGAATGGTGTGTTTTTGGATATCAAAAAAGTCTTAATGTGTTGATCATAATATCTTGCTGTATAAATTGCAGAGGATTGGCATTCGGGACATTGCGTTGGAATGGTTCAGATCTTATCTCAATGGGCATGAGCAGTCCGTTAGAATTGGTTCTGCTATGAGTAAAAAAAAGTTAGCCAAGCAGAGCGTTTGCCAAGGATCGGTCCTGAGTTCGATCTTGTTTCTTGTCTTTTTTTTAATGACGTCTGTTTGCTTAATTTTAATGGGAGTTTGACTGCCTTTGCTGATTATATTTCTATATCATATGATAGACCTACAAATCTTGATGTCTTGGGAAATATGGATAAAGATCTGGCTACTAGTAAATAATGGTTCTGTGCTATTAATATTGTTCTCAATGTAAAAAAATCTAGACCTATTTGTTTTGTCTTGTCCAAAAAATCTTTATTTAGCTTTGTGTTAAAACATCATATACTTGTGTTATCCAGATAGTGCTTGCAATTGTGAAGCTATTGAGCAGACGAGTAGCTTTAAATACCTTGGTATTACTATCGATGTCTTGCTATTACTATCGATGTCTTGCTATTTTGGGAGCCTCACATTAGTCTCAGTGAACAATTAAGTTAAATATAAGAAAATTTTATTTTTTACGCCAGTTTTGTCCTCCCGATGTTCTTAGGTTTCTTTATTACTCCTTAATTCACTCTCGGATTCAATATAGCACAACCTGTTTTGATGGAATTTATCTGGATACTCTTAGGCCTGTTATTTTGCTTCAAACATTATTAGGATTGTCTTATGTAAACCTCGTCAGGCACCATATTTTTCTCTTTTCCTTGATTCTATGAATATGCCATTTAGGGATATTTCTGTTTACACACACACACACACAAACCTCTTAATATGTTTCATATTAGAAATAAGAACGCGGGTGGTAGTCAATGTAACCTCGGGCTAAGACGGGGTATTTATCAGACGTTCCCGAGCCAATTCTACTATGTTTCAGAAATTTTATCTCGTTTCAGCTCCTAGCTTTTGCAATCTGCCTCAATCTTTTAAAAACATTGTTACTTTTTGTTCCTTTTCCAGGGCTATAAAAGACTGATTATTTACTTATAATTCAGTTAAAATTGAGATTTTTTCCGTATTGATAGCTCATTATTTACCTGCTTTAATTGTCATCATTACTATTTTTATTGTCTATTTTTATCTTTTAAATGTTATGCTGTAGAGATTTATTGTAATTGTTTTATCTGTAATTATTTTTATGTTATTTGATGCTACTATAATTACCGTGTTTACCCATTTTCTTCTATAAGGCTATCTTTTAGGAGTGGGTATTCATGCATCCTGTAATATCCTTTCTTTTAATTGAATATTTAAGATATATTATATTTTCATTTAATATGAACAAATTGGTAGTCTACCGATGGACTTCAGAAGTTTATTTATGAAAATTAAAAAGTGTACAAGGAAATTACTTATACAGTTTTACCCTGAAGACAGGTATATAACAATTACAATCTGGAAAAAATTCGGGATATTTCAGAAAGTAATAATCCAACGAAAGGATATATATTTAAGTACCTAAATGTATGCATTTAGGTACTTAAATATAAGAGTACAATGGCTCGTCTAATTTAATTATATCTAAAAATATCGATTCAAATTGAAAACTTTAAATTGCTTATGTATATAAAGATATTGGATAGAGATTTTCAATATTAGTATATATTGAATGACCATTTGATGTAAGATTAAATTAAATGTTGGGTAAACAAATTTCCATTAAAATAGTCATTTCTAACACGCAAACCGCATAAAAACTTGTCTAAAAGAGATCTGAAATTTAAAATTCTTGGTTAATATCAGCATAAATAGTTGATTTATAGTATAAACTGGTTTAGGAGGTAAAATAGAAAGAACCTCTTTCTTAATGATAGAAAAATACAAAAGCAAAATGTTGGTTTGTCTTTTTATCATGAAGAAAGAGGATGTTTTTTGCCTCCAAAATTTGTATTAAATGTTTATGCTGTTATTAACGAAATACTTTAATTTCAAAATAATTTAGATAGCAAATTTTTACATATGAAAGAGATAAGTTTTTTTTTTTTTTTTACAAATTATTGAAATATAACGTCACGAATTAGAAGATAACTCAAGATAAGCCTCTATACTACTAAAAATTAAAATATAAAGTTTTGTAGTATTGTAAATTATATTCCGTACTTTTTAACACTTTCCATAGTTGAAAAGTGTTTATGACTTTGGTCATTTTGTCTGTCTGTTTGTTTGTCCATTAGCACGATAACTGTTGTAAAAATGACTTTATCAAAATGAAATTTTAGTATGTTGTTGAGACGGTCTGTGGGATATATGGGAATGAAAATGAATAATACCCAATTAGTACTATACCAATTAGAATAATACCAATTAGTTACAGATTTGACCCGGGTTAAAAAAGAAATACATTGAATCCTATGGGACTTAATTAAAAAGCTTAATAAATTACTGTAGTACTGTGATAATTTAAAAAATATCAGCTCTGAATGTATCACATTTTAGAGCTGTTTAAATAAAATTGCATTTCAGTTTTAAAGTGTCTCATAATCAATGCTTTATGCCTGATGGATCTTTATTGTTTATATTTTATTTTATTTTGAGGTCACTTTTTAAGATTTTTACACGAATGAGATAACGATATTATTTCCGTGTAAGTTGTAAGTAAAAAGGCGAGCTTAACTCTTATGTTATTTTAAAAATTAACAAGAACAGCATTTTGGGGACTGATCAAAATCGCATTTGAAAGCTAAAAACTATCTACCTTTTGCACTTTTGAAAGAGTGAATATGGATATTGCTAAGAAACTAACTCCTCGAACTTTACTTCGAGGAGTTAAGATTGATCTTTCTTGCATTTTACATTGTAATAAGGAAGATCAATCATGCATAAAGCATTGATGATGAAACACTTTCCAACTGCAATACAATTTTATTAAAACATCTCTAAAATGCGATACATTCAGCGGTGATATTTTAAAAATTATCACAGTACTACAATAATTTATTTTACTTGGAAACTTAAAACCATGGAGGTAAAAGTACTTTTTAACTCCATGCTTAAAATTTAACGGAAAAAGGCAATGCTATAAATCGTCTGCTTCTCTATGTAAAATCAATAAATATTTCATTCATATCACCTATATTCCAGACCCCAGAGCTAAATAATTTTGCGTTAAAAATTTAGAATTCTTATACAACTTATCTTACAGCTTGATTTGTTTACATTCTGCATACGTTGAAATTAGACTTCATTGTAGAAATAAGTAAAGTTTGATGATCATTTAAGCTCCAATATTGTAATTGAGTTGGCGCAAAATATCGATGCATAGAAAATAAGCAAAAATAAAGCGGTTTTAGGACGGATGCAACACTATATAAATTTGAAAGAACTTTAAAATTCCCGATTTTCACATTGGGAAAAAATATGGATGCCATATTTTAATTTGAAGTGAATCACGTGATCTCTTTATATAATATGGGTGTAATTATTATTTTATTTTTTATTTAAAAAACTACCTAATTGCTCAATTTTTTTATATATTTTTTGGGATAATTTGAATATTTCCTAAAATTTTCAAAGCAATTTGTGAATTTCAACTTCGCTTAAAAAATGTTTGAAAAATTAGGTCCCATGGGGTTCAATGTATTTCAATTTTTTAACCCGGGTTCAATCCAAAACTAATTGGGTGATATTATTCTTTTACATTCCCATATGCCCCACAGACTGTCTGGACAACATACTAATATTTCATTTTGATAAAGCAATTTTTACAACAGTTATTGTGCGAACGGACAGACAGACAGAATGAAGAAAGTCATAAACGCTTTTCAACTGTGTTGGAAAGTGTTAAAAATAGAGTCAGGTCCTCCAATAATTGACATACATCATTCAAAACCAATATAATGCAAGACCAGTAAGCAGCATGTACACTCGCCCAAATAACAATCCAAACACCGCTTGTCATTTCTGCTTTATTTTTATTTTATGTTTTTGGTTTCTGGTGAATAACATTTTGTAAAATAAAATATAGAAGAGAAATGAAAGAACTCGATCCAAAATCTGATTATATACACTTATAGAGTTTTCAAAGAGCTACAGATTCTTGCTTATTTTTTTATAGCTAGCATTTTTTTCACTTTACAACATAGTTGAAAAGTGTTTATGACTTTGTTCATTCTGTCTGTCTGTCTGTCTATTCGTTAGCACGATAACAGTCGTAAAATTGACTTTATCAAAATGAAATTTCATTATGTTGTTCAGACGGTCTGTGGGACCTATGGGAATATAAATGAATGATATCACCCAATTAGTTTTGGATTGAACCCGGGTTGAAAAAATGAAATAAATTGAACCCTATGGGACCTAATTTTTCAAACATTTTTTAAGCGGATTTAAAATTCACAAATTGCTTCGAAAGTTTAAGGAAATATTCAAATTATCCCATAAAATATATAAAAAAAATTCAGCGAAATATATTTAGTAGTTTTTTTAAATAAAAATTAAAATAATGATTACATCCTTTATATGAAGAGATCACGTGATCATTATATAAAGAGATCACGTGACCCACTTCAAAATAATATATGGCATTCATCTTGTGTCAAATTCGTGATTTTTAAAGTTCTTTTTAATTCATATTAAGTGTTGTATCTGTCCTAAAACCGCTTTATTTTTGCTTAAATTCTGTGCATCTACATCCTGAAACAACGCAATTACAATATAGTTGAGTTTAAATGAGCATGTAACTTTGATTATTTCTACAGCGAAGCCTACTTTTCACTTATGGAGGATGTAAATACCAAAAGATGTAGAATGAGTTGTATAAGAATTGCTGCATTTCTTTAACGCAAAATTATTTAGCCCATGAAGTCTGGAATATAGCTGATATGAATGAAACAATCATTGATTTTACAGAGAAGCAAACGATTTATTGATGACGCTTTGAGTATAGAGTTAAATTACTTGTACCTCCATGATTTTAAGTTTTAAATAAAATTAATTATTATATTATTGCGATGAATGAAATGAATGGAAAAATGTTTATGAATGAAATGCTGCTTTTATTTAAAGAGCCAGCTGATTTATATTTCGATGACGTCATTTGAAAAAGTTCATTTGTTTTCGATGAAGTTTTCAAATATAATAAATTAATGTAGTATTTTGATAATTTTGAAACTGTTACCGAGGAATGTATCGCACTTTAGAGATGTTTAAACCAGGCAAATTTATTTCAATGCCGTCATTTGAATGAAATTCATTTTTTCGATGAAGTTTTAAGTTTTCAAATATAATAAATTAATTCAGTATTGTGATAATTTTAAAAATATAACTGAGGAATGTAGCGTATTGTAGAGATGTTTAAATAAAATTGCATTGAAGTTGGAAAGTGTTTCATAATCAATGCTTTATGCATGATTGATCTTTCTTATTTTAATATATAAGCATTACAAACTTGAAAAACGGAAAATTTTCAATCTTCTTCAACTTGGTAAGAAGTCGGCTCAAAATTATAATAGCCTATTTTTAATAATAAATATAGATTTTAATACTAAATCTTCTAGTAAACATTTTTGTTGTTTACCATTTATACATTTCTTTTATAGTTTTAAAGATATTTCGAGTGAAAGTTAAAAAAAAAAACAAAGACTCGATCGAAGAGCTAGCTACATTTCATATTTTTTTGAAAAAGGAAATTCAAAATAATAAAATATTGAAATAATTTTTTATATTTGTAATCTGAACACCATTTCCGACTGAATAAGAAAAAATATCTCCATTTCTAAAGTATTTACATTTTTCGTAAAGCTCCGGTTTACGCCAGAGAAACCTCAACAATAGATGTGATTCTCATTAAAAAAAAAGAGAGAGAGAGAGAAAGATAGAGTTAGAGTTAATTTTTTAAAGCGATACATATTCGTGTTCCCGAAAAATAACAGCCAATAGTCAAAGAAACATAGCAGAATTTCTAATTAAATCAGTTTAAGTACAAATTGAAAATACATTTTTGGACGATTCGAATAAAATGCAACTGATTTACACCCAGATGGGTGAGGGAAATGAATGGTGACCCTAATGCACCTAATATTTTTGGTTTCACTAAACCTGATTTAATATCATCATATTGATGGTTAAACATGTTATTTGCGCTGCTGTTAAAACTCAAGGGGCTCTGCACCCCACAAGACTTGATAAGATGTTTTTGTAAAGAATGTGCCATATTCACGAAATAGAAAAGGTAACTGTAGAACATGTGTAACCTTCATTTTACTACCCTAAATATGGAAACGGGCAAAGAATGGTTTTTCACGTGTCCCCCGTATTTAGGGTCGGGATCGAACACAAATTTATATCTAGCATAATGTCGATATGATAAATTGTACGATGGCATAAAAAATGGTTGTTGTCATTTGAATTTTTGGAAATAATGGGCAATTCAATATGGAGACAACTCCTTATGCACATTAGATGCACATTTATTAGAGTAGTCATTATTCCTAGTCTAACGATACTTTTGGTTTGAATGTACGACCCGAGGAACAGGACGATGTTTGTATTTTTATTTAGCCGACTGTACGATTTTTGATTAACCGCCGTATATGAATTCCGATGAACGAAGGAAATACTTATTATTGATCCATTTGAGTGAAGTATGCAGGGGAAAGTCGAAGCACATTTTTGCTTTTTATATTCATCTATTTCATAAATGGCTTACAAACCTATTATGTCATTCCAGCTTTAACCAAATTTGCAAGAACAACTCTATATTTATTGAAGATAACTTATAAGTGTTTCATGTAACCTTTCAATGTTTATTCACCATGTATTTTTTTCTCTCGAAGCATATGGACAATTTTCTATCAGAGTGTTACAAATATATTTTGATATGCAAATATATATCATTATATTTTGCATGCAATTTACTTTATTCACTCTAAAACAAGAAACATTGACTTCATCCTTTATTCTCTCGCTAAATCATTTGAAACTAGGATATTTCTATGTGTCAAAAACTGCACGGAAATTAAAATTCTATGCAATGAAGTAGACGCTGAGCGCAAAGTATCACTCGCTCCAAATTGCACTTTTTCTGTTTCTAGATGAATTATTAAGATGCAAATGATCTGAAGGTACTACATACAATCTAACGTAATGTACAGAATAAATAATTAAAATTAAGTATTAAAATTTTATAATTTATTTGATGTCACATACCACACTTTTAATTTAATGTAGTCAATACATAAAATGCAGTATTGACTTTAGACACATTACAGTATTGAGAATCTCCTCCCCCAAAGTGAAATTGAAATAACATGTTCAGAAAACATATTGAATGTCTCCTTCTCAATGAATAAGAGGTTGGTCAAAATTTAAGCACATGTATCGTCATTACACTTTGCTGTATAAGTATATGTAAAGGGTAATTTTCATTTAAGATAAGATTTGTCGAAAAGTCTCCATGTGAAGACTTTGCAGAATCAGACTTGTAAGCACTTACGCACTGACACGCACTGGCAGCCACATAAATTAATGTCTTTGCCACTACTAGAGATAATAAATGTATCGTAGCTAGATACCGTCCTATTTTTGGTTTTTAATAATATTATATTTGCCGCTTTTGAATCATAAACTTATCGCGTTCAATTAAAATATATTTCTATTAGGGTATTTGGAATAATGTCTCAATGAAAGGGACAAATGGGTACTCACGCCTTTGATAGTATATTTTTGAACATAAAATGTACGGAAATTTGAGATTTAAACATGCCACATACCATTTTTAAAATGAAATTCTAACTGTATCTCCATGCTACTATATAGATATTATTTAACATTACTTTGTGTTTTTAAATGATTTAAAATATTTTTGATTTATATAACTCTGCACCTATTTTTTCTTCCCAATCAAAATAATTCATCGTTCCAAAACTTCAATAAATTGGAATCATCTACAGATCGATTTCGGAGGCTATGGCGATCGACGCAAGGATCGCGATCGACTGTGCTGGGTGGTTAGAGACAGATTTATCTGCGTATAAGACTATTTAATAGTCTATGGATTTATAAACGTTGCTTGACAGTATGTGTGCTAAATATCCCATTTCCCCGAAAAATAGGGCCGTTTGACTCCAGATTCTGCAGCAGTGCGTCATCCTTTAATGCGCAGTATCTGACATTTACCTTCTTCCCGAAACGGATCCAAAAATAACGTATATTCGCGAAAATACCGTTCGTGTTCGTTAGGTTGTACCCCTTAGATCACCCTTACTGTTCAAAAAGAACACCGAAGCGAAAGGATACTCACTCGCAGACGACTGACTCTCTTGGAGGATGCTCTCTCCCTCCTCAAGTGTTCATCTGCATCTCTGGAAAATTCGAATATCTTCCCGCTCTGATAGCTCTTCGATTGTTTCCGACGGTTCTACCATCGGTGCGCAAGTATCGCCGGTCGAGTCATCCTACGACGTCGCCAACGGCTGCAGAAGGTCGCCAAAACGATATTTACAACTTTGGAATGCTATGGAACGTTTCAGTTTCTAGAGGTGAATGCATCCGTTCGAAATCGTGGGGCCGACCCCCCAGTGGCTGACGGATCGATGGTGAGCGCTCATTATTTTCGTCGGATGAGGATCTTCTAAGTGGAAACTCTGCGCCCCAGGATGCCGCCATCTTTGAGTACGGGTCACAAGGTGAGTGGGGCATCAATCGATATAAAGTGTACACAGGAACACAATAAATTTAATGATTGCGCGTTTTTAGCCGACAACCTCCCATCTCTGTTCGGGAGAAGTGTCTTCTTCAGCAGCTGCTAATTTAGGCAGAGTTTGGCGATCGAAGGGTACCTAACCTCTTTTCTTGGATCTAATGGAAGATTTATTTCCCTCAGAAGCCTAAATGGTTGTCTCAGTGTTCTTACACAACGGTGATCTGAGATTTTAACACTTTCAAGTACTGTAGAGGTTTATAGAGTGCCATGAAAGTTAACAGCTCATAAACTAAATTAAAAGCAACTTCTAAAAGTTCTTCTACACATTTTTCTCGTGTATCAGCGTCTTAGATCTCACTTCGTGGATATTTCTGAACAGCACTCATGTTTATTTTTAACAAGCAGATGTTCCCGCTGTTGCTCGCGTTTTAAACTATGCGTAAATTCTGCTAATATTCTAAAGCACATTGTCCTTCAAAAATGTCATTAAAATATTTAATTTAATTTCCATATAAAATAAATATCTATCCTCGCTCTCGATTCGCGAATAATACGTACATTCGGATCGAGTTTGTGAATCTATTTACAAAATATAAATTTAGACAACATATGCCGAAACGAAAAAGCTAAAATAATAGCAAAAGAGTGTATCCCATCACAACTATCCATTAAACACAATCGAAAATACACGCATTTAAAAATGTTTACTAAAATAAAAATAATTAATTAAAAATATCCAAAATTCCCGTATTTTTAATGATTTCGTGACTGTAACTGATATAATGTAATACCAATAAATCCAAACTGTAATATAATTCATTTTTTATTAAATTTGCATTTTTATTTATTTCTTTACTATTTAATTTCAATAAATTAAATGCAAATCGTTTATCGCATAATACATTTCATATATTTTTTTGCATTGAAAAATACATTAATTCAATCCCTAAGCAACATGATATAATTTTATTCCAATAAAGTTTCCGAAAAAAATCGTTCGTACTTTTCATAAAAGGTGTAATTTTGTGCCTGTTTATTTACTTTCCCTACAATGCATGGTAATATATAGGGAAAGTATTGAGATCGTGTCGAAAATCGTAACTCGAGTCTTCGGCGGATCTATACGAACACCCTAGAACACGAAAAAAATATTTTTAGCGTGTCGTATGTGTGTGTGTTCGTGTGTCTGTCTGTGAAATTCATGTATCCACTCGAAAACTAAATGACCAAATTTTATAAATGTCTTGGTAGGTAAGTCACTTGTGGGTGGCCCTGGTGCTGACTAAATTTTGGTACGATTTGGAAATAAAGAACCTGCAATTTTTTTTTCTTGTTTTGTTTTGCGAAATAGCTCGCAAAAATCGTCAACATCTAAAATAAAAGACTACATATGGTCAAATGCATAAATTAAATGCTTGCTTTATGCGTAATTTTCGACTACAGAAACATTAAGAAAAATGTGCCACTTTTCTACTTATTTTTTTAATTAAGTGCTTTCTATAAAAAAAAATGTAGGCAGCGATCGCTTATCTTCTTCAACCCAGACCGTCCGACCTACCAGAAAAGTATAAGGTATCTGTTTGGACGGCCGGGAAGTGCCACCCAATATAGACCGGAACCCAGTGGGGGAGGCATCCACAGGGACCGTTCCCCCTTCCTCTACCACCAACCTCTCGGAAGGACTTACGGACCCACATGTTTAACGTGATCGTACTCCGCGTGAACATGGCTGCAGTTTGGGCAGTGACGGAAATCGAACCCTGGCCGACCGAATGCAATTCTCGCGCTCTAACCACTGAGCTATCGCGCCCCTGATCGCTTATCTGCAAACCTAGACCGAGGGCCATAACCCGAGAGTTTTGAAGGCATAAAAGGCGCTTATCTGGAAAGGTTTATAAGGCGCTCATCCGGAAAGGTTGAGCTCTCTGTCTAAAAAGTAGCTGAGTCAAGAAAAGAAAAACATAAAAAAAAAAAAAAAAAAAATCGACGGTGACTCCAGCCCGATGGAGGCGAAATGGATTTGCGTGAGTAACATTTTGTAATGTAAAACTCAATTTTTATAATATCGAAGAAGAAAAAAGAACTCCATGCAATATCTCTTTACATACACTTATAAGGATTTCAAAGGGCTATCAATTATCCCTTATTGTTTATAGCTATCACTTTCAGTTTTTGAGGTAAAAGCATTAAAAACTTGAAAAGTGGAAAATTTTCAATCTTTTTCAAGTTGACTAGACAAAGACTCGAAAACAATAAAAGTTTTTTTTAATCATAAATATAGATTAATACCAAATTTTCTACTATATATTTTTGCCTGTTTACTATTTACAACTATCTTTTATAATTTACTATATATTTCGGGGGAAAGTTAGGGAAAAAAAATTAAAATATTGAAATTATTTTTATAGAGTGGGCGGAAAAAGTATGAGGGCAAGCGAAAACTCGCCAAATCTAGAAATCTTTTAAACGGAAATGTATGCAAATTTCTTAAATAAAAATATTTATAAAATTAAGTTCTTTTCATGTAAATTAATTAAATTTTCCAAAAATAAATATGTAATAAATTTTAAGCTCATATGATCTTGGAAAAAAGTATAAGGAAAACTGTTTTTTCATCTAAAATTATAGTAAAATTTGCATATTTGAAAGCAGAAAATGACCATTTAAAATATAAAGACAGGGTTTCTAAACAAAATTCACACGTGCCTCATTTCTTCTCGATTTCTGTGCGATGCCAAAAGGAATCTGTTTGATCTTGAAAAACGGAAAATTCTTGCTTTTAAAGAATGTGGATTGAGCGGGCATGAAATTTCGAAAAAAATTAAAAGATCTAAAACTGTAGTTTATAATTTTCTAAAAGACCCTGGAATTTATGGAATGAAAAAACGAACTGGAAGACCAGAAATTCTAACGTAGCGACAGAAAAGAATGGTTGCAAGAAGAGCTTGCGCGAAATTAGAAACTGCAAATGAAATTAGAAGAAATTTGGATTTACCATGTTCCACACGAACAGTTCAAAATGTTTTGAATAAACATCCGAATATTTGGTATGGAAAGTTAGTGTCACGTCCGCCTCTTAAAAAGGAACATAAGGAACGAAGACAGGAATTTTCAAAAAAATACATTTCTCGGTCCAAATCGGATCCATCTCGGTCCAAAATGGATTGATGTAATTTTTCGGACGAAAAGAAGTTCAATCTTAATGAGCCAGATGGTTTTCGCTATTTTTGGTATCATCTGCGTAAAACCAAAGAAGTTTTCTCCAAACTTCAATACAATGGAGGCACAGTAATGATTTCGGGCGCTTTTGCAGCAAACGGAACCACGCCTATAGCTTTATCAACTACAAAAGGAACTCTGACAAATATGGTGATATGTTAGGCGAAAATGTGTTAACTGAGGCCCCACTAATTACTTCAGGAGACTATATTTTTCAACAGGATAACGCTTTCATACACGTTTCTAAGAGAGCAAAACTCTGGTTTTCATCTAATTCAGTAAATTTACTTGATTGGCGGGCGAAGAGTCCCGATCTTAATTGAATAGAAAATTTATGTTGCCTTCTAGCCCGAGAAGTTTATAAAAATGGCACACAATATCAGTCTAAACAGGACCTTGTGTTAGCCATCAAACAAGCTTGGAATAACATTTCCATAGACACTTTAAAAAAAAAAACAGTATCGATGACATCTCGGCTTATTCAAGTAATTGAAAAAATCTGATGTGGGCAACACATGACTTTCCCTGCAGACTTATACCGACGTTCTCTTTATTTTAATTAAATTTAATTCACTTTTATTTCACTTTTCGTTCTCATTTGGTAACTGAACTTATTTTCAAAGGTGGCGTAGAGAAAATACGAAAAAACTAAAATATCTCGAGAGCGGCTAGTCCCAGTGTAATGGGGTTGATTTTCTTCTTTTCTTCGTTAAAAATTACGTATAAAACAGTATTTAATGGATATATTTGAGCATATGTAGTTTTTTATTTCAGATTTTGACGATTTAAGCGGGCCACTTTGAAAAAAAACCAGGTTATTTTTTTCGAATCGTACTAAATCTAATTAGCACCAGGGTAACCCACAAGCGACTTATCTACCGAATTTTGTGAAATTCGGTCTATTAGTTTTTCAGCTAGAGCGGATACAGGCTTTTACGGGCCATTTCGCAAAAAAAGGCGGGTTTTTTTATTCCAAATCGTATCCCAAACTAATCAGCAGCAGACTCGCCTACAAGTAACTTACCAACCAAATTTTATGAAATTCGGTCAATTAGTTTTTGAGTTAGAGTGGATACAAAATCTGCACAGACAGACAGATACATAGACAGACACACAGACAGAGACACAGACATAGACGTCACGCTAAAAATAGTTTTTTCGTATTCTACACTTCTCGAAACGCGTAGATCCGTCGAAAACTCGAATTGTGATTTTCAACATGATTCCAATACTTTCCCTATACATTACCAGGTATTGCAGGGAAAGTAAAAAGAAGGTTGTTTTCTTGATTAAAGAGAAATGTTAAGTAATTTAGAACATGCCCTTATACTGTTTTCTATATTTTATTTAGTGATAATCTTTATAAGGTCAACTTTTGTAAGGTTCATATTTGTTGTTTTATGTGTTGTAAATGTTATATAATCTCAAATTTGAAGTCAGAAAAATCAAAAATTCATTTTGATAAAGTGAAAATAAAGTATATTTTCAATCAATTACATGTTCTCCTTATACTTTTTCGCGCACTATATATTCATAATGTGGACCTTATTTTCAACAAAACAAGTAAGTTTATTTTCATTTTTAACACTTTACAGCATAGTTCATAATGTGGACCCTATTTTCAACAAAACAAGTAAGTTTATTTTCATTTTTAACACTTTACAACATAGTTGAAAAGTGTTTATGTCTTTGTTCATTCTGTCTGTTTGTCTGTCTGTCTGTCCGTCCGTTAGCACGATAACTGCCGTAAAAGTGACTTTATCAAAATGAAATTTTAGTAGTATGTTGTTCAGACGGTCTGTGGACCTATGGGAATATAAATGAATAATATCACCCAATTAGTTTTGGATTGAACCCAGTTTGAAAACATGAAATACATTGAAACCTATGGGACCTAATTTTTCAAACATTTTTTAAGCGAATTTAAAATTCACAAATTGCTTTGAAAATTTTAGGAAACATACGTCTTCATGAAAAATATAAAAAAAAATTCAACAAAATATATTCTGTAGTTCTTTAAATAAAAATTATAATAATAATTACACGCTTTATATCAAGAGATCACGTGACCGTTATATGACGAGATCACGTGACCCACTTCAAAATAAAATATGGTATCCCCCTTGTTTCAAAATCGTGATTTTTAAAGTTATTTTTAATTTATATTTAGTGTTGTATCCGTCCTAAAACCGCTTTATTTTTGCTTAATTTCTGTGCATCTGTATTCTGAAACAGCGCAGTTACAATATATTTGAGTTTAAATGCTCAATGCCATCCATCTTGTGTCAAAATTGCGATTTTTAACATCATTCAGAAACATTACATCATTCAGAAACATTATAATGCAAGACGAGTAAGTAGCATGTACAATCGCCAAAATAACAATCCAAACACCGCTTGTCATTTCTGCTTCATTTTTATTTTATATTTTTGCAAATTTTGCAAAGAAACAAAATTAAAATAATAATAATAATAATAATAATAAATCGGCGGTGATAAAGCCGAAATGGTTTCGGGTGAATAACATTTTGTAAAATAAAACATCGAAGAGAAATGAAAGAACTCGATCCAAAATCTGATTATATACACTTATACGGCTTTCAAAGAGCTATAGATTCTTGCTTATTTTTTTATAGCTAGCATTTTTTTCACTTTACAACATAGTTGAAAAGTGTTTATGACTTTGTTCATTCTGTCAGTCTGTCTGTCTGTTCGTTAACACTATGACTGCCGTAAAAATGTCTTTATCAAAATGAAATTTTAGTATGTTGTTCAGACGGTCTGTGAGACCTATGGGAATATAAATGCATGATATCACCCAATTAGTTTTGGATTGAACCCGGGTTGAAAAAATGATATAAATTGAACCCTGCCTATGGGACTTAATTTTTCAAACATTTTTTAAGCGGATTTAAAATTCACAAATTGCTTCGAAAGTTTAATGAAATATTCAAATTATCTCATAAAATATATAAAAAAAAATTCAGCGAAATATATTTAGTAGTTTTTTTAAATAAAAATTAAAATAATGATTACATCCTTTATATGAAGAGATCACGTGATCATTATATAAAGAGATCACGTGACCCACTTAAATAATATATGGCATTCATCTTGTGTCAAATTCGTGATTTTTAAAGTTCTTTTTAATTTATATTTAGTGTTGTATTCGTCCTAAAACCACGTTATTTTTGCTTAATTTCTGTGCATCTGTATTCTGAAACAATACAATTACAATATATTTGAGTTTAAATGATCATCAAACTTTGATTATTTCTACAACGAATCCTAATTTTATTTTCCCTTATGGAGAATGTAAACAGATTAGGCTGTAAGATGAGTTGTATAAGAATTGCTGAATTTCTTTACAACAAAATTATTTTGTTCTGGATTCTGCAGTATAAATGATATGAAAGAAACATTCATTGATTTTACATAGAGAAGCAGACAATTTAATGGCAGACTTTTTCGATGAAGTTTTATGCATAGAGTTAAATTACTTTTACTTCTATGGTTTTAAGTTTTTAAGTAGAATAAATTATTGTAGTACTGTGATGAATAAATTAAAAATGTGTGAATGAAACATTTACTGCTTTTACACAGAGAGCCAGACGATTTATATTTCGATGACGTCATTTGAATCACGTTCGTTTTTTTTCGATGAAGTTTTAAATTTTCAAATATAATTAATTATTGCAGTATTGTGATAATTTTAAAAGTATTATCGCTGAATGATCGCATTTTAGATATGTTTAAATAAAATTAGAGTTGAAAAGTGTTTCATAATCAACGCTTTATACATGATTGATCTTTCTTGTTATCTACTAGGTTCGGAATATTAACGGACAAAGTATTGACATTTTTCGTAACGCTCCGTTTTCCACCAAAGAAACCCCAACCCTAGATGTTATTCACATCAAATGATCACTTTCAGGGTCTGTTAATACCGCAGATATCATAAAAAGATATCCACGGTTAATAATGTCTTGAGCGAGTGAGAGTCGCGTTAATGAAGATGACTACTTCGTGGTATGGGTGGTTACTAGAAGTTCGCTTCGTTATCACTGCAAGGTTTAAACCTTTACTAGCTCTTTGGTTTAAACCAATGGGGTTTAAACCAGCCAACCTCGCTATTGACCTAAACTCTTTCAAGGTGTTCTCTTCTATTTTAATATTATAGATCTATTAATAAGGCCTATTCTGTATGATGAGTCACGATGATCGTAAAAACACGCAGTTCTCAATTTTGAAAGTTTCGTCAACAGGACTCTTTTCTTGTAAACCTTCCCATGTTGTGAATTCATTTTGCAATAGTTTAAATTAGATTTCGACTATATACTTATTTTACTCTCATTTTAAATAATATCTCTTCATTTTAAAACCTTTTGCCTTTTTGTTACTTCTAATTTTGAAATTTTACAAACCAATAAAGTCCGCGAACTTTGTGCGCTATGGCCGTAGAAGTACACCACGGCCAGTGGTTGGAAAAACTACTTTATTATTGTAGTGATCTACACATTATGACAAATGTAGTTAACTACAACTACATTTTTAAAAAAGTAGTGACTACAAACTACTTTTAAAATGTAGTGACTACATAACTACCTTTTTTTAAAAAGTAGTGACTACAAACTACTTTTAAAATGTAGTCACTACATAACTACAAGACGAATTTTGCCACAGCTTCAATTTTCACAAAAAGTTGAGGATAGGGGTATACTGTAATCATTTAACATACTTATTCTGGATAATTAAAATTTACTGATTAACTTACCAATCTTTACACTTTTATCCACTTCTGAAAACAGTAAAATAAAATAAAAGTTTAAACTTTAAAATCAACGACAACCAAAAATAGGTTTTAAAGTCCTTTAATAAAATATCCTTTCCTCGACGTACAAAAATTACACGGCCAAAGCGCTAGGGCGCGGTAGCCCAGTGGTTAGCGCACGGGAATTGCACTCGGTAGGTCCGTGTTCGATTCCCGCCACTGCCGAAACTGCCGCCGTGTTCACGCAGAGTACGATCACGTTAAACGTGTGGATTCGTAAGTCCTTCCGAGAGGTTGGTGGTAGGGGAAGGAGGGTACGGTCCCTGTGGATGCCTCCCCCACTAGGTTCCCGTCTAAATTGGGTGGCACTTCCCGGCCGTCTAAACAGTTACCTTACACCTTTCTGGTAGGTCGAACGGTCTGGCTCTCAACAACAATAACGGCCAAAGCGCTTTCGGGCATCACAATGCCCTTCATCAGTGGCTTCACCACTGATATTTTTGGTTGCCTTTGATTTTAAAGTTTAATTAAAGTTGACGTGTATCCATTTCATTTATTAAAAGTATAAAGTAAAATAAGAGTAAAAACTATTTATTTAAAAACATGTTTGTTCATTTTTAGTAGAGTTTGCATCTCAAAATTGCAATCAGATAATCAGGATCTTTTGAAAAATAACACATTTGAATATATCCATATAAAAAATCAACTTCATAAGGCAATGGCCTTCCTAACCCTGCAGCATCCCTGCAGCCATTCATCGTACATCCTTGCGCAGAACACTAAATTTCGTACAAATGAAGAAAGGGTGATCACATGATATGCAGAATGTCACCTTGTTTGTTTACTGAAGTAACGTTAAAAGTAGCGTCAAAGATCGATACAATCTAGTGATTTATTGTATCGCGCTACTCGCTACACTACTTATCTTTAAAAGTAGCGCGTTACACTACAAACTGCGAGAAAAAGTGGTGACTACTGTAGTTTCGTTATTTGTACTTTCGACCACTGACCACGGCCATGCATGAGAAACAGCCCCCCCCACCTCATTCACCCCACCCACCCACCCACCTCATTCAATTAATTTACGGTTCCCTAGGCCCTCTAACAAATCAATTCATCAAGTTTAATACCTCAAACTTTTTATCAAGTTTCCAATTTCTGGTCATACCGGGGAAGAAAAGGGACCCACTCTCTCTAACTTTATGAGTCATATCATTCAGCTCCAACTAATCTATTTATAAACAAAGTTTACATCCATTGCATTGTTTAAAGCGTGAATTTGAAGCTAAAGTAGGAAACAAGTCTCTTTAACTCCATGGTTTAAATATTTATATTCTTAGTTTTTAAGTTGGGATGATCTCTCAATATTAACTTTCCTCTTCAGCTGAATCAGGGAGCTGGTCTCATCTCTAACTCTATGAGCTGAATACAGTTTTCTTTTTATTTCTTCAAGCATTAAAACAATACAATTGCATTATGTTGTGGCAACGCCTTCAAGCTGAGATTATAAACACAAAAATAGCAAAAATGTCAAACTATTTCTCCAGATCCAAGAGTTAATTTGTAAAACGTACTTCAGATTTGGATTCAGCATGGTCGAATGAGTAAACATGAGATTTTTCAACCCTCGGGGTTGCATTGAGTGCTCTGACGTACTGACACTGCGCTTTTAGAGGGGTGATCATGAAATGTATCAGCCATTCATCACGGGCCCAGTAGGCCTGTTGGAACGTTCGACATTGATAGCAATCTATTAGCCAACGAATTCGATTCCACATTCAAACCCTCACCTAAAAATCTGATAAACGAAACCCAATAGTATCTCCGGTCTTCACTTTACGATAGCTTGGTGTTTACTTTCGAAAACTCTCAGATCTCCTGTAGGCTGTCGCCGCCATCCAAATAATGCCCACAAGGGAGAGAGAATGGAGTTTAACAGCTCCGCAAATATTTCAAAAAGCCGCGATTTCCGGCACAAATCGCGTATTTTACCGAAGCATCTCTAGAAGGGATGGGTTGTCATAGAAACCAGTGTAAGAACTTCTTTCTCTTCTTGGATAGAATCATCGGATTTGCTTCTCTTTTGTTCTCCGAAAAATCGAATGTTTTTCGGATACGTTTCCGTTTTCGACGGAAGTGACTCGTTTTCGATCCAACCAGCAGTCACGTTATTACTGAACTGAGCTAGCTGGACTGTGAGTCTCACTTTTACTTTCCCTATAATGTATGGTACATGTTAAAAGAAATAAGGTCAGTGATAATGTATAATAAGAAAGACCAATTATGAAAGTGTTGCATAATCAACATTTGATTATGAAACACTTTCCAACTGCAATGCAATTCTATTTAAACATCTCTAAAATGCGATACATTCAGCGGTGATATTTTTAAAATTATCACAATACTACAATTTATTATATTTGAAAACTTCATCAGAAATAAATGAGCTTTATTCAAATAACGTCGTCGAAATATAAATCGCCTGGCTCTTTATATAAAAGCAGTGAAATTTTCATTAACCTTTTTACTTTTCTTTCATTCAGCGGCGATATTTTTAAAATTATCACAATACTACAATAATTTATTTTACTTAAAAACTTAAAATCATGAAGGTAAAAGTACAGTATAACTCCATGCTTAAATCTACATTGATAAAGGAAATAGAATCGTCTGCTTCTCTAAGTAAAATCAATGAAGGTTTCATTCATATCAGCTATATTGCAGACTCCAGAGCTAGATAATTTTGCGTTAAAGGAATTCAGCAATTCTTATATAACTCATCTTACACCTTGATCTGTTTACATTCTCCATACGTAAAAATCAGGCTTCGTTGTAGAAATAATCAAAGTTGGATGATCATTTAAACTCAAATATATTGTAATTTCTTTGTCGCAGTATATAGATGCAAAGAAAAAATTCAAAAATAAAGCGGTTTTAAGATAGATGCAATACTAAATATAAATTAAAAAGAACTTTAAAAATCACGATTTTGACACAAGATAGATGGCATTAATCATTTAAACTCAAATATATTGTAATTGCGCTGTTTCAGAATATACATGCACAGAAATTAAGCAAAAATAAAGCGGTTTTAGGACGGATACAACACTAAAAAATCTGATGTGGGAAACACATGACTTTCCTTATATAATGCAATGAATTTACTATTTTTACAATAAAAAAAATGTTTTTCTTATAGTAGCTATTTATATTCTTTCCAAGAAATTGAATTTTCGTCAATTAGTCGTCATTTTCACTGATTTAGTGTCATTTTTATCCATTTGGCGAGATTTCCGTTAATTTGGCAACATTTAAAAAAGTCGCCAAGTTGGCAACATTCCGCCAAATTTGGCGCCAAAATCTCGCCAAGCGTTATGGACGGAGAAATAAGTTATTCTTATAGCAGATAAATAACTATTGGCGTTCAAATACAAAAATATTACTCAAAGTATATTTTCTCATGAATGGAACGAGCTAGATCTACGAGAATGATGTCACCCAATTTATTGCATGATATTACATATGAAAAGTGAACATGTTTCTCAACAGTTAATATATTTTTTATAATTTATGGGATTTTTTGATAAATTTATTTTAAAAATGTGCAATATCTCGAGAACGGTTCGTGCTAGCGTTCTAAAGTTTATGTCAAATCGTTTTCTAAGGAAAAATTACTATAAGAAATGTCTATTTGCGTAACTTTATTAAAAATTTTGATTTTTTAATGATTTTTTCAAAATTTCACTCGACAATTTAGGGGGGTTCTGAACATTCGATTACGCTTAAAAATAATAGGTTTCCAGTATTCGCGGATTGTGATTTTTGTACCAAATTTCGTTCGAATCGGTTTATTTGTTCGTCAGTTATCGTCTCCACAGACTCACTGACACACACACACACACACACATACATCACCTCAAAAATGTTTGATTCGTGATCAGGGATGCTTGAAACATGCTCTCCCGTCAAAAACTCGAATTCGAATTTTCGACCCCGTCACAATACTTTCCTTATACATTATGTACATCATATATAAAGAAAGTAATATAAATTAAAAAGAACTTTAAAAATCACGATTTTGACACAAAATAGATACCATATTTTATTTTGAAGTGGGTCACGTGATCTCTTCATATGATATGGATGTAATTATTATTTTAATTTTTATTTAGAAAACTACTGAATATATTTTGCTGAAATTTTTTTATATTTTTATGGGATAATTTGTATATTTCCTAAAACTTTCGAAGCAATTTGTGAATTTTAAATTTGCTTAAAAAATGTTTGAAAAATTGGGTTCAATATATTTCATTTTTTTTTACCCGGGTCAAATCTGTAACTAATTGGGCGGTATTATTAATTTTCATTCCCATATGTCCCACAGACCGTCTCAACAACATACTGAAATTTCATTTTGATAAAGTCATTTTTACGGCAGTTATCGTGCTAATGGACAGACAGACAGACAGACAGACAGAATGAACAAAGTCATAAACACTTTTCAACCATGTTGTAAAGTGTTAAAAAGGTAAGTCAGGGTATATGATAAGGTCGAAAATCCAATTCTGTGATTTAGGTTTTCAGCATCCCTGAATACGAAAAATCCAATGTTTCAATGATATCTGTGTCTCTATGGGCGGGATATTTCTAAAAAAAAAAAAAAAATATTAGACTATTTAAGAAAATAAAGTACCATTATTTCAATCAATAACTGTTGTCTGAGATATATTGATTTTCAGGATGAACAGACAAGTGGAGAACCTTTAATTATCAAATTTTTATTTCTTTACTTATTCTTCAAACATCGGAAATAAAAATAGAAATGTTACGGAAATAGTATACTTTGTATAACATTATACATTTACGAATGGCATCCTTTTCAGGATTCTAACATGAGCCGTTTTAAAGATGCTATATATATTTTTATCTTACATCTTTCTGAAAATTAGATCTTGCTGACGACTTATAGGTTTTATTACCGATTAAAGCCACCAGCACACCCATTTCCTGGTATTCTTGATTATAATTATCTTGATTATTTTTCGTGATAACTAACGAGGGAACCCAATCATTTCGTGTTAAAACGACTTTCAAACAACTGAGTAATCGTGAGTATATTTAATTTTTTTTTCGACTTTCAGACTAAAAACGAAAAATATCTCGTGACTTTAATATTTTATAAAATGATGCCATTTGCTTCTGCATGAGAAGAATATAAAATAGCTCTTTTCATCACATTAAACTCGGTTCGTTCAATCGGAAGAACAAGAGCTTTCTGAAGTTAATGGATTGAAATAATCATACGGCTTGATCATTTCAAAATATCCTGCCCACAGACATCATTGAATAAGTTATGAGGTGGGGGATGAGAAGTTTTTCAATGTCCTCAACTGTGGCGCGTAAAAAGATCGAAAATCCATTTTAATCACATACGAAATGGAATCCAATTGAAGATGCAGACAGATTCCATTCAATACAATATTGTTGCGAACGCGCAATGTTCTGTTTGGCGCCTCCGCTTTCGTCTGTTTCGGAGGCCAGGCGAAGAAAATACAGTGTATGACGTCAGCATGACATGAACCAAGGGTTTCTAGAATTTCCAAGTTAGAAGAAAGGTTGCCAGATGTTGCTGTTTATCGCGTTGCTGTTTATGGCTACACTTGGCGACTTTCGGAATATTCCAGAAACTTCTCGATAGAACGATTATTCTTTGAAATACAGAGATTTCCAGAAGTTTCTATGAAGAGACTATAAAAAGGACGTACCCCTCCGTTGCAGTGGGGTTGACGAATGGACGTGACACGAGCAACATGGGACTGTGATTTTTGTCAAGGTTTTGAGAATAGTAGTTGTTGTTTACTGAAATTACTTTCGTCAACGTTTTTAGAATAATATAGCTTATTCTGTGAAAGTAGTGGCGCATTTAAGTGCTGTTTGATTGTATATTGTTCCTGTTTACTTTGTGCTTGTGATTAATCGTAAGTTATCCAGAAATTTGGACTCGTTCTTGTATCCTGAGTATACACCCGAGATTCTAGAGGATACATTTCGTAACAATATTTTTAATCTTATCATTATCAAAAATGGTCATCACAAAGCAAAATGGATGAAACTATTTCATCTGCATAAGATGTATATAGTATTGTCTTAAATTGAATCTACCTACACTCTCTATTGGCCGAATGGATTTCCTATTTGTACATAAGCCACTATTATGTAGGAGGAGGGCATGGAAAAACTTGTTTTTCACATAATTTATTTTTTACTTTTTATTTATTTGTCTATTTTCATTAATTGACGTTTATTATTAATTGACGTACAAATCTATGTTTGTATTATCCATGGATCGACGCGTTAGAAGCGGAACATTTTATTTAAAGACCACTACACTGTCATGCGTAAAGAAAATGCATAATAAAGCAGAAACATAGTCATGAAGTACGTAAATGACGCAATGATACAAAAATTGGATAAATGAAAATTATCAGTGAGCTGAAACTGTTACAGCTTCTTGCAGTTGCATCTCTAGTATGCCGCGAACAAACCATTGAACGAAAATACAAAGATACCTAACTTGAAGTCAATATGAATGGCTGTTGGTAAATAATAGTTTATTCGCCTAATTTGGCATGCTTAAAGCGTCTAAATCAGACACTCGGACAGTGTTTCTTTCAGGCCTACATCCGGGGGGCGTCCCCCCCAAGTCAATTTTTTCACCCCCATCCCCCCGGAGACATTGTATATTAACTTTGTGTCTATTTATGTGACAGCATTTAGTATATTTATATAGGGCAAATAGAAAACTTTCCCCTCCCCCTAAAGTTTCATTCGCCCCCTCGGCTAATATTTGACATCATCCCACGATTTTCCTTTGACACATACCATTTACCGTATATACTATATTTTTCCGCATCGAGATTGTAATAAGTAACCCACGTAATGAGTTCGTCGCTTTGCACACACTATGTACTGCAGTGAAAGTAATGAAAATAAATATCTAATCCTTCTGTTACGATCTTATTTTCATTAAAATCTATAATGATAAAGGAAGATGTCAGTTAGTGTCGTCTGTAGCGAAAAATCTAAACGTCGTATGGCCATAAAATTTGGTGCACAAATACTTCAGGACCCGGGACAATACGGCTCAGCGATATTTATTTAAAATACGAATTCGTTTTTCAGTTACCTTAAGTTGAAAAAAATCCGTTTAAGGCAGATTTGTGCCATATCTTGTATTGTACAGTTGCCGATGGCGCCATGTGGTACCACCATTCTAAACGTAAACCTACACATCGTTCATTAACTACATTTAATGGTACACATTCGATTACGCTAAACTAAAGATGTTTAAATAAATTCAAGTCTATATAAATAACTAGAAATGTACTCGGCGTTTCCCGGGATTTAAAATGAGCGGTTGTAGCGTAGTCGTGTGTGCACCCACGCATTAGTTTTTATTTTATTTTTGTTGACAATGTGTCAGCCTTTGCCCAGGATTTAAAATGCAAACTAAAACATGCAAACTAATAAATATTAAACCGGAACTCATTGCGAATTCCTGAAAACCAAATAACGATTTATCAATATGTGCTCTCTTATAACAGAAAAAGAATAAAAAAATAACTATTGCGTGGGTACACACACGATTACGCCTCGACCAACTTCCGAAACTAAGCTTAAATCCGGAGATGTCAGACGCTTCCATTTGAATACAAAGTGTGTGCGTGCGTATAGTTTATGCTTCCATGACAACGAGGCCTCTTCGTGAAAGTGCACAAAAACAAAGCTCATTTACGCATTCCAATGCTCATTGCATGCTAGATGAGTTTTCCGATGCCTTTGCTTGCTTTACAATAGCTCGGGTAGTTTGTGCGTTTTCAGTCTAAAAACACAGCCTGTGCGACTGATCTATAGGTTTAGAGACAGGAATGTCTGGGTCGAAAGAAAACGGATGACTAATTTGGTAAAATTTTAGAATGTTATACATAAAAAAAAAAATACGCCGAGAATTATTTTTCCCCTTCATTATTGTCTTTGTTATGCCCATTTGCAATATGAATTGATACGTAATATGAATATAAATCTTTTCGTAGCTGAGTAGGTAGAAAAGTCGTCTAACCAGCCGATGTTAAGTAGATCGATTCCTCGTTAAAATGTGAATTTTTTTAAAATAGCGCCCAAGTAATTCAACTCTGAGGATTTGATTCAGTGGATAAGTGAATTCTGAATAACATCGAAATTGGAATTTTGCCAGGAACCTATGATTTTGGGTAGTTGTTTCAATTCACAGAGAGCTAGGTAAACAGAGTGCTACACTGTATAATAAAAGAACATAAATGAGAAGGTAGTCCAAATAAAAAGTTGCACATCGATTGGAAATCTGAAGGTGGAGAATGTAGGATCCACTTCACTCATCCTGTATTGATGATAGTCGTCCTAACACCTGAATGGACAGAGAGTCTTCTAGTCAGCCGGAGATCGGTATTTCGATTTCCCGCTGGGACACGCAAAGTTAAAACGCATTGAGATGCGAGATTATAATGCATGAGAGGTACTTCAGCCATTCCTCAGTAAAAACAAACTCCCCCTAAAAGTTTCACCGCATCTTTAAAATGTCCATTCAATGACGCCCTTTTTTTTAAAAATAAAAAGCCCGATTCCCACCGTTATCCGGCACACAGAAAAAGTTAGGTAAGAGAAAGTAACGTGGAAAACATTTTGCAACTGACTGAAAGCGCCATTTAATTGACTGTGTGACTTACTTTTGTATGTTTCTGCCACACAGTTGAAAAATGAAGCGAGCTTATTTATTTGAAATTAAAACAAATTCTCTGGCAGAAAAACAGGTCACGGTATTTTATTCTAGAAATTATAATTTTTCCCTTATTTGTAGTTCATTAGCGGAAACAATAAAGTGTCTGCAGAAAGATGTTTTTACACTATTTCAAACAAATGCATATGAGTAGAAAACGCAGAATTTGACACGTACTATAAGGAGTTTACACAATAATAAAGGGTTGTTGTATCCGGTATTTACACTCCAATGTCATTGTATGTGTTTGTGCACTGTGTTGAGAAACGAAATGGAACGACATTTATTTTCCTTCAGACATCAACAGCTAATTGTAATTTCGGAAGCTTATCGAATCTTCTAGAACAGTGTTTTTTAAACTTTTTTTGTTCGCGGAACGCTTTTAAAATTTAATTGGATTGCGGAATCCCAAATTAAGGAAAAGTTCGTTGTAGTCCAAATTATGCATTCATAATTTTAAGCGTTTTACATTTTTAAGAAAATGAACATGAAATTACCATATCGCGTAACACACTTTAAAACACATTGTTCTAGAACAATCAGCCTCGCTTCAAAAATACGTCTGCATAGTGGGCATACAAATAATAATATAGTAAATAGTAAATTGTCATCCTTTAAAAACTATAAGGATATACACTACGTGATAGTGAAAATGAGACACCAAGAAGTGGGCAGAAAGTGATGAAAATCGGCAGAGAAAGACAGCAACGAACAATAAGTGATGTTTATTGCAACATGATACACCTAAACACTGAACGATAACACCGTTTGATCAGTAGGTTGTAGAACTACCACGGGAAGCGATACAGGCAGCAACACGTCTAGGTACAGCGTCAATGAGCGTGCGGAGGGTGTTCTGCCCATTCCCTGTCAACCATTTGCCAGAGTTCGTCTTCTAAACGCGGCGGTGGCAGAGCTCGCAAGCGACGTCCAATCACGTCCCAGACGTGTTCGATTGGTAAAAGATCAGGAGAAACTGGTGGCCAGAGAAGCACCTGGGTACCTTGCAGGGCATGTTGACTGATGCGTGCCGCGTGTGGTCGGGCGTCATCCTGCTGGTAAATGGCATTGGACACGCCCTGAAGGAAGGGTATTGTCACCGGCCGCAGCACTTCATTCACGTATCGTTGGGCCGTCATAGTACCCTCAATACAGACCAGAGATGACCTGCTACCGCAGGCGATGGCGCCCCAAACCATGATACCGCGATGTAGCGTTCCACATATGCGGCCGGATTGGACCTGTCACTACTTCGGAGGCAAACTCGTACACGGCGACTATCATTGCTAAAACAGAAGCGTGACTCGTCTGAGAACACGACCCTGTGTTATTCCGCCGTCCACGTGACTCTATTCCGACACTATTGCAAACGGAGACGTCTGTGCTTTTGGGTCAATGGCAGTCTTCTTAACTGGCGCCATGAGTGCAGATCTCCGGCGACCAATCGGCGGATAATGGTCCTGGATGATATTTGCGCATCAAGGATGTCCTGCACATACTGCAAAAGGGCGACGAAAGTGGCCTGCGGGACCACCAACGCTTGCCGACGGATGCGTCGGTCCACGTGTGCTGACATCGGTCTGGTCCTACCAACACACCTCAAACGTGCCCCATTCCCTTGTTCCAACCATCTTCGCCACAACCTGTGGACCGTGAACGCGTGTAGGTGTCTGTCCGGTGAGATTTGACGTATGGGCCAACCTGTCTTTCTGAGTTCGATCCACATACCCCTCGTGAAATCGTCTGTCGGCTGGTACTGCCTCGGTTGGTGGCGGCCTGGTATTCTCTGCTACTACACGTTTTCTCTGAGACAAATAAAATTGCAAAATGATTTCCCTGGCAGACAGAGCGGCGCGACTTTTGCCGATTCTGAATGTTTCTTTCCTTACATCTCACTCAACGGACGCGGAACAGCTGCGCATTTCACATCATTTACATAACTCGGTGAGCTGCGTCTACCCTGCAATTTGCATATTTTTCTGACCACTCCTTCTTGGTGTCTCATTTTCACTGTCACATAGTGTATAATTGGATCTTAAATCGAGTTCTTAGTTTTCGAACTATAATGGTTACAATTCCGATATTTTAATAAACTGTTAAAATTTTCCAATGGAAAGGAAAGCTGTAACATTTAACTGCATACAAGTGTTGTGGCTCAATATATTTTCTCTTTGGTGGACTATTGGTGCACAAGCATGAGCCATCTTCTTTTGGTTTAAAGAAATTAGAATGTGAAGTGAACTTGCTGATTTCAAAGATGTTTAATGATTGACGAGGTTTGGAGAAAAGAAGAAATGGAAGTATAAAATTCTAATACGTATTTATGTGCCTCCAGTTCATAGAATCGCCTGAATTTTAGATGTCGTCAGAAATATTCTATAAGTTTAGTTAGTAAATTAATTTGGTATTTCGACGTGAAATCTATGGTCTAGGTATCTGACTGAAATCGGAGCGAAAACTAAAAGCTACGGCCAGTTTGTTAGTCATTTTAGCCCCTTTGAAAGCCCTATTAAGATATATAATTAGATTTCGGATCAATTTCGTAGTTTTCGATATATAATGCTGTTCTAATTTCGATATTTTAATATTTTGAACTTGTTGAAAAAGTTGTTTGTTAAAAAAGTCTAAAGATGTCATACCACCCCTCCAAGAAATATGTTATTTATGCAAAATCCTATCGGCTGTAATATATAATGCTGTTCTAATTTCGATATTTTAATATTTTGAACTTGTTGAAAAAGTTGTTTGTTAAAAAAGTCTAAAGATGTCATACCACCCCTCCAAGAAATATGTTATTTATGCAAAATCCTATCGGCTCCATCGGACTGGAACCACTGTCGATTTTTTCTGCCCAGGTTGAATGGAGTAGCATTTGAGCAATTTTGTTCAATTTATGATGTAGTCATTTGTTAAACATTTACATACTCTATCAGTCGCAAGAGTATTAACTGCTTTGTTAGTCTGTTGCGAAGAGCGAAATAAGTTCACGCTTAATGAGCAGAGAATGATCAGTAAAAACTTATAAACAAACTGTGTGACTGAAAGCACGTTCGAAGGCCATTAGTATTACTTAACTATATGGGAATGTAATTACTTAGGTTGACTGTTGTACCTGATTTCATATCTCAAATCAGAGCACGCGTCAAGGTGAGTTTTGTTAAATAGTCCTTGCCAAGTCACATATAGTTTCGTCAAACCATCGAATCAAGTTCTTGAGCGATTCTTTGAATCAAACGTGGTGGAATCCAATTAACTCAATCCTAAAAGGTTCATACTGAGATGTGTGATATGCCCTCCAGAGAATTTTTTAAAGAAAAGCCGCATTTTGTGTAAGATTTACCATTTTGCACCTGTTTGTGACAGTTTAATAGGCCTTTCGTCTTGTAAACGTTTCGGCCATAGCTTTTTTGTAGGCTTTTTGGACAGAATATTTTTAGCGAAGGGATTTTTCAAGTAGTTTCTCAGCCAAAAAGGGTTGAATCAGTTAAAAGAGATCCTCCATTCTTCCTAGCTGAATTATAATACAAGATCACAGAGGATACCATTTTTGTTCACTTTACCCTTTTCGCACCATTTTTGGTTTGCTTTACTATCATTTTATTAATGTTAAGGACATTTTCTTATCTTCGAAAAAAAAAGCTGTAATGTAGTTAATAAACTAAAACTTTTGTTAATTGCGCATAGCAACCAACATGGAATAACCTTTCACTGCAATGGCAGCAAGAAAACACTATTTGTAGCAATTTTGCGAACTTCAGTGGTCAATTAACTTTTTTTTATGTAAAACTTATTAAAAAATTATTACATATTAAAAAATTACATGCTAGTATATGCTAGTAATTCGTATCAAAACCATTTATATTAAAGTTTTAGCAAAATACATATATGTGGATGATTTATCTACAATCAGAAATTAAAAATATATAACTAAACACTAAAACAAATTTAACAAATGTCATAAGTATTCGTGCTAATAAAGCAAGTTTCACAAGAGAAGTCCTTTTATCACAATGTTTGCGTGACAGTTTTAAGTGTTTACTTTCCTATATACATAGTATAATGTAAATAGGGAAAGTATTGTGGCGAGGTCGAAAATTCGAATGCGAGTTTTCGATGCACGTTTCAAGTATCTTGGAACACGAATGAGACGTTTTTGAAGCGATGTCTGTGTGTATGTGTGCAATGACGTATTCATAGAGAGGGTTCGGTGGGTCCGGACTCCCCACCCCCCTAAATGGAATTTATGGTTACGTCCTTGCCTGTGCTCTCGTGTTTTCTCGTTCAATTATGATCCAGTATCAATTTAGTCAAGTTTTAGGCAAATTTAGTTTCTTTTCAAACTTTTTTTTTTGGATTAAAAGTTCACTACACTTTGGACCCCCCCTTTCTCCCCCGAAATGAAATTTCTGAATACGTCCTTGTATGTGTGTCTATGTAAGTATGTCTGTGTCCATGAGTCAGTGGAAGCGATATTTCCCAATCGAATGGAATGCTATGAACGAAATTTGGTACTAATAATGAATAACATTTTGAAGAAGTCATTGAGAAATATCAGAACCTATAATAATGTTAAGTAAATTATCATTTCTTATGCAATGTTTCATTAGAAAACGAATAGCACAAACTTTAGAAGACTAGCATAAACTGTTCTCAAGATACTGCACTTTTTTCTAGAAAATATATAAAAAATATTACATAAAATGAAAAAATCTGTATGAGCAGCAATTCCCTAAAGACTCAAATTCATTTTCTTCTTTATTCTTTTCATCTTTTTTTCCCTCATGATGTATTTAATTGAGTTTAATTGCAGGAAATAACATGGATACTTTTCTGATATATCTAATTTGCTTGCTTAATGCATCTTCGTTTCATTTAACAACTTGATGCATTTTAGAACGTATTCAGCTACTTAAAATTCTAAAAAATTAAAATAGCTCGAGGACGGTTCACCCCAGAATTTTGGCGTCAGACTTATTCGTGTTGTCAAAAATTGCATGAAGAGCAAGTATATACTTAATATATTTCATTAATTTTATCCATTTATTTCAGATTTTTACGATTTTTGCGGTCATTTCGAAAACAAGGTCGGTCATATTACTTTCCTTATACATATGATGTATAAGGAAAGTATTGTGACGGGGTCGAAAATTCGAATTCGAGTTTTCGACGGAAGAGCACGTTTCAAGCATCCCTGATCATGAATCAAACATTTTTGAAGTGATGTCTGTGCGTGTGTGTGAAATTATATGTGTGTGTGTGTGTGTGTGTCAGTGAGTCTGTGGAGACGATAACTGATGAACGAATGGACCGATTCGAACGAAATTTGGTACAAAAATCACAATCCATAAACACTGGAAGCTTATTGTTTTTATACGCAATCGAATGTTCAGAACCCGCCCTAAATTTTCAAGTGAAATTTTGAAAAAATCGTCAAAAAATCAAAACCGCTAATAAAGTTACGCAAATAAACATTTCTTATGTAATTTTCATTAGAAAAAGATTTACATAAATTTTAGAACCCTAACATGAACCGTTTTTGAGATATTGCACATTTTTCAAAAAAATTATCAAAAAGTCATATAAAATAAAATAAAAAAAATTTCTTATTGAGAAACATGTTCGCTTTTCATATGTAATACCATGCGATAAATTTGGTGAAATCGTTCTCGTGGATCTAGCTCGTTTTATTCATAAATAAAAGATACTTTGAGTAATACTTTTGTATTTGAACGCCAATACTCATTTATCTGCTGTACGAATAACTTATGACTTCGTCCATAACGCTTGACGAGATTTTGGCGACGAATTTGGTGGAATGTCTCCAACTTGGCGATTTTTTTAAATGTTGCTAAATTAACGAAAAACTCGCCAAATGGATAAAAATGGCGCTAAATCAATGAAGATGACGACTCATTGACGAAAATTCAATATCTTCGAAAGAATATAAATATCTACTATAAAAATAATATTTTTTTTCTGTAGAAGTAGTAAATTTATTGTATTATATAAGGAAAGTCATGTGCTGTCACATCAGTTTTTTTGCTAATGTCTAAAATTTAATCAGCATCAGAATAACCCTCAAGAAACTTGACTGCTAAATTATTTAAAATTTCATTAATGGCCACAGTGAAAAACGTCTTCGCCCCCCCCCCCCCACTCTCCAAAAAAAAAAAGAAAATCTGATGTGGACAGCACATGACTTTCCTTATATAATGCAATGAATTTACTACTTTTACAGTAAAAAAAATAGATTATTATTACAGTAGATATTTCTATTCTTTCCAAGATATTGAATTTTCGTCAATGAGTCGTTATTTTCATTGATTTAACGTTATTTTTTTCCATTTGGCGAGTTTTTCTTTAATTTAGCAACATTGAAAAGTCGCCAATTTGGCGACATCCCACTAAATTCGTCGCCAAAATCTCGCCAAGCTTTATGGATGGAGAAATAAGTTATTCTTACAGCAGATAAATGACTATTGGCGTTCAAATACAAAAGTATTACTCAAAGTATCTTTTTTCATGAATGGAACGAGCTAGAGATCCACGAGAATGATGTCAAAAATTTATCGCATGGTATTACACATGAAAAGTGAACATATTTCTCAATAGGAAATATTTTTTTATTTCATTTTATATGATTTTTTGATAACTTTTTTGAAAAATGTGAAATATCTCGAGAACGGTTCATGTTAGTGTTCTAAAATTTATGGCAATCATTTTCTAATGAAAAATTACATAAGAAATGTCTATTTGCGTAACTTTATTACAAGTTTTGATTTTTTGACGATTTTTTCAAAATTTCACTCGAAAATTTAGGAAGGTTCTGAACATTCCATTGCGTATAAAAACAATAGGCTTCCAGTGTTTACGGATTGTAATTTTTATACCAAATTTCATTCGAATTGGTCCATTCGTTCATCAATTATCGTCTCCGCAGACTCACTGACACACATACACGCACACTAAATTTTCGAGAGAAATTTTGAAAAAATTGTCAAAAAATCAAAACATTTAATAAAGTTATACAAATAGTCATTTTTTATGTAATTTTTTCTTAGAAAACGAGTGACTGAACTTTAGAACGCTGACATGAACCGTTCTTGAGATATTGCACATTTTTCCAATAAATGTATAAATAAGTTATATAAAATAAAAAAATATATTAACTATTGGGAAATATGTTCACTTTTCATATGTAATATCATACGATAAATTGGGTGACATCATTCTCGTGAATCTAGGTAGTTCTATTCAGGAGAAAAGATACATTGGGTAATACTTTTGTATTTGAGCGCCAATAGTGATTTATCTGCTATAACTTATTTCTCCATCCATAACGCTTGGCGAGATTTTGGTGACGAATTTGGCGGAATGTCGCCAACTTGGTGACTTTTTTAAATATTGCCAAATTAACGAAAATGTCGTCAAATTGATAAAAATGACACTAAATCAATGAAAATAACGACTAATTAATGAAAATTCAATATCTTGGAAAGAATATATGTATCTAATATAAGAATAATCCATTTTTTCCGTCCGTAATGTTTGGCAAAATTTTGGTGACGAATTTGTCGGAATATCTTTTTAAAATTTTGTCAAATTGACGAAAATGTTACCCAATAGATAAAAATTTGCCAAATTGATAAAACCGACGCTAAATAAATGAAATGACGACTAATTGAGTTCAATATCTTGGAAAGAACATTAGAGTAGATTATAAGAATAACCCATTTCTCCGTCCATCCGTAACTCTTGACGAGAAATGTAGCAATATTTCGCGACTATTTTAAATGTTGCCAAAGTGACAAAAATGTCGTCAAATTGATAAAAATGGCGATAACTGACAAACGACTGGAGAGATTTGAACGAAATTTGGTACAAAAATTGCAATCTATTAATACTGGAAGTCTATTATCTTTACACGCAATCGATTGTTCAGAACCCACCTAAATTTTGAAATGAAATTTTGAAAAAAATCATTAACAAATTAAAACATTCAATCAAGTTACGTAAATATTCATTTCTTATGTAATTTTTCATTAGAAAACGATTGACATAAACTTTAGAACGCTAGCATGAACCATTCTCGATATATTGCACATTTTTCAAATAAATGTATAAAAAAAAATCACATAAAATTCATAAAAAGTATTAACTATTGTGAAATCTGTTCCCTTTTCATATGCAATATTATGCTATAAATTTATTATCATCATTCTCGTAGATCTAGGTTGTTCCATTCACCAGAGAAGACACTTTGGATAATAGCATTCTAATTTGACGCCATTAGTCGTTTATCTACTATAAGAATAACTTATTTCTGCATCCACAATACTTGGCGAAACTTTGACGACGAATTTAGCGAAATACCGCCAACTTGGCGAGATTTTTAAATGTTGCCAAATCGACAAAAATATCGCTAAATTGATAAAAATGTCGCCAAATTGATAAATTGCGTTGCTAAATCAATGAAAATGAAGACTCATTGATGAAAATTCAATATCTTGGAAGGAATATAAGAATCGTATAAGGGAAGATACTTTGGGTAATAGTTTTGTATTTGGACGCCATTAGTCGTTTATCTACTAGAAGAATAACCTATTTCTCCGACCATAATGCTTGGCGAAATTATGGTGACGAATTTGGCGGAATACCGTCAACTTGGCGAGTTTTTGAATGTCGCCAAAATGATGAAATGTCTCTTAATCGATAAAAATGTCTCCAAATTGATAAAAAATGTCAAATTGATAAGAATGTCGCTAAATCAATGAAAATGGCAACTAATTGATGAAAATTCAATATTTTGGAGAGAATATAGGGATAACCTATTTCTCCGTCTGTAACGCTTGGGGAAATTATACCGAAGAATTTTAGTGACATATCGCCAACTTGGCGAAACTGATGCCAAATTGACAAAAATGTCGCCAAATTGATAAGAATGACGCTAAATCAATAAAAATGGCAACTAATTGATGAAAATTCAGTATTTTGGAAAAAACATAAGGATAACTTATTTCTCCGTCTGTAACGCTCGGTGAAATTATGGCGACGAATTTTAGCGGCATATCACTAACTTGGCGACTTATTTTAAATGTTGCCAAATTGGCGAAACTGTTTCCAAATTGTTAAAAATGTCGCGAAATTAATAAAAATATTATCAAATTGATAAAAATGTCGTCATATTGATAAAAATGACGCCAAATGGGATCCAATGTTTTTCAAATTTTTAATTCCGTCATATGATGGGCATGCCTTTTATTATATAAGAAATGCTCTTCTAAATATCGCAAACTTTGTGATATTTAGCCATTCATTGATGGAAATATCGTCAAAATTGCAAAAATGACGCAAAATTAATGAAAATGACGCCTAATTGATGGATATATTATTAAAATATTTAACTATATGGATTATTGAGGATGATATCAACATTGATCATTGTTAATTTAGAGTTGCATAAAATAAGTTAATTGGGTACGAAATAGCTTTACATGTTGTTATCCAGAAATGCGCCAAATGTACAATTTACGTTACAAACACTTTTTCACTGTTCAAGAATTAAATTCATTGCATTATATAAGGAGAATCATATGCTGTCCACATCAGATGCTTTTACATTTTGACGATTTTTGCAGGTCATTTCGAAAAAAAAAAAACACCAACATATAATCGGATCCACGATTAACCACATATGACTTATCTACCAAATTTTGTGAAATTCAGTAAATTAGTTTCGTAGTTAGAGTGGATACATACGATTTTTGCGGACCATTTCACAAAAAAAGGCACATTCTTTCTTCTCTAATCGTACTAAAATATAATCAGCACCAGGGTAATTAGTTTTTGAGTTAGAATGGATATATACATTGCACACTCACTGACTCACACATATACATCATCTTAAAAACATTGGATTCGAGTTCAGGGATGCTTGAAACGAGCTTTTCTTGTCGGATACTTAAATTCGAGTTTTCGACCCCGTCATAATACTTTCCCTATATATTATTATGTATGTAGGGCAAGTAATAAGAAATTTACCGCAAACTAAAATATATATTAATTCTTATTTTCTTATATTATAACTATTTTATTCAGAAAGTATTTTTTCCCCGAAAAATTTCGAATTCTATATTTTTAGGATTAAGCACGTTTTAAAACCTATTGAAACCCTTTTGAAAAGATACCCGTTGAGAACTATGGGCACTGTGGTAGCGGTTTCAGAGCCAACTTGTGGGAGCAGATTCCGCTACACACAAAACCAAAGTGATCATAAATATCACAGCAAAAAACAACATAGTGGTTTTAGTGGTTAGTATTATTTATAACCCAGGCATTATCATTTATGCAAAGCTTTCCCAGTCTAGAAGAATTGAATTCTAGATGGTAAACAGTGAGAGAGAAAAATGAAGGGATACTAGATTGAAAACACATTTATCACTCAACAAAATATATTTATTCAAATTATTTAGCATTACTTTTCACTATCAATATTAAGTATTTCATCTTTTCATTAAGAGCATTTTTTCTCAATATCGTAAACAATTCTTAATATATGCTCATCATTGTAAATATTATTAAACATACAGCTCAATTCAAATTAGATATTAATATTATCATTTACTTAAACAATTAATGTGCCTGTTTTGAATCTTTAATTTAGACTGCCATGGAACTCCTAGTTCCAGAATTATTTCAACATGTTACCTAGTATCGGGAGGTGCACTTAAAGGAATTTCACTAATAAATCCAAAAGTTCAAAATGGGCTTCAGAAGAGGCAAACAGGAAAGTTCATCTGAACCGAAAAATGTTCCAACAATTTCAACCAGTAAGGCATGACCCAGGAAAATGTCTGCCACGAGAACAAAGCCAGCTCAAATCAAAACGTCCAGAAATTCCTAAAATAAAAAAAATAAAATTTAGAATTTGTAAAAAAGAAATGTGCAGTTTATCAGGATCCTCCGCTTCTTCGTCCAGGATCTTCAAATGGTTTCTTAATAGAAACAACGGTACGGCCATCGAATTTTAGCCATTTCGGCCAAGGCTTTGTCTTAAAGTTTTAAGACAAAAATTCAATGCATCCTCACAACATGGGAGTCCAGGCCAGAAGAGAGAGAGCAAAAGGCGAAAAATTCTCACTTCTCCAAAAAGCCGCTTCCTGATTGGCAGGAAAAGCGAGCGCACAGCAACAGAGCCACATCACGCGACGCGACGTCACTCTCCGACAGAGACAGGATTCTTCCTCCAAACCAATCGTTCCGAACAAAACTCAATTTCCCCACGAACGGCAATCCGGACAAGGCTTAGCAAACTTTCAAATACAGGCACAAGAGAGAAAAGAGAGTTTTTCTCTCGGAAAACACAAAAAGGTCATGGCGCACAGAATGGCGACATGACAGCACGATAACTACAGAGTGAATGCACCTATCGGTATAAAATTCTGTGTGTAGATACGTTATGTGAAAAACTACAACAAAATAGAATTCATAGTAATTGGCATGATTATAACGCGAATTTGAAGAGCTTCGGAGTGTTATTTCTTATGGAAAAACAGAATTCCCGGAACAATGGTTGTAGTCTTTGAGAGAAATAGCGACTTAAACTATGGTATAAATGTAACTGGCATTTAAATGGCCAGCATATCCAATGCAGAAACTGTTTATTAGTATTTAAATCCTATTCATTCATTTATACATTTAGGAACACAGTAGTACAATACTTTTTTTTTTTTTTTTTTTTTTCCCCCCCCCCCACTTTTTTTTTTTTTTTTTTTTTTTTCCCCCCACCGGAAATAATTATAAAGTGGCTGATTCTATTTTACACTGCGATGCACCCTCCTACTGCAAAGAATGGGGGAAAACGATAATACATTTTGTCCTTTTTTCCCTTTTGTCTATTCCATCTTTAGAAGCCGAAAAGTCTATAAGCCGAAAGGCCTACATCACCGTTTGGAACTATATTGCCATTTCCAGTTACATTTCCAATTTTTGACCAACTTATTTTTCTTCCATTTCGTCACCGCTATTGAATTTAAAATTTTTACACTTTTTTTTTTAATTGGAATAATATTTTCCGTATTAACGTTCGAAACTTCAAGATAATGAATGATCATTTCAGATTTTAGAGGAAGGACATAGACAGACATTCAGACATAGGCAGATGTTAAAATCCTTTTGGAACCCGCCACAGGAAGCATTTTTTACGTATAATTATTTTTAAATACTTTAGTATCGAGTTTTCTGTAATTTTTTATACAAGCTATTTGGATGCAACAGTTACAGAGCCAGTTCAGTTAAGCTGTGTGAATTATCCGACAGCGAGAATTAAGTGTATTGTAAATAAGCTTTTTTGTTTCTGAACTCGTTGAGATGTAAAGGCTGTTTTTAGAAATTTGCGAGAATGTTGCAAACTTCATATTTTCCTTTCGTTCCTGTTTATTGCTTCGTCCATCAAATGACTGCGTGTTCTGAAATAACATTCGCCCATTCAGATCATACGATATAACAATATCTTCTCTAATTTTACACACTTCGTGAACGGCGCAATGTTTATAGTTGACTGCTATTTCCAAATCACTCGAGAGATATAGTATCTATAACTCTGCGCTTCGATATTGCTGAATTTATGCCGGAAACAAACAACGATTCATCATGAATGATTTCTCCGAAACGAATGTTACCGCCATAGTATCGTTTCTAATCAAGAAGTAAGCACGCACAGACGCACATGACCGGTCTGCACGATGAATTATGCATATATCCAGCAATTATACTTCCATTTAGGCAGCATTTGTATTCAGTCAGCGAGATATGAAATGTTACCGATATTCATTCAAGATTATATCGTCTTTATCAAGGGTCTTAAAGCAAAACCGTTTACGATATGTTTTTACGAGTTACAACAGGTTGGCTACCTCTACATTTCGTATCCAATATTTAAATTCACCCAGTATTTTTAGAGCTCAAAATAAAAATTGTCGGAATTTGCATGTCAATTAAAAATCCCCCACCAGTGTTTCTTTCAGGTATACCTTCGGGGGGGGGGATCACTCTCAGAGATGAGTATTCGCCCCCTCCCCCGAAGACACGTTATGCTAATCTAGTTTCTATTTATGTGACGCAGCATTTAGTTATGTATTTATATAGGGCAAATAGAAAACTTGCCCCTCTAAAATTTCATCCGCCGCCCGGCCAAAAAATTCTGAAAGAAACACTGACCCCCCCCCCCCCCCCACACACACACACACTCTCTCTGATTGTCCGGCTCAACATAAGATTTGGAGCTGCTTATTATTAGACACGGCAGGGAAATTAAACCTCCCAACAAGGAAAAAAAATTGAAGTGAGCAAGCAGCACGTGACTTTCCCTGCAGACTCAAATTCATATATATATATATATATATATATATATATATATATAATTGAAGATTTTTATGATTACTTGTAATATATATACCCGAGAAATACCAATGAAAATTGCTTGTAAACTGAAGGTTTTTGCAAATCAGAAGCCTAGTGTAGCACGATGAGCTATGCAAGAAGTTTGGAAATTGAATAAATGGAATCTAGTGATTATAAAAGGAATAAAATGAATATGAAAAGCATTTCTGAAAACATGTACGTTATCAAGGGCCATACATGTTTCATTAATGCTGATTCTACGTTTCTGTTTACACAACTGTAAAATGTATTACAGAAATAATGTAAATGGCCCGACGTAGAAGAAAAGACAAAGTGGATCAAAAACACAAAAAAATCAAACTTGAATATAAAATATTCTGTTACACCAGCTTGTGGCTAATTATTGAAATGAGGATGCAAAGTATTATAAAGTAATATCAAAAGAATATAATGAAAATAAAATGAAAATATATCTACCCCTAGTACTGTGGTACTTCTGGAAAAGCATGCCTATATATATATATATATATATATATATATATATATATATATATATATATATATATATATATATATATATATATATATATATATATATATATATATATATATATATATATATATATATATATATATATATATATATATATATATATTCTCTTTATTTCATTAATAATTCATTAAATTCGGTTTAATTGCATTAAATAACACGCATAATTATTTGAAATTACATTGAATTTACACTTTTAATTAAGCCTTTATTTTCATTTGGTAACTGGACATATTCTCAAAACCGGCGTAGGGAAAATGTGAAAAAAAAAAAACCAATATACCTCGATAACAACTAGTCCTAGAGTAATGGGGTTAGTCTCATTCTTTTCATCGTTAAAAATTACATGTACAATAAGCATTTAATTAATGCATTTGAGCATACAGTCTTTTATTTTAGATTTTGATGATTTTTGCGAGCCATTTTGCTAAAAAAGTTGGTTCTTTTCTCCGGATTGTACCAAAATCTAATCAGCACTTGGGTAACCCACAAGTAACTTATCTACCAAATTTTGTGAAATTTGGTCAATTAATTTTTCAGTTAGAGTGGATACAAGCCATTTTGAGGGCTATTTAGCAAAAAAAAAAAAAAAAAAAAAAAAAAAAAAGGGTATAGGTTCTTTCTACATAGGTTCTTTTATCCCGAGTTATGCCAAAATCTAATCAGCACCAAGGTCACCCATGAGGGACTTACCTACCAAATTTTATGAAATTCCGTCCATTACTTTTTGAGTTATAGTGGATACATACATGGTACAGACAGACACACACACACAGACGTCACGCTAAAAATAGTTTTTTCGTATTCTAGAGGTCCCAAAACGTGTAAATCCGTCGAAAACTCGGGTTGCGATTTTTAGTATGATTCCAATACTTTCCCTATGTATTGCAGGGAAAGCAAAAGACACTAGAAACGCTCCAGCCCCGACAATCAGCCTTAATTCAAATTTAGAAAATAATGCAAAAACGATGTCAAATTGATGAAATACATTCGAATATATACAATCGGTGAATACAAAACATCCAATAATATTAGTTGAGAATGAGAAATAAGAAAATTTAGATTCAAATTAAATTACAAACTTACCAACATCAACTGCAGACAAGCTTATTGACCAAAACAGAGAAAAAGAAGCCAAAAAGAATACAAAATAATAACAAAAGGCCGACTAAACTAATGAAATTTAAGAAATTTTTCTGCAATTTCCTCAGCCGATAAAATACACTTTTGGATCCTCCTAATAGAGTTGATTTGATATATACCCAAGGAAACCAAACAGGCTAATTTTCAGATGATGGTTTATTTAAGTGATAACCTACAGTTAATGGACAATCCGAAATATAAGGATCTCTATCACCATTCTTCATACATAAACCATTAGGCGTGAATTTTATCTTAAGCCTGTAAAGGTCAGCGATGAAAAGGCGATATCCAGCCATAAAATTAATTAGAAATCTTTTTGAGAGAGGAGAATTTTTAGGAGAAAGGCAAATAAAGAGAAAGACAATATTTTAAAATTTTTAAAAAGAAAAGAAAAAGAAAAGTTAAGAAGATCCTTCATTTCCCCACATACGTAGTATTCCTAGTACTGTTCCTACTAACATAGTATTCTACATACATAGTATTCCCTACATAATGCACAGGGAAAGTATTGGAACGTAATCGAAAATTCGAATTCGAGTTGTGGATGGAAGAGCACGTTTCAAGTATCCGTGAACTTGAATCGAACGTTTCGGAGGTGATGTCTGTGTGTATGTATGCTCATCCGTGAATCTGTGGAAGCGATATCTCACGAACACATGGAGCGTTTCGATCGTAATTGGGTACGATTATTACGATACGTAAATACTACAACCTTTTATGATAAAACGAATTACACAAACTTCAGAAAGCTAGCTTAAACCGTTCTCGAGATATTGCACATTTTTCAAATAAATGTATCTAAAAAATTTCATAAAATTGAACAGTAGGAAATACCGTTAAAATTGAACAGTAGGAAATACCGTTATATTTGACACTAAATGTGGCCACACTGGCGACTTATTTGGCGAAATATCGCCAATTTGACGACTTTTGAAGAGGGGTGTCAAATTGGCGAAAATATTATCAAATATGTAAAAATGACGAAAATTGATGTACTTAAAAATTTCAGGTGTTTCAGAAATAGAAAACAAGTTTATAACTCCAGAACCGTTTGTTTTAGACAAATATTTAAATGCTATAAAAATATTGTAAATCGAAAGCAGACATTTTTCAAAAGAAATTTTATTTAGACCGTATAAAAATAAAAAATAAACTTAACTGTTTATATTCCTCCTGGAGCTGAAAGCTCGATGGCAAAGTGAATTCTTGTAAAATTCCGGCCCATGCAAATACAAAAGTAAAATGTAAGTAAAAAGAGAAGCCATTGAGACAAACAAAATTTGACTTACCCCACTTTTCAAGTTTTTCTAATGTTAAAGCAAAGGTCGTTTCTTACCAGAACTAGGGGAGTGCCTCCAAATTGAATATCGTTACCCTGTATATTTTTATTTTTATTTTTAACTTCAGGACCGCCCATAAGGAGGTACGAGCCCCACTCGAGTAGGGAGGCCCAGGTTTCAGATGGGGTTTCAGACCTACAATATTTTGTATTTATGGCTGCAGAATATGAAAAGTTTACAAAGAGGGGGAGTCAGATATGAAGGGGGGGGGGCACGATAAATGTTTATAGAGAGCCCAAGGGCGGCTATGTTAACTTTCTTTAACGGTAAAGCGAAAAAAGATTTAAATTAACATGAAAAGATCTAATCAGGAGAAAAAAATAAGCATTTTCGCCTTTCACCACTGAGTGCGTGCTGCCATAAAAAAAAAAAAAAAAAAAAAAAAAAAAAAAAAAAAAAAAAAAAACGGCCTTTATGCCCTAATTTTGAATTTGAAACTTCTTTCGCTCATAACTCGCAGAATGTTCGACGGATTCAAAGATAGATAGAAAATATTTTATTTATTCAAGTTTTTTGTAAAATGAGTGGTATAAAAATTTACATTCTGGAATTAAATTTTAATTCCCCTCCCCACACACACGAATTAAAAATTCATTTGAAAAATTCTGCTCTTTATTTACAATTTTTCTATACCAAAAGTATTTGTGAAACTCTAAAGAAAATGGTTTCTGAGTTATAAACTGTTCTCTATTTCTAAAATACCATGCATAATAGGTTACCTACGACCATATCACCGACAAAACTGTTTAGGGACTTTTCCAGCAAATACGCAGCCCCCCCCCCCTCCTACAAATCTCATTTTATAATATATTAACCTTTTTCATAAATTATTTATACGCCCCGGGCAACTATGCAATTAATACATTCTTTTGCCCCCTCCGGTCGACAACCCTGCCAATGACTTTGATAAGTGCTTGATTTGTAAAATGCTGTTTCTTGGCTTTCAAAGTTTTCAGGGGTGGTCTGAGTTTCCAAATTATATGGATTTAAATTTCCCCGACACAAGCACGAGTACGGAGTGAAAAGAATGGTGGGTAGACGCCAAAACGTCGATATACGCTACTGACGGACTCCGAGAGAGGCCTGATCATTGGGCTGAAAACCGAAGGGTGATCAGCGCGCCGTATTGTCTGTCACGTGGATAGTTCGGGCTATACTATCCGGTGTTGGGAGCACTGCCAGACAGCAAAGTGGGGACCTGTTCCACCACACGGCCTGCAGGTTTGATTCCCTACCGCTGGGAGTCGTCTACAGACGACCCGGCTGAGGTCCAGAAGAGGCAAGTTGATCAAAATCCAAACAGAGAACCCAGGGCAGGACTAACGCCAAGAACAGGTTAAGCAGCTAATGGACCCTTGACCACGCACACCACACCCAGAGAGCAGCCAAACGAAGCGAAAGGGCCCAGATCGCCTCGGCTGGGGAGCTCCCCAGTCGAGGAGATCCGAGCGAAACCCTCCAACTCCAGGAGGAGTACAGGGGCACACAAGAAGAGCGTGAACGATGGTATTCAAATGCAGTGACCGCCCTAAAGAGCCAAGAGGAGCCAAGCTTGTGGCAACAGAGAATTTTGTTTGTGATTTGCAGAGGATTCCAACTTTTTACCCCTCGGTAGTTATGCAGAGGCAGTATGCAACTTAAAGAGGCGCCGTCGTATCCCGGACTTATACCCGTACTGCCAGGTTAAATTAACCTAAGAAGAAAGAGGAGAGGAAAGAAGAGGGAGGAGGAGGTAAAAACAAGCCACGGCTGGGAGATGAAGCGACGATAGCCCGAGGGCTGAACCAAAGGAGAGAAGAAAAACAAAGGAGGGATACTAATGGTGCTATTGAAATCATAATAGTTCTAGAGCACCGGAGGAATTCTAAAGCTAAGGGTGGATGAAACTTAAGCAAAACTTAGCCTAAGACAAAGACTTAACCTATGACAAAACTTAGAAACTAATACGATACATAAACGCGAGAAAAATTTCTAAAACTCAAAACGGGAAGATAGCTATAAGAAAGGAACATAGACAGGAAGAAACCCAAATATGGATGAGACCCGAGGAGGGTGCATACTCCAAGGAGGCAAAAAACAAAGCGGTAACGCCAACGGCAGTGAGAGAGCATTACAAACTAAACTACGAGCTAACACGCGCGCTTGGCGAACAGCCACGCGAGGCCACTTACCCGGGAACCGGAACGCCGACTTCAGGAGCTGAAAGGGAAGGGTTAGTAAAAAGACCCCTAAAGGGGCCAGTGCCGCGCTGGCGACTACGAAGCCTACCAAATACCCCCCCCCCCCCAAGGCAGAGCAGTCCCTAGCCGAGGAGACAGCCATCTTCTTCCAGAAAAAGAGGGAAGTATATCCTTTATACCTTGGGGGGAGAAGATTGTCCTGCATGGAGCTGAAAGGGAAAAAGTGATTAGGGCTGAAAAGAAAGAAGGATTAGAAAACGCAGGTAGTGTCTTGCTCTAACACAGGAAACACCACAGGGTGAGAGACACCAAGAGAACTTAGGCCGGGACAATACCCCAGCATTGCGAGAGAATACGAGCCATCCCTGAATCCAAACAGACGCATCCACTGCTAAGGTGGGAGAACAAGGCCCCACTGATCACTGGGACAATACCCCAACTGACCAGAGGCATGGAAGACCCAACTGGATTCCGAGAAGAACAGTACCTACTGCTACGGTGGCCAAACACAGAAAAGCGACTGGGACAATCCCCCAGGGGAAAGACTGACAAAGAACCAGAACCTGAAAGAGAACCAAAGGAAGGGCTTCGCTGGTAGAAGAGAGAGGAAAGGAGAGGGTTGCCAGCAAGGAGAGGGAAGAGAAAGATAAGAGGAGAAAGAAGAGAAAATCCTACTTGAGTAGGGAACACTAGAGGGAAAGATCCTCCAGTGTCGGAGTGCCTGACAAGAGTAGAGGTCCTCTCCGAATCCAGGTGGGAACATCCTTCCACCGATTCCCATCCACATCCTCCCCTTGGAGAGAGACCCGTTTGAGGTTGTTTTTTTTTTTAACCCTCACTACTCCTGATGGTACGAGACCCTTGATACGAGGTGCACTATCCCGGATAAAGGACCAGTGGTGCCAGAGCCCAAGCCAAAGACAATATGGAGCGATGACGCAGCAGCATTGGTCAGATGTCTGTAATATGGTCTACATTGTTCATGAGCCAAAGAATTATCTTTCTAACCTTGTTTTTCAAAGATGGTTGCTTAGTGATGCTGTACCTCCAAACCTGCCAAAGGTGTGGTGCTGTTGTCCTAAGATGTAGTTCCTCAGTTAGCGGACATTCTGTTAGGTAGTGTAGGAGTTCACTCTCTTCGCCGCAGGCACAAACTGATGATTGTTTGATATTAAACCTCTTTAGGTAAACTGGAAAAGTTCCGTGATTAGTGAGTAATTGCATAAGTAGCCTGCAGCTCCAATGTTTCGAGGGTGACACAAATCTGAAAAAAGTGTATGTTTTCCTCCCATCCTGCGCATGGTCCCATACATTTTGCCAGGCTTCGACTGATAGAGTATTAAGCCTCCTTTTTAGGTAAGAAGTCGGCCATGGAGGATGCTCAATATTGGAGTTAAGGTCTTTTGTAGCCTCTTTGGCTTCCTTGTCCGCTAACTCGTTTAGTTGTATACCGATGTGAGCCCTTACCCAGTTAATTGTGTACCTATGCCTTAGTGATTTGATCACTTTAAGAATTTCGTAGACCAATGGGTTCTTGTTGAAGGGCTTATTCAGAGCCGCTATTGCCGACTGGCCATCTGAATGGATTGTGAATGCTGTATTCTGATTTCCAGCCCATTTCAGTGCTTGGAGGATTGCTATCTGTTCCGTCTGGAACACACTGTTGTTATTCTCCAGTCTGCTACGCCAGGAGAAGGTTCTATGGGAACCTTCAAACGCCACAAACGCTGCCCCCACTCCAGAAGCGATCTTTGAGCCGTCTGTGAAGATATTCAATTTCGTGGGCCTACCCTCCTATCTGATAATTGAAGTTGTGGCGGGGTGAGCTTATACCATGGGTTAATCTTTCATTCATAATCCCCTGGGATAAAAGTTTTGCCGAAAGCGAATGTTTGTTTTCTTAGCCGAGTTATGCGGCCGTATGCTGTCTCGTATTGAGCTTTAATGCCTATCGGGATTAAACCTGTTAGTACCAGTAGAGCTGAAGTCGGAGCGGTCCTATAAGCTCTCGCGCTTGCGAGGGCAAAGTGCCTTTGGCATTTCGCTAAAGTTGCTACGCAAGATTTATTTAAATCTGATGCCCAGGCCGACGCTGTGTAAAGCAGAACTTCCTCCACCACACATTCATACCATGTTTTAATGAATTTAGGATTTGCACCCCAAGTTTTAGACGAGATTCTGTTCAGGATTTTAAAAGTATTGTAGACTTTAGAAACCTGGGCTTCGCAGTGCGGAACCCAGGAGAGCTTATAATTAATGAGGACACCGAGGTATTTGATATTATCTGTCGGATCAACGAAGTTCGAACCCACCTTGAATCTTCTTACGTTGCCTTGAACCCCGCTCGTTGCCCTTAGCGAATGCATTTGCATGGCCTTGGTCTTGTTCCAGTTTTTAACCAGAGACTTTTCGCTGGCCCATCTGTTAAATCTATTCGCCGACTCCGGTACATTGCTACGCAGGCTTGTTAAGGACTTACCACTTATAAGTAGGACAAAATCGTCTGCGAAAGCTTGAATCGTTGTATGGGCTGGCCAAGAAATCTTCAGTGCCGACTCTGCTACCACGTTCCACAGAAGCGGGCTGAGGCAGGAGCCTTGAGGGCACCCTCCGAAGGTTTGTTTCGTCACTGGCATTCCGTTTTCTTCCAAAGTGACGTATCTGTTTGAGAGAAAGCTTTTGATTAAGTTGATGAGATAGGCCGGACAAGGAGACGATTCTAGGTGTCTGATGATCGATGGCCAGGACAGGCTGTCGAATGCTCCGCTAATATCAAATGAAACCATCATAGTATGGACTCCTTTTGTCTTGTCGTTTTTAATTTCTTCAAGGAGGTTTTCTAGAGCGTGCTCAGTAAATATCCCTAGCTTGAAGCCGAATTGCTTTGGATGCCAGTAGTTACTTACGTGGAAGCTGTGGTATATTCTTCCGTGGATGATTCTTTCAAGTATTTTCCCCAGAGCCGGGAGAAGGCAGATAGGATTTTGGGTCACTGGTAGGTTTACCTGGTTTGTGAAATAAGACCAAGATTGCCTTCTTTAGTGGAGTCGGAAAATGTTGTAGATCTACACACTTGTTGAAGTCCGGACGACCACCTTGCTGCTCATGTCCTTGGACGAGTCGGTCGTTCTGGGCTTTCGACACTTGTTGAAGTAGCAGTGTAGCAGAGCCGGTGCCGACTCATTTATTCTCTTGAGGAGATTGTAGTCGACGAGGTCAAATCCTGGCGCTTTATTTACTTTGATGATTTTTAGGATCCTGGAAATTTTCCCTAGAGAAACCCCTGGGAGAGGCGTTGTATCTATGTTGTGGTGTGTTGGGAGCACTGGTCACGGGACGCCACCCAGACACGAAGGACCGGCTCTGGACGGAGCAGGCATACCACGAGTAGAAAGAATCGATTGATCGCGCGGCAGGCACGTATGGAGCCCACGGAAGCCCGATCGGCGATACAAGTACACGTAGCAGCTTCTGTGTACCCACAAACCATATCTAGACGACTGGAAGAAGCGAATCTGCGATCCCAACGTCCCTTACGTGTGCTGCCGTTAACGCGGGAACACGGGCGGTTCCGTTTGCTGTGGTGCCGGGCCAGAGCAAAATGGAACGCCATAGATTGTCGATGTGTGGTGTTTAGCGATGAGTGCCGCTTCGTTTTGGGGACAGATGATCAACGTGTCCGGGTGTGGAGGTCCCCTGCACAACGCCACAATTCCAACCACGTTATCGAGCGCCACACCAGCCCCACTGCATGTAGTACGGGCTGAGGAGCCATAGCCTACGACAGCCGATCCGCTCGAGTAGTTGTACCTCGAACATTGACGGACCAACGGTACGTGGATGAGATTCTACGGCCCCATGTGCTTCCATTCGTTACTGGGATTCCAGGTGCACAATTCCAGCTGGATAATGCCCGACCGCACACGGCTCGGATCGCCCAGGTCTGCCTGAGTCATGTCCAGACACTTCCATGGCCTGCCCGCTGCCCAGACTTGTCCCCTATCGAGCATGTGTGGGAGCAGTTGAAACGCCAGCTGCCTCGTTGCCGCAATCTTCGGGATTTGGAACGTAACGTTCAACAGGTGTGAACTCGTCTGTCGCAGGACAACATCAGGTTTCTGTTCGACACCATGCCGGACCGTATTGCTGCGTATGGCAGTATGAGGCGGTGCGACGCGCTATTGAGGATGACAGGACTGTGTCGAAAGCCCAGGCCGACCGACTCGTCCGAAGACATGGAGCAGCAAAATGGGCGGCCGGAGGACCCGACTGTGTATCACAGCTCCCTCTGTACATGTTCTGCTGCGCTGTTTTCGTGGTCATGTATGTCATTTATCTGTATCCTACCATCAATAAAATTTCAGGTCCATCCTATACTTTCTTCTTGGGCGCAACTTTCATTACCCGTGAGTGTATTATGTCAATATGCCAATTATGTCAATACTAAAGAGGCTAAATGAAAGTTTTGAGTCTCTAAATCCTACTAAAGACAGGTTTGCATTGTCGGTGCGTTTAATATATTTTCATTAGCCTAAAAAGATATAATTATAACTATCCGAGTGAATTATAAATAAAGGTAAGAATAGTTTCATTAAAATACACAATTCTTGCTTCCTTCACCTTGTGTACATAAAATGATTGTATAGCACCCAAATAGCCTTATCTTTACCAACGTTTATTCAGAACATCCCTGAATTGAACTGTTACATCTTTCAGAAGAGACAGTTCAGTTTCGGGGAAACAGCGCTCAATAAAGAAGAGGTTCTAATCAATGCGTACCACCCAAAACAAAACTCAACTAAAGTATGTCTTGCATACAAATATACAGTTAAATAAAAATAAATACTTAATTAAGCTATTGTCACATTTTTATCTCTTTTCTAATACAGAAATTGAGAAAAAAAAATTAGCAAATACGATCAAAAATTTGATTAATAAACAATATGATTAACAAAATAATTTAATGTGATGCTTGTGTGTTTTTATATCCGGTTCTATTTTACTTAATATTAAACGTAAATTCGTCGCCAAGTGGAGTTTCGTTCTTTATGTTTTATAAGTACAGCATTGAAGAAAATCCTACTTCAGATAAGTATGCCGAACAAAATGGCATAACTAATATACAATTGCTCTTTCTGTAATGTTTTTAAAATCTTTCTTTTGTTCCGGAAGTTGACTAAAGAGTTGTTTTTAAAATCCTTTCTTTTACATATAAAATATCAGTGAGTTGCTTTATTTCTTCAGAAGAAAAGAGTTCGGCAAATGCTACAAATTATCTACGTACCACTCAATCATCTTAGTGGTACGCTTACCACTGGTTGAGAATCGCTGCAATAAAGAATGTGCAAATAAAAATACTTTCCAACTTTGAAATAAATACTCAACAACTTTGATTTCATTGAATGTAATAAATATGAATCGTTCAAAACGATGAAAAAGTGTCAGAACAAAAATATTGCTATATTAAAAACTCCTGACTTTAAAATTCATAATTTATCAGAATTAAAAAAAAAAGAAAAAAACCCGTCTTTTCTTTATTTGGAAATAAAATATCAGGTGTTGGTGGGTACTAGGGGAGCAAATTTTGGGAGTATATCTACGGTAAAAACCCTCGTTGCATACGGGTGGGCCCCCTCTTGACTTTCGGTTGGGCCACACCCTCAGGAGAACCACTCTATGCTTAAAAAGTCAGCGTGCCCCCTCGGCGTTGTGTGAGCGAACAGCAAAAGAAAAGTTAGAAATAAGAGTTTCTTAGTCTGGCCATCTCTGAGTGAAATTCTGCTGCAGTAAAGTAGCATCCCTGGTTTTCAAACTTTCTTGACTTCGGTCCACTGTGGGAATAGAAAAGGTCGTTGCATATTAAACAAGAAAGATCAATCATGCTTAAAGCATTGATTATGAAACACTTTCCAACTTCAATGCAATTTTATTTAAAAAAGTCGAAAATGCAATACATTCCTCGGTAATATTTTAGAACTTATCACAATACTACATTGATTTATTATATTTGAAAACTTAAACCTTCATTGAAAAAAATAACTTCATTCAAATGACCGCATTGAAATATAAATTGCGTGGTTTAAATATCTCTAAAATGCAATACATTCCACGGTAATATTTTTAAATCTATCATAATACTACGATAATTTATTATATTTGAAAACTTCATCGAAAACAACTGAAATTAATTCAAATGACGTCATAGAAAAAATAACACGCCTGGATCTCTCTATAAAAGCAGGATTTCATTCATAACTTTCTCCATTTCATTCATCACAATACTATAATAATTTATTTTATTTAAAAATTAAGACCATGGAGCTACAATTCATAAACTTTATGCTTAAAACTTCATCGAAAAAAATCGTCCTTCTGCTAATAAAAGCAATTAATATTTCATTCATATCAGCCATGCAGACTCCATGGACTGAATTATTTTGTGTTAAAGAAATACAGTAATTCTAATACAACTCATTCTACATATTTTGCTGTTTACATTTTACATAGGTGAAAAATAGGCTTAGTTGTAGAAATAATCAAATTTGAATGAGAATTTAAACTCAAATATATTGTCATTGTGTTGTTTTAGTATGTAGATGCACAGAATTTAAGCAGAAATAAAGTAGTTTTAGGATGGATACAACACTCAATATGAATTAAAAAGAACTTTAAAAAATCACGAATTTGAAACAAGATGGATGCCATATATCATTTTGAAGTGGGTCATGTGATCGTTTCATATCATGGTCACGTGATCGTTTCATATAAGATGTGTAATTATTATTTTAATTTTTATTTAAAAAACTACTGAATATATTTAGCTGAATTTTTTTTTATATATTTTATGAAACAATTTGACTATTACCTAAAATATTCGAAGCAATTTGTGAATTTTAAATCCGCTTAAAAAATGTTAGAAAAATTAGGTCCCATAGGGCTCAATGTATTTCATTTTTTCAACCCGGGTTCAATCCAAAACTAATTGTGTGATATTATTCATTTATATTCCCATAGGTCCTACAGACCGTCTGATCAACATACTAAAATTTCATTTTGATTAAGTCATTTTTACGGCAGTTATCGTGCTAACGGACAGACAGACAGACAGACAGACAGACAGACAGACAGACATACAGACAGACAGACAGACAGACAGACAGACAGAATGAACAAAGTCATAAACACTTTTCAACTTTGTTGTAAAGTGTTAAAAAAATAAATAAAAAGATTTTGCGAAACCCACCTACCCCACCTGGTGCGTTTCTTTCTATACAATAATGCGTTAGATGTAATCTTTTCTTAAACTAACATACAAGTTGATAATTTACGAAAATATCTAAACAATTTTTTCTCTCGTTTTATTAACACTTTACAACAAAGTTGAAAAGTGTTTATGACTTTGTTTATTCTGTCTGTCTGTCTGTCTGTCCGTTAGCACGATAACTGCCGTAAAAATGACTTAATCAAAATGAAATTTTAGTATGTTGTTCAGACGGTCTATAGGACCTATGGGAATATAAATGAATAATATCACTCAATTAGTTTTGGATTGAACCCGGGTTGAAAAAATTGAATACATTGAGCCCTATGGGACCTAATTTTTCAAGTATTTTTTAAGCGGATTTAAATTCACAAATTGCTTCGAAAATTTTAGGCAATATTCAAATTGTTCCATAAAATATATAAAAAAAAATTCAGCGAAATATATTCAGTAGTTTTTTAAATAAAAATTAAAATAATAATAACACCTCTTATATGAAGCGATCACGTGTCCATGATATGAAACGATCACATGACCCACTTCAAAATGATATATGGCATCCATCTTGTGTCAAAATCGTGATTTTTAAAGTTCTTTTTAATTCATATTGAGTGTTGTATCCGTCCTAAAACTACTTTATTTTTGCCTAAATTCTGTGCATCTACATACTGAAACAACGCAATGACAATATATTCCAGTTTAAATGCTCGTCTAAATTTGATTATTTCTACTATTAAGCCTATTTTTCACCTATGTAAAATGTAAACAACAAAATATGTAGAATTAGTTGTATTAGAATCGCTGTAATTCTTTAACACAAAATCATTTAGTCCATGGAGTCTGCTTAGCTGATATGAATGAAATATTCATTGATTTTAGAAAGAGAAGGACGATATTTTTCGATGAAGTTTAACGCATAGAGCTTACTTACTTGTAGCTCAATGGTCGTAATTTTTAAATAAAATAAATTATTATAGTATTGTGATGAATGACATGAATGGGGGAATTATTTATGAATGAAATGTTGCTTTTATAGAGAGAGCCAGGCGTGTTATTTTTTTATGACGTCATTTGAATGAATTTCAGTTGTTTTCGATGAAGTTTTCAAATATAATAAATTATCGTAGTATTATGATAATTCTAAAATTATTACCGAGGAATGTATCAGATTTTAGAGATGTTTAAACCAGGCAATTTATACTTTAGTGCCGTCATTTGATTGAAGTTAATTTTTTTCGATGAAGGTTTAAGGTTTCAAATATAATAAATTAATGTAGTATTGTGATAAGTTTTAAAATATTACCGAGGAATGTATTGCATTTTAGACATGTTTAAATAAAATTGCATTGAAGTTGGAAAGTGTTTCATAATCAATGCTTTAAGCATGATTGATCTTTCTTGTTTTACTACACAGAATACAAAAATATTACCCATTGTCCAATTCATATGAGAAGTGCCCCCCCCCCCCCATTTGGCAATATGTAATTGGATAGATGACTGCATTTCCAGCTGAAACATATTCTTTACAAGATCAAGCAGCTACTTGCATTCTAGAAGTGAAACATTAATATTTGATACAACTTTAACTGATCTTATAATTTTAAACTTCTTCGCGGCCCACTTAAAGAATTATCACAACCGATAAGTGGTCCACACATTGAGAGACACTGGCTTAATCTCGTTTATTTTTAACTCGACAAGTTTTGAAGTTCGAGAATCGTTTGAGACTGGCAACAGCATCTTACGGTAGTGAATAATTTTGAGAGGGATTTTGTTTTGAAATTATAATAATAGTAGTAGCAGTAACAATTATAATAATAAATAAATAAATATTAACAGTAATTACAAAAATACAGGAGAACTATTTTATGTTACAATTTTAAGAGCAGTATGTCTCCCCTTGATGGTCTTATTTCGGCAGCACAGACCAGCTATCACATAAAAAATTAGTAGGGGGCGCAAGAGGGGCTATACGTGTACATCCCCAGGATCCTTCAAGACCCATTTTTAACACTTTACAACAAAGTTGAAAAGTGTTTATGACTTTGTTCATTCTGTCTGTCTGTCTGTCTGTCTGCCCGTTAGCACGATAACTGCCGTAAAAATGACTTAATCAAAATGAAATTTTAGTATGTTGTTCAGACGGTCTGTAGGACCTATGGGAATATAAATAAATAATATCACCCAATTAGTTTTGGATTGAACCCGGGTTGAAAAAATGAAATACATTGAACCCAATGGGACCAAATTTTTCAAACATTTTTTAAGCGGATTTAAATTTCACAAATTGCTTCGAAAATTTTAGGTAATATTCAAATTGTTCCATAAAATATATAAAAAAAAATTCAGCGAAATATATTCAGTAGTTTTTTAAATAAAAATTAAAATAATAATTACACCTCTTACATGAAGCGATCACGTGACCATGATATGAAACGATCACGTGACCAACTTCAAAATATAATACGGCATCCATCTTGTCTCAAAATCGTCATTTTTAAAGTTCTTTTTAATTCATATTGAGTGTTGTATTCGTCGTAAAACCTCTTTATTTTCGCTTAAATTCTGTGCATCTACATACTGAAACAACGCAATGACAATATATTTGAGTTTAAATGAGCATCCAACTTTGATTATTTCTCTAACGAAGCCTATTTTTCACTTATGTGAAATGTAAACAGCAAAATATGTAGGATGAGTTGTATAGGAATTGCTGTATTTTTTTAATGCAAAAGAATTTAGCTCATGGAGTCTGCATAGCTGATATGAAAGAAATATTCATTGACTTTACTGAGAGAAGGACGATTTTTTGCGTTGAAGTTTTAAGCATAGAGTTAAATTACTTATAGCTCCATGATCTTAATTTTTAAATAAAATAAATTATTACAGTATTGTGATGAATGACATGAATGGGAAATTATCTATGAATGAAATGCTGCTTTTTTAGAGAGAGCCAGGCGTGTTATTTTTTCTATGACGTCATTTGAATGAATTTCAGTTGTTTTCGATGAAGTTTTTAAATATAATAAATTATCGTGGTATTATGATAATTCTAAAATTGTTACCGAGTAATATATCACATTTTAGAGATGTTTACACCAGGCAATTTATATTTCAATGCCGTCATTCGAATGAAGTTCATTTTTTTGGATGAATGTTTAAGTTTTCAACTATAATAAATCAATGTATTATTGTGAGAAGTTTTAAAATATTACCGAGGAATGTATTACACATTTTAGACATGTTTAAATAAAATTGCATTGAAGTTGGAAAGTGTTTCTTAATCAATGCTTTAAGCATGATTGATCTTTCTTGTTTTATATCTCAGGGAGTACTAAGAAGGTTAGATGTTCCAGGTAAAAGTAAAAACTAACTATTCTACAAAACAAAAAAGCGACCATTTTTAAATTTTTGAATTTAAACAAATATATATATATATATATATATATATATATATATATATATATATATATATATATATATGTATATATATATATATATATATATATATATATATATATATATATATATATATGTATATATATATATATATATATATATATATATATATATATATATATATATATATATATATATATATATATATATATATGTATATATATATATATATATATATATATATATATATATATATATATATATATATATATATATATATATATATATATATATATATATATATATATATATATATATATATATATATATATATATTTTAATATCGTCCTTTTAAATAAAATATTAGTCGTTTTATACGTATTTTTGCTTAAGAAACTGAATGGAACCATTTTGAAGCTTTTAAAATTAAGAATTTTCAAGAAGATTGTAGTTTTTATGAATTTTCATAGATATGAAATATGCATTATTAAAAAAAAAAATCTGATGTGGGTAACACATGACTTTCCTTATAAAATGCAATGAATTTACCACTTTTACAGTTAAAAAATGTTATTCTTATAGTAGATACTTATATTATTTCCAAGATATTGATTTTCCCTTCAATTAGTCGTCATTTTCATTGATTTGGAGTCATTTTTATCCATTTGGCGAGATTTTTGTTAATTTGGCAATAATTAAAAATATCGCCAAGTTGGCGACATTCCGCCAAATTCGTCGCCAAAATATCGCGATGCGTTATGGACGGAGAAATAAGTTATTCTTACAGCAGATAAATGACTATTGGCATTCAAATACAAAAGTATTATTCAAAGTATCTTTTTTCATGAATGGAACGAGCTAGTTCCACGAAAATGATGCCACCAAATTTATCGCAAGGTATTACATATGAAAAGTGAATATGTTTCTCAATAGGAAATATTTTTTTTTATTTTATATGACTTTTGATAATTTTTTTGAAAAATGTACAATATCTCGAGAACGGTTAATGTTACCGTTTTAAAATTTATGTTAATCGCATTCTAATAAAAAATTACATAAGCAATATCTATTTGCACGACTTTATTAGTGGTTTTGATTTTTTGACGATTTTTTCAAAATTTCCCTCGAAAATTTAGGGGGGTTCTGAACATTCGATTGCATATGAAAACAATAGGCTTCCAGTGTTTATGGATTGTGATTTTTGTACCAAATTTCGTTCGAATCGGTCCATTCGTTCGTCAGTTATCGTTTCCACAGACTCACTGACACACACACACACACACACACACACACACACACACACACTTTCACACACACACACACAGACATCACTTCAAAAATGTTGGATTCGTGATCAGGGATGCTTGAAACGTGCTCTCTCATCGAAAACTCGAATTCGAATTTTCGACCCCGTCACAATACTTTCCTTATACATTATGTATATAAGGAAAGTAAAAAAACCAAAAACAAGTGTGTTAATTATTTTATTGCAATTTTACACGAGAGATCGAGTTAACAGAATTCCAGGATGCTCTATATAGTAGTTAAAAGATATATATATCTATATATATATATATATATATATATATATATATATATATATATATATATATATATATATTTAGTAGAATACTTTGTAACATTTGAAAGCGTACCTAATATCGCCGTCATGAAAATCCGAATTGTCCTTCTGTTTGGGAATACATTTTTTGGATACCTTATGGAACTCAGACAATTTTATAGGATATCCCCTGATAAAAGAACTGGCTATTCTACGAAAATACGACAATTGTGACTAGCTCACTTCTAAAAACTAAAAATATTTAAAATATCTGTAATGTCAATCGAATAGTCCTGCAGGATGGTGATATTCGGTACACTTTTAATTCTACCGAATACCACTATTGCATAACGATTCTACGAAAATTCTAAAAATGTCGCTATATCTTTCAGCTGTTATGGCATCCTACAATTCTGTTTACTCAATTTTTCGTGTAAAACTGCAGTAAAATAACTAACATGTTTGGTGTTATTTTGAATGATAACTCACCCGTAATAATATTAATTAAAAATTGTTAAAAACTGCAGTTTTCTTGCGGACTTTTTTCTAGTTTAGAACATCCTATTTTTTCTTTGTAGTTTTAGAAGCTTGAAAATGGTTTCATTCGTTTTCTTGGATAAAAATAGATATTGTATGACTACTCGCTTAAAAAATTAAGCATTTTTAATTTTTTTTTAATTTTAAATTCACAATTTTTAAAATGGCCACTATTTTGGTTAGCATAGTAATTTTTTTTCTAGCTGTAAATATCCTTAAAAGTTTTTAGTACCCTCTAAGATATAAAACAAATATAGTATCGAAGTATTGGAGGGAGGGGTGGGGTGCACACGGAGTCATTCTCACCTCCTCCCCCACACACACTGGCTCCAGGATTAAATGAGCAATCCTCATTAGTGGCATTGGTGAAGCTATTTGGCACCCGGATTATAAATAAATTAAAAATATTTTGTAAGCTAATTTAAAGCAATTCTTCAAGTGGCTGGAATGGTGTATCTGGTAGCATGATAAGACGTAACCCCATAGGTTAAGGTTCGACATCCGATTTCAGTCGATTGCTATTTTCATTTTAAATGAATACTTTACAATTTTTTCAACAAATAGAACGGTGCTAAATGAAAGGTATAGTCCTAGTTTTGAGAAAGTCTCTTCATGTTTTCAGAAGTTTATCTAAAATATGATTCAAACGGGTCCCATGTGTAATGTACGTCTTGTCGTGCGCAAAATGTCGGAACCCAACCGAATGTATTCCATTCGCCAGTTGGCCAGTCTCCTTAAAGAAGGACTTCAGCAAAAAATGATGCTTTCGGAGGCCTCCCCTAGAAGACACACAAGTAAAACCCACTGACCTTGGAGGATTACAGGTAGCCTTGAATTCTAACGGCTCTCTTCTCGCTTACCTGCCGGGACTTTTTCTTATTTTTTTTGTACTTATGCTTGTTAAAGCAAAAAGAGATTTTTTAATCCAAGGTTCGCCACTGTCAGAATAAGCAGCATTCAAGGGCGCTCCCTGTTATCCCATGGAACTGAAATATTCGTCGATTTCCCAGTTAATTAGAAGTACCCAAATGTCCATCCAAAAGAGATAAACAGACACTTTTGATTTATACGGTTAAAATGGAATACGTGTTTAAAATATTTTCTGGTAGAAGAGTTAGATTTTTATTCGCTCTTGAATAGCTTTTCATTCAATTTTTCATAACTAAAGTTTATTTTTCTCAAATTATACGCTGAAAGATACCATATCGTCCATAAAAAAGTAGCCTGAATGACGTACGTGAAATGGGGAGGAGGGGTTGTAATCCCTCTCATTGTCTGAATAATTAAGTTGGTTCTCAATAGGGTTCAAATAATCCTTATTATCGGCCAAGCCGATTCCAAGAACATGGTTTAGACTTTAGACAACAATTTTGAGTAAATCTGAAGATCTGTTTTGAAATAAAATTATTAAAATCAACCAAATTAATTCCAAGATCACGGTAAAACCATTCAATTAATTTAAAAGAAAGATTTTAGGCTGCATAACTTATTAAATAGGGCATAAGTAGACATAGATAGTTACTAATAATTTGCTTACACTGATATGTATTGTATTCACATCTAAAGATAAAATACAATTTACATACTAATCAGACTAATCTTCAATTTTTTTTTAATTCTGTAAGAAAATAAATCGGCGGTAGCTCCAGTCTGATGGAGCCGAAATGGTTTCGAGCGAATAACATTTTGCAAAATAAAACTCAACTTTTGTAATATCAGAAAAGATAGAACTCTGATTATATACACTTATAGAGCTTTCAAAGAGCTATAAATTCGTGTACATTGTTTATATCTATCACTTGAAAAACAGAAAATTTTGATACTTCTTCAACTTGACAAGAAGATGGCTTAAAAACTATAAGATCTTTTTTTTAAAAAAATCTGATGTGGGCAGCACATGACTTTCCTTATATAATGCAATGAATTTACTATTTTTACAGTTAAAAAAATGTTATTCTTATAGTAGATACTAATATTCTTTCCAAGATATTGAATTTTCGACAATTAGTCGTCATTTTCATTGATTTAGCGTCATTTTTATCCATTTGGCGAGTTTTTGGGTAATTTAGAAAAATTTAAAAAGTCGTCAAGTTGGCGACATTTTACCAAATTCGTCGCCAAAATTTTGCCAGGCGTTATGGACGGAAAAATATGTTATTCTACAGCAGATAAATGACTATTGGCTTTCAAATACAAAAGTATTACTCAAAGTATCTTTTTTCATGAATGGAACGAGCTAGATCCACGAGAATGATGTTACAAAATTTATCGCATGGTATTACATATGAAAAGTGAACATGATTCTCAATAGGAATTTTTTTTTATTATTTTATATGATTTTTTGATAATTTTTTGAAAAATGTGCAATATCTCGAGAACGGTTCACGTTAGCGTTCTAAAATTTATGTCAATCGTTTTCCAATAAAAATTTACATAAGAAATGTCTATTTGCGTAACTTTATTAGAGGTTTTGATTTTTTGGCGATTTTTTCAAAATTTCACTCGAAAATTTAGGAGGGTTCTGAGCATTCGATTGCTTATAAAAACAATAAGCTTCCAGTGTTTATGGAGTGTAATTTTTGTATCAAATTTCGTTCGAATCGGTCCGTTCGTCAGTTATCGTCTCCACAGACTCACTGGCACGCGCGCGCACACACACACACACACACACACACACACACACAGTTCACCTTAAAAAACACACCTTAAAAACCACCTTTAAAATGTTTGATTTGTGATCAGGGATGCTCGAAACGTGCTCTCCCGTCGAAAACTCGAATTCGAATTTTCGATCCAGTCACAATACTTTCCTTATACATTATTGTATATAAGGAAAGTAATAAATATAGATTTAGAAACTAAATTTCCTCATACATATTTTCGTCGCTTACTATTTATATATATCTTTTAGAGTAGTTTCAAAGATATTTCGAATGAAAGTATGGGGGAAAAAAAAACATTTTGGGACAGATACCGTATTAAATATTTGCCAGAATTACTTGAAAACTATAAGAGCTGTTTTTAATAATAAATATAGATTTTACTACTAGATTTTCTGGTACCCATTTTTGTGGTTATATCTATCTTTTATAATTCATCATATATATTATGTGAAAGTTAAAAAAATAGAAAAAGCACTCGTTCGGAGAGCTATTTTTTTTCGAAAGAAAATGTTCAAAATTTTAAAATATTGAAATTATTTTTATATATTTATAATGTGAACCCAATTTCCGAAAAAACAAGAAAAAAAAATCCATTTTTATCTATTATAGATTGGAGGGTAAAAGCGTTCAAAGTGTTTTTCTTTGTCGTAACGTTTTGTTTTTCCGCCAGAGAAACTTTAACTATAGATGCTATTCACATAAAGAAAATTTGATGTGGGCAACACATGACTTTCCTTATATAATGCAATGAATTTACTACTTTTACAGTTAAAAAAAATATTATTCTTATAGTAGATACTTATATTCTTTCCAAGATATTGAATTTTCTTCAATTAGTCGTCATTTTCATTGATTTGGTCATTTTTATCCATTTGGCGAGATTTTTGTTAATTTGGCAACAATTAAAAATATCGCCAAGTTGGCAACATTCCGCCAAATTCGTCGTCAAAACATCGCCAAGCGTTATGGACGGAGAAATAAGTTATTCTTACAGCAGATAAATGACTAATGGCGTTCAAATACAAAAGTATTAATCAACGTATCTTTTTTTCATGAAATGAACGAGCCAGATCCACGAAAATGATCTCATCGAATTTATCGTATGGTAGTACATATGAAAAGTGAACATGTCTCTTAATAGGAATTTTTTTTATTTTATTTTATATAACTTTTTGATAATTTTTTTGAAAAATGTGCAATATCTCGAGAACGGTTCACGTTAGCGTTCTAAAATTTATGTCAATCGTTTTCTTATGAAAAATTACATAAGAAATGTCTATTTGTGTAACTTTATTAAAGGTTTTGCTTTTTTGACGATTTTTTCAAAATTTCATTCGAAAATTTAGGGGGGGGGGGTTCTGAACATTCGATTGCGTATATAAACAATACGCTTACAGTGTTTATGGATTGTGATTTTTGTACCAAATTTCGTTCGAATCGGTCCATTCGTTCGCCAGTTATCGTCTCCACACACACACACACACACACACACACACACACACACACACACACACACACACACACACACACACACACACACACACACACACACACACACGCACACACACCACTTCAAAAATGTTTGATTCGTAATCAGAGATGTTTGAAACGTGCTCTCCCGTCGAAAACTCGAATTCGAATTTTCGACCCCGTCACAATACTGTCCTTATACAATATGTATATAAGGAAAGTAAAAATATTGGACCTAATAACGAATGATAATTTTAATCCTTCATAATCAGACCATTAGAAGATCGGGCTTACTGCGAACTTGATAACTGTTTCGGAATTAAACTTGTTTCGCATCCATAAACCATCCTACAGTATTCTGAGTTCATTTATATTCGGTAAATTAAAACAGAAACATAAAAGCGGTAAACACTGAGTATAAGTGCATTTATTTCTCTTTAGATAAAATCAAGTGGTGTTTCAAATCTCCTCCGAAATAACAATAAAGTAATGCAAAAACATTATACTATAAGACAAAAGGGGATTATAAAGCCTTTTTTGTCCATGAAAGATGACTTGTTCATTTCATTTGTGCAACGGACAGCACAGTTTATCCTTATCTATTGCATAATGAAGGTAAAAAATTGCTGGTCTCAATCTCAGCTTGTAGTTGGGGCAATGAGTCTGGATATACAAGGTGTCCCACAGAAAGTGAACAGTGGAATATTTTTTAACCGTTGATTATAGATCCATAGTTCCAATTACAAAAATGTTTGAAATACGGTAGGAAGTTATGAAATAGTAATTTAACTGCTGTACCCTATTTTTGTAAAAAATTAAGGAATTTAACTTTTCATATAGCTCCTCTATCGAAAATAGTCAAATTACAAAAATGTTGTCAATACTTCATTTAGTAGAACTAAAGAAAAATTAGGTTCTTAACAGTTCAAATTTAGGACGAAATAACTTGTCAAAATTCCTGACCGAGGAAGATGTTGTTCAGTACTTAGGGCTAGGGCACTCGCCTATGGATAAAACGAGAAATGCCTATTTCATCATTTTCCGTTAGTACTCGTAACATACTATATCGACGACGAAACGAGCCTGTTGATTGCAATCGACATACCAGCCGCATATTAAAAACTTAAAAAGCATGCCGGTTTTATGAAAATGACGATAGTATCCCCTGACTGTATCACTATGAGATCGATTGCATTCGCCGCAAAGCAAAATCATCTCTCAGAGTTCGGCATTACTGAACAGCGCCATCATTCAAACTCTATTTAGGTAGCAGAGTTACTTGAATGGCTAAATACAAACTGTGAATCGACATAATAATGACCTAATAGAATTATCTGTATAAAATAAATTTGAAGAAGTTTAAAAAGTTTTAAACATTTTTAACCGAGATTAATTTGTAGATGCCCCCTTATTTCCCAATGAAAATTTTAATGAATGATAACTATGTCAAATTAGATCCTATTACAACCAAATTTTTTTCAGTTAGACTGACATTTTTGTAATATGACATTTTTTTATATAGGGACTGTATAAAAAGTTAATTTTCTTAAATTTCTAAAAATATATGGTACAGCATTTAAATTATTATTCCATAACTTCTTACCTTACTTACAGCATTTTTGCAATTGGAACTATAGGTCTACAACCAACGGTTCAAAAAATCTTCCACTGTTCACTTTTTGTGGGACATCCTATATACAGTAGGTAAAAAAATTTCCGTACTGTGAAAATCTTGAATTCATTCGTATAAATTTCTCTATAGATTTGTTACAACTAGTTTGATGTAGAGAACAGATAAAGTGAAAAAATAAGACAAAAAACCGTTTCCGTACGCTCCCTGCAAATCAATCTTGACGTGTAGTCCAGAAATCTTCAGAGTTGTGGAATGGAAATTTTCAAAGTAGATTTTAAAACATGAGTGCACCGAAATTTGCAGCATCATTACAACCAAATTATGGCAGATTAAGAGATACAAGCATAGACCCAAATCGTAAAAATTGCAATCAAGAAGGCCGGTTAAGAATGTGTCGCAAGGAAGAGAACCCTTTAATCGCCTAATTACTTTCTTTATATAAGCAGCATATGGAGGGGGGGGGGGAATACAGGACACCCCATATGCTGCTTTTTAACCAAATTTACCCATTTTTCAGGACACACAAGGGACCAAAATATTGTAAAATCAGCCAAAATGATGCGCTTTTGAAAATCCCCAAAAACATTTACATCAAAAAACGACTGTTTTTGTTCAAAAAACATACGTTTTTGAAAAATGCTGAAACCGAAACGATATAAAATCAGTCTAAATCAAGCATAATTATAATGATGATAGTCTAAGATGATAGTCTAAAACATAAAAAAACGAGTGTTTTTATACAAAAACTATACATTTTACATAGATGAAGACAAGTTGAAAAATAAAGTGGGTAATTATAGGACACTCGAAGAAAACAAAAATAAAATGATATAAAATCAGTCAAAATACATCCATATGATTATAAAACATATGAGATTATGCCCCCTCCCCATAACTCGGGAGGTCATGAATTTGATAAAAAAAAGTATATAAAATAGGAAAATATAAACAAAATGAAAACCTAAAATCAATATAGAAAAAGGTGAGAAAAAAGTTAACGCGATTCCTTTTTGGGGTCGCGTTTTTTAAAGAATAAAAAAAATGAAATATATAAGGCGATATATGCTTATAAAATCAGACAATATAATATTTTTTACATTGGATACAGATGGATCTAATGTAAAAAGATAATATAAATTATAATGAAATAAAATCCTATAATTTTAAAATATAAACAAAATAATCATTCAAGGAGTAAATGTAGGATGTACAGCTGTACTGTCTATACAAAAAATATAAACAGAATGAAATTAAGGGATAGCTTTTTCGTCTAAAATATAAATATTTACGAAAAATACATAAAAATCAAAAATTTTCGTCTGATAAAGCAAAATATTTATCTAGATTATATAAAATACCTAAATCAGCTTTTTTAACTTCATTTTTTTCGTTTCTAATTATTTCATACATTTGAATAAAATATTTTGAAAGTAATTTTTTAATATGTTCATCGTTTTATTCATCATAAAGATGAAATAATTCTGCACATTTCTTATATAATTCACAGATTTTCTTTTCTCTTCCACAATAAAGAGCCCTAATGTCTCCAAATAAGTTACTCATTTATATTAGAATTATTTTTTGAATACATGCTTTATAAAATAGACACCTATACATTGAACAACCAGGTCCCAATATTTTTACGCAAGACGATAGCTTTTCATCTAAATTTATAGTAGGAATTTCTAATTCATCAAAAAAATATTATCCTTTATGGGCAAATATGCCTCCATATAATTCATGTAATTGTTTAAAATAATCAGTATTAAAGTTGTTTTCAACGTATTCAGCTTTCATTTTATAATTCATTTCTACACAATCATCATTTAAAACCATCGATTCTATAAAAGTCTTCCAACTCCATAACCTGTTCAGTTTTTTTCATATTGCTTCTCTGTCCAAACTTACCCCATGATGAATTTAAACATATTTTAGATATATATCTCATACCTGGATTTTTCTCGATTTCTCCTAAATTTATATCCAATTTCTCTTTTACACATCGCTTGTATTCTTTCTCAGTTTTAAATTTTTCAGTCCATTTATCATCTGTTTCTAATTTAATTTTTAAAAAACATTTTGACATACTCTTTGAATAAAATATCTATTTTTCTTTCAAAATGCCAGACTTCATATATATTCAACATTTTACATCCTTTTTTTATAGCTAGATTGACTTCATCCGTTGTCCAAATACCTATAAAACTTCTTCGCCTGTATGATTACACTCTTTACTTCTCATTTTATAACAGTATTTATATTTCTTTTGTTCTACAGAGGTTTTATGATGTTTACATTTAATAGTTTTTGAACATGATTTACATAAACTAAATATCTATTTTTCTTCTCTATAATGTAATACTGGATGATATAGTTTTCTAGGTGGAAGTACTTGACATTGTATCAAACCATACCAATTTTCGTCATATATCACAGGATAGTAAATATTTTCAGGATGTCCAATCGGATAATTACCAAAATAATTTACAGTTGGATAGAGTCATATCATATTTTAATTTGGTGGGTTCATTTCTATCACCAGAAAAGGCTGCTCTAGGATTTAAAGGTTCTACAAAATCTCTTTTCCATTCTTTTTTCATGTATTTTTTTATTCCTTTATCATTGTCAAAATCATATTCCCAAATTTCGATCAAGTCATATCCTGCTTCGTTTATCTCGTTATTTATCCTTTTAGATTTTTCATATAAATCCTTCACGCATATTTGATTTTGCTTATTTACAGTAGATTCTCTATAACATCTAGGACATCCATACCAAAAACATCCTTGAAATTGATATACTGTATTATTGTAAAAACCATCTACTTTATAATTTTTATTATCTGAAGTCTTTAATTTTTTTCTCACCTTCGTTTAATACCTAATACTAAAATTGATGAAAAATATAAAGCATTTATTCTTCCTCTAATGAAAACTGTTCGATGTCCAGAATGAACTCAAAGACAAGGACTCACATCTCAGCCGAGATTCGTAAAAATATTAAAAAAAAAAATGATTACTAATAAATAGAGGATGGATAAATTGAAAAAACTCAATGACATAAGGAATCGTCAATATACACCAACAAAGAAATTATGTGAATTAAATATTTATGAAGAATATTCTGTAAATGAAATCAAACAAATATCAACCGAACATGCTGATAAATATATTGTGGTTTTAGAAGAATTTCAAGTATTTCTCCATGATAGGTTCAATAAAAATATTGAAATAGATATGGAATACTTAAATCAAATAAAACCAAAATTCGTTTATGAAGACACTAAAAGGCGTGCAAATGGAAATGATGCTTATATTTGTGATTTTAAATTTTAGACTAACGGCTAAACGTCTTTAATCGAACGTCTTTATCGCTTTAATCGAAAGGCTATCACTTTAAGTTTTTTCTTTTGCATATTAATTTTATACATTAGATCCGTTTGGATCCAATGTAAAAAATATTATATATTTTATTTTTTAGCCGACAGGCCATATCCCCTTAACTTTTTATCAAATTCACGACCCCCTGTTACGGGGGGGAGAGGGTCATAAATCTCGTGTGTTTCGTAATCATATGGGTGTATTTTAACTGATTTTATATCATTTTTGGTCTCATCTATGTTAAAAAACGTAAGGTTTTGTTTTCCTTCAAGTGTCTTATAATTGCCCAATTTATATTTCAAATCTTCTTCATCTATGTAAAATGTATAGTTTTTGTATAAAAACACTCGTTACTTTCCTTATATACATAATGTATAAGGAAAGTATTGTGACGGGATCGAAAATTGGAATTCGAGTTTTCGACGGGAGAGCACGTTTCAAGCATCCCTGATCACGAATCAAACATTTTTGAAGTGATGTGTGTGTGTGTGTGAAAGTATGTGTGTGTGTGTGTGTGTGAAAGTATATGTGTGTGTGTGTGAAAGTATGTGTGTGTGTGTGTGTGAAAGTATGTGTGTGTGTGTGTGTGTGTCAGTGAGTCTCCGGAGACGATAACTGACGAACGAATGGACCGATTCGAACAAAATTTGGTACAAAAATCACAATCCGTAAACACTGGAAAATCACAATCCGTAAACACCCCCCTAAATTTTCGAGGGAAATTTTGAAAAAATCGTCAAAAAATCAAAACCGCTAATAAAGTTACGCAAATAGACATTTCTTATGTAATTCTTCATTAGAAAACGATTGACATAAATTTTGGAACGCTAACATGAACCGTTCTCGAGATATTGCACATTTTTCAAAAAAATTATCAAAAAGTCATATAAAATAAAAAAAATATTTCCTATTGAGAAACATGTTCACTTTTCATGTGTAATACCATGCGATAAATTTGGTGACATCATTCTCGTAGATCTAGCTCGTTCCATTCATGAAGAAAGATATTTTGAGTAATTATTTTGTATTTGAACGTCAATAGTCATTTGCCTGTTGTAAGAATAACTTATTTCTTCGTCTATAACGCTTGGCAAGATTTTGGCGGCGAATTTGGCGGAATATCGCGAACTTGGCGATATTTTTAATTGTTGCCAAATTAACAAACATCTCGCCACATGGATAAAAATTACGTTAAATCAATGAAAATGACGACTCATTGACGAAAATTCAATATCTTGAAAAGAATATAAATAACTACTATAAAAGTAATCTATTTTTTTTTACTGTAAAAGTAGTAAATTCATTGCATTATATAAGGAAAGTCATGTGCTGCCTACATCAGATTCTTTTTTAATGTTTTAGGCTATCATCATTTTAAACATGCTTGATTTTGACTGATTTTATATCGTTTCTGTCTTAACATTTTTCAAAAACGTATGTTTATGTACAAATACAGTCGTTTTTTGATGTACATTTTTTTGGTGATTTACAAAAACGCATCATTTTGACTGATTTTATACTGTTTTGGTCTCGCGTGTGTCCTGATAAATGGGTAAATTAGGTAAAAAAGCAGCATATGGAGGTGTCCTGTAGTTCCCACCCCCATATATGCTGCTTATATAAAAAGTATAATATATAAGGAACGTATTGTGATGGAGTTGAAAATTCGAATTGGCGTTTTCAACAGGAGAAGCACGTTTCAATCATCCCTAAACACGAATCGAACGGTTTTGAGGTGATGTCTATGTGTATGTGCGTGTAAGTGAGTCTGTGGAGACGATATCTTATGAATGAATGGAGCGATTTGAACGAAATTGGGTACAAAAATTACAATCAGTGATTACTGGGAGCCTATTGTTTTCAAACGCAATCGAGTGTTCGTATAAGATTCCCAAATTTGCGAATGAAATTTTGAAAAAAAATCATAAAAAAAATCAAACTTTCAATAAAGTTATGTAAACAATCATTTCTTATGTAAGTTTTCTTTAGAAAACGATTGACACAAACTTTAGAACGCAATCTCGAGATATTTCACGTTTTTTCATAAATTTATCAAAAATCCCATGAAATTAGGAAAAAAGTATTAATTATTGTGAAATATGTTCACTTTTCATATGTAATATTATGTGATAAATTTATTAACATCATTCTCGTGAATCTATTTCATTTCATTCAAGAGAGAATATACTTTGGGTAATAGTTTTGTATCTTGAATCCTAACAATTCGTCAATATTCATGCATCTACTATAAGTATAACCTATTTATCCATCCGTAACGCTTGGCGAAATTTTAGCGACTAATTTGGCGGGATAACGCCGAATTGATAAAAATGATGCTAAATCAGTAAAATTGACGAAAAATTGATGAAAATTCAATATCTTGGAAAGAATATAAGAATCAACTATAAGAAAAACTTAATTCTCCGTCCGTAACGCTTTGTGAAATTATGCGACGAATTTAGTTGAATATCGCCAACTTAGAGACTTTTTTTAAATGCTGCTAAATTGAATGTCGCGAAATTGATAAAAATTTCGCCAATTTAATAAAAATTACGCTAAATCAATGAAAATGACGATTAATTAATGAAATTCAATATCTTGAAAGATCTATTAGAATAACCCATTTCTCCGTCCATCCGTTTGTAACGATTGGCGAAAAGTTTAGCGACGAATTTGGTGGGGTGTAACCAAATGGACGACTTTTGTAAATGTTGCCAAACTGACAAAAATATCGCTAAATTAATTAAAATGTCGCTAAATGTAAGGTAACGTTTTGCAAATTTTGAATTACGTCATATAACTAGCATACCTTCTAGTATATAAAAATATTCATTCTTCCGTTTGTCTATTACGCTTGCCGATACATTTGGCAAACTTGGTTTAATCAGCGAAATATCGCCATATCGGAAAAATTGTATGAAATGAAGTTAAATTAACGGAAATGGCGCCAAATTGATGAATTATTTATTTAAATATTTTGAAATATGGATTCTATTGCTTATTGAGGATGCTATCAACATTGATATTTGTTAATTTAGAGTTGCGCGAAATAATTAATTGGGTACTTCGAAACAGTTTTACATGTTGTCATTCGGAAATGAGCCAAATGTACAGTTCAACATTAGAAACACTGTGCCGTGGAACTTATACATAATTTTTTCACTCTGAAAGAACTAAATTCGTTGCAGTATATAAGGAAAGTACATGTGCTGCCCACATCACTTTTTTTTTTTTTAAAAGAAGAATTGGCGTGTTCGCAAAGTAGCACGTGACAGTCGTCTAGAAATCGGTACTTTTTGGTGGTAAATCAAAATTCAATCTATATGGTTAAGATAGGGGTGAGTAATTGAAGAAAACCAAACAAACGTATGCAAGCTAAGCGTTTATGTAAAACATGGCGGAGGGAACGTGATGCTGTGGGGGTGTATGAGTTCTTCAGTAGCAGACAATCTGACTTTCACTGAAAGTACAATAGAGTAACGTATGAACTTGAACAGTTTGAAAAAAAATGTCCATGATACCACTGGCAAATAATTCCTTGGAAAACATTTATCTTTCAACAAGATAATAATCTAAAATATACGGCAAGGATCTTTCAGGAACGTTACAAGCTGCCTCTGCTAGAGTTGCAAAAAATCCGGGAATTTTGAGAAGCGGGAATAAATCCAGGAATTTTGGGGGGACAAACTGGGAATTTTGGAAGCATTGGAAAAATTGATAGGAAGAAACTAATTCACACATATTTTATATGCTCTGGCTAATCCTTCACATTACGCAGTTCAAACCATAATGTTAGATCGCCGTTTAGATACATTTACTAAATCTTTGTATGAATTTAAAGGTAAAGTCTATTAAATTAAGTTTTTGAAAATTTTAAATTACAAACATTTTGTTGAAAATGTGCAAATTATATTAATCACAAAATTGTTAAAATGTGCAAATTATATTAATCACAAAATTGTTAAAATGTTATTGGGACCAATATAGATTTCTTATTACCGTTCAATATTAAATGCATAGGAATGAATTAATTACTTTGCAATAAGTATTTCATCGTGCGGAGTGTTTTTACTTTTAAAATATTTACAAATTAAATTACAATTTATTTATTGAATTATTTTTCATTTTCACATGTAATAAGAAAGTCATAAAATTTAAGTATTTTTCTTAGATCTAATAAATCTCTCCCCATTTCCCATGCTTTAGCTATTTAAAATTCCGAATGCAAAAAATAAATATTAGTTTTGGGTCATATATATATTTTTTTACAATGCAAAATACAATGACTGAAAATTCCCACTTTTTGGAAATTTTCAAAATTCCTCGCTTTTTCCCTGGGATAAACCGGATTTTTTCCCGTCTTTGCAACTCTAGCCTCAGCAACTTCATACACCTCTTATTGTCTTCCGATTTGAGTCTCATAGAGCATCTAATGGAAAAAAATAGATAGTGAACTTAAAAAATAAGAACGCGGAACGAAGAAAAGCTTATTTGGCACAAAATTACTCCAGAAACAACAACAAAATAGGATAACTCCCATTGTTATATTCAGATATATTCAGATTCTATATCTGACCCACCTATATTCAGATTCTATAGAAAGTTTCAAGCGGATTAAAAAAAAAGTCTAATATTTTTAAAGGATTTTTCATTTATTTGCAAATGTTTGAAATTGGCTGATCCTAACGTTAAATGGGTTTGTCAGTTTTGGAAATATATATTCGCGATAAATCAATTTTCCAAGAAAATTGTTTTTACATATTTTTCTACTAAAAACTCCAAACAAAATCATATAAATTTTATAATATTCAAACATATTTGAAATATTTATTATTAATTATTAAATTAATATTCATAAAAATTATGAGTTAATTTTGACACTATTCGATACAGTTACGTCTGAAACATCGGTATACGAAATTTCCGTTTCGTCCGTGCAATATTGAATATGTTATCAAATTTTATTCAAAATTCGGTGATTATTACGCTTATCGAGGACTATTCCCAAAGTTATTAGAAGAAAACCTCGAATGTGTTTTATATACATACAACTTGATACGTGAGTCCGGCGCATGAGCGGCTGATTTCACGATGTCTTTCTTCTATAGACTAAACAAGAAAGATCAATCATGCATAAAGCATTGATTATGAAACACTTTCCAACTTCAATGCAATTTTATATAAACATCTCTAAAATACGATACATTCCTCGGTAATATTTTTAAAATTATCACAATACTACATTAATTTATTATATTGGAACACTTCATCGAAGAAAATGAACTTTATTCAGATGACATCATCGAAATATAAATCGCCTCTAAATGAAAGCAGCGTTTCATTCATCACAATACTATAATAATTTATTTTATTTAAAAATTTGTTATCTATCATATTTATTTTAAAATGTTAAACCTCTCTTATACATTAAATAATTAAACACTTGGGAAAATATTTATTATATAATATATCTCTTTTTCCTTTCTGGAGGATATAGCAAGAGTCAGAATTTAATTGAATTGTTTTTCTCCCTATATTAAATAATTTTTATTTAAAAAACTACCTAACATATTTTACTGAAATTTTTTTTATATTTTTTATGGGATAATTTGAATATTTTCTAAAATTTTCGAAGCAATTTGTGAATTTTAAATTCGCTTAAAAAATGTTTCAAAAATTAGGTCCCTTAGGGTTCAATGTATTTCATTTATTCAACCAGGGTTCAATCCAAAACTAATTGGGTGATATTATTCATTTATATTCCCATAGGTCCCACAGACCGTCTGAACAACATACTAAAATTTCATTTTGATAAAGTCATTTTTACGGCAGTTATCGTGCTAACGGACAGATAGACAGACAGACCGAATGAACAAAGTCATAAACACTATTCAACTATGTTGTAAAGTGCTAAAAAGCAATGCACATAAAACGTACATTGGACAAGTCAGATAAAATAGACAGAGGGACACAAATTTTTGTTAAGACAGTTCTAAAAAAATTCTCTCCAGTGCAGAAGAACAAGATGTGTTCCAGGGTCTCCTCTTCCACACAGAGCAAACAAGGCATTTGTTGGAGTCAGCTAGGTGAAATCTATTTAAGTAGGCCTAGGTGACTATGTGACCTATGCTAGCTTCAGCAGCAAAAGTGGCAACCATTCTAGGGATTTTTCTGAAAAAATTAAGATAATTTGGATCCCTTTTCAAACGAGAAATATTACGATTAATTCCAGTTTTATTCCGAGAATCACACCACAGCACACGAGCTTTTCTTTTGGTCTTATTGAAACACCTGGAGAGGGTTACTTTTGACAGTGAGACTGGATCCATTGTGGATGGCAATTTAGCTGAACTATCTGCGATTTCAATACCGTGTACACCGCAATGTGTGGGAACCCACTGCAATGTAATATCTTTGTCATTTAATTTAACAAGTAGATAACGGATTTCTTCAATTCTAAAGCAATAGTTGCCTGGTCTGTGTTGGCAAAGACACTGAAGAGCGACCATAGAATCAGTTAAAATACATGTAAAGTGATCCTCCAAGAAGAGGGCCAAAAGCTTTGCATCAAAACTCGAACATGGGGCCGCTGGAACAAGAAAAACTTCATTTAATTCTTCGATAAAATAACTTGCCCTAGCAATGGATTTGTCGAGGTCAACAGACCTATCGGTAAAAATCTTAAAATGAACATTGTAATCAGAAGATAGAAGACTCAGGGTCAATTGCTTTAAAAGAAGAGGGTCACCCTTCTTGGTGACTTGGTACTTGGTGGGTGACCACCTCGGAACGCCGCGTGCTGTTGGCCATCTCGGGTGCGGTATCCCCGTGGTTTGCGCGCTAGATTTGCACGCTGCCATAAATGCCGCCGTGTTCATGCGGAGTACGATCACGTTAAACATGTGGGTCCGTAAGTCCTTCCGAGAGGTTGGTGGTAGGGGAAGGAGGGTACGGTCCCTGTGGATGCCTCCCCCACTGGGTTCCGGTCTAAATTGGGTGGCACTTTCCGGCCGTCCATACAGTTACCTTACACCTTTCTGGTAGGTCGGACGGTCTGGGTCTCAACAACAACAACAACCCTTCTTGGTGACACAGACAAGAATGCCAAACCTTATTTGGTAACCCAGCGAGATCTAAGGTGGCCCAGGAGGAGAATCCATGGGAGTATCAAAAGAGAACTGGATGACAAGAGCCCAAATCCTATAACTGAAAGATCATCATTCGTCAGGGATGATCGTTTCTGTGTGAGATACTTCTCACTTGGTTACTTTTTAGGTAAAGAAAAATGGATATGTTTTGACACCTCCACACTTAATAAAAGTGGTTGATAATTTTCTGATCAAAATAGTGAGTAACTCTTTTACTCGTTATAGATTGATGTGAAACATCACTCCTTACGTATATTCCTAATGGGAAAAGGTTGATGTTTGTTGTGTGGGACGATAGCACAAAGTACATGGGAGAAGTTTCGATATTTTTGGGTTTATCTAATTTTTTCTTTTTATTTCTTTCTTTATTGGTTGGAAAGTTATAGTTTTGATAGATTAATAGAATGCAGTTTATTTCGTCCAATTCGGACTACAAGCCACAAAGTTATCGACAATGGTTTACGTTTGCAGTCGCTCCATTGGACGAGAGGGCGGTCGATAAGCGCACATACTGTCGTATATAGCGCCGATGTTAATACACACATGTCGTAGATCTAAATTTTAAAAATTTTTACCAGCATTGTTTCATATTACATATAATCAACAGATAAAATACTACGCATTTGGATCTGACGCGAGGATAAGCGCCTACTGGCGTATAGCGCAGATGTTAATGCACAGATGTCGCGAATATAAAATTTACATTTTTTGTACGTTTATACCAGTATTGTTTTATAATACACCTTAAAGTGTATATATCGTAAGAAAATTTTTATGTATATATTTATTATTTAGTATAATATTAGTGTATAATTTTAGTGTATATGTGTTAATTGCATATGTATAATTTTAGTTATATGTATAATTTTAGTGTATATATAATTATAAACAAACGCTTTAACACGGACGTGCTTATGTCCAATAGATTTTTAATGAGCCATTGTCTTTTCAATTTACTTTCTCTGTGGAAGGGAAAGGGATGGAAAGAGTTTGGCTTGCGGTGAGCCATCTCGGCCTTGGAGACACTGTAGAATTTTTTCTGTGACTTGTTTGTGGATTACCGGCTCATGTAGTACATATAGTAATTCTTTAAGAAAAAATAAATAAATAAAAGATTAGATAAGCAATTAATGGCTACGGATTTACTAGTTTTTAAATAAAAGCAGTTATATAGTAGAACTAGAATTTGGTATGGATTTCAATACTAACGTTTCTTACACGATTTATATCATTGCGATTTATATCATTAATTCATTATTAATAATTGTCAGTTTATGCACTCTATATTAATGATATACAGCCAGGACAAAAAAAAGGATACTTTAAATATTTCGAGTTCTAGTCGTCCGATTGTTCCACTCTGTCCTATTCCGATTCGGGGAAAATGGGACAAACTCTGATTATACAGGGTGTTTTTATGTACCAATCGTCGCATGAAAAATCCCTAGATTAAAATTGTTTGTTTGCGTGTTAAAGCGTTTGTTTATAATTATATATACACTAAAATTATACATATAACTAAAATTATACATATGCAATTAATACATATACACTAAAATTATACACTAATATTATACTAAATAATAAATATATACATAAAAATTTTCTTACGATATATACACTTTAAGGTGTATTATAAAACAATCAATTGAAAATCTTGCGACGCAAATGTTAACAGTTGGAAATAGAAGTTTTTATCCTTTCATGATAATTTATCTCAGAAATTTTCAGCTATAACCTAGTGTAAAATTGATCTATAGAAATAATTTCTGCTTTAAAATGTGTTATAGAATGGTACAAAAGAAATACTATGACATTTTAGATTATTTTAATTTAATAAAAAATAAGAAAAAGAGTTGTGAAAAAGTGAACTGCTAACATATAAAAATATCCTTTACACACAATCTGCGGCTTCATTCCTGGGTCAGCGTTCTAATTAATCATTCTTTCATGGTTGGGCCTTGCATTCATCTTTCAGCTGAAAAAGTATTTTATATAAATATTCGTTGCGTTACCTGTTAGAAAATAGAGTGTCGGCGCTAAAATATTCCTTACCCATAAACTCTATCGGCTTGGATGAATTATGTATTACGCGTCTACTTAAAGATCATTATTCATAAACATATCACTGTAAGGTGAGGTGTGCGCTTTGCATTGAATGTAATTAGTTCTTTTTTATGGTTTTAAGAGCCACGAGGCTCTGGTTAGAGCGAAACGAACACCACCCCAAAACGTCACGACCCTCATTGGCACATTTCCCCCATCACCGTCATACTCATTAGATATACTTCTTGTGTATACCTATTCAAAAGCCGAAGTATTTTGAAAAGTGTCACGAGGCGTATGCCAAGACAGTAATGGTGTCCCGTTCGACGAAGATAAATGGACTAGCTTAGATGCCGATAGGCGCGATGTTTGAATGCTAACGCGAAACTTGTGAACGGATTCAGCTATTTAATGAAGGGTCATAAATTTTGTTTCAAAACGGCTATGTATTTTTAGTTAGCTCCAATTTATGGAACTACCCCGGTTCACCCAACATTTCATAGACGTATACGTAAAGAATCACTGTGAGCCAGTGACAAGACGTCAGGAAAGACCAGATAGACAGTGGCTACCCAAATTATACCCCCGATTCCGCGTCATTTTTATTTTAATTACCTATATATTTTTGAAATAAATGTACAAAATGTTTTCTGTGTAAATAAACACATTTTCTGTGTCGAATATTGTTGTGTGCCGAAAGCCAGGCGGCGTTTGATTTTCGAAAAGGGAGACACATTTTTGCTTCGACTGATCTTCGTATAGAGTTTGTGGCGATAATGTGAAATCACCACTTCTGCGATGCCGGGGTTTGATCCCGAAGCCAAAGCATGGTAGGCCAGTATCATAGCGTTGAGCTAAAGACGTCTCCAGCTCAAGGCATTTAATTCTGCCTTATGAGCGTTCGCTACCCCCCGCCCCTGCCCCCAAGTGAGTTTCGTCGAAACCAAACGAAATGGTCACTGGATTGCAGATGAGGCGACGATCTCTAAGTTGATATGGAGCTGTTATAAGCGGCCTTGTAGTGAATCACAAGGCCTGATGTACGGTGAGTCGACGTCAGAGAATCTCAAGGATCAAGAAAGTTGTAGTGGTGCCGTCTCATGGGGAGTACAGAAAGTACTTTTATGCAATGCATATACAATTCTCAGGAAGCTGTTGCTTTGTGCACGTGTCCAAAGTCATCAATGTAGCGAGAATGTTATAGCACCAACTTGGCAATGTCTGGATTTGATCCCGGAACCAAAGCGTGGCAGGCCAGTATCATAGCATTGAGATAAAAACGTGTTTTCGAATCGGTTTTACAGTAAAATTCGGAGTTATAAAAGGGACATTGAAGACTCTAAACGAGAAATTTCTTCCGTAAAATAGGCCAACTGTGTGAAATATTCCAGTGGGAAATGGCAATATCCTGTTGAAAAGACGGCCGGCTCCAGTTGAGGGATTCAGTGGGTCTACTCGTATCCCAGTCACAAAAAGACCCAGGATGAGACGAGTTCTTGTAAGTTTCTTTCATTTAGATATGCTGCCTAAAGACGTCATTGAGAGCCTGAACTTTCTAAAATTCTGTCTTGATTGTGTTAACTCTAGAACGACGGATATTTTGAACTACCTAGAACGACGGGCAGCGGTTTATTTGACCTCCATAGAAAAAATACAATATACCGTTAATTCAAAACCAAAACATCACAGTTACAGCATTTAGGATGTTTCTTCGACACATTTTTTACAATAAGCGTTCTTGCATACATTTCTATTTGCATACGGAGTTGGGCCAAATCTCTCGGAAATAACGGTGCTTTGATCCAATATTTTCCACTCAGTACAATCTTTGGCACAAAGATTTGTTGGAGTAGAGGTATTGCTTTGAAGGCGAGTTGAATTGGACGTATCGTTACCGTCAGAGTCTGTTTGTTCCTCTGATGAGCTGTCGCTGAGTTCTACAATTTCAGTTTCATTAGAAACTACAAAATATACATCACTATTACCGCCGTTATCACTGAAATTCTCGCTAAGTTGCTGTAAAAGTGCTAGACACTCATCAGTAGTCAGTCGCTTCCCACGAGACATCGCGCCAAAATTTTATGCAATAATTTACATCCAGCACGGACACAGTCGTTGTTTGTTCTTGAAACACGCCGAATAATGCTAAAAAGCTAATGCAATCATTTCTACGGCTTACAGTAGCGCAACGCCGTAGTCGAATTGCATCATCGTGTGAAATCTCTCTAGCGGTCATTTTGACAGTTGTCGTTGCTCTAAGAAGACCTTTGATTTGTTCTCTTAATGCAAAACCTAGAATAATTTTCTTCTGTGTTTTCAATAACTTTAAGAAAATAAGAAAAGTCATAAAATTTCAATGGGCTGGGATTAGCCGTTTTGGAGGAATCGTTTCTCAAAGTAGTTATGCGGTCAAAATGACCACTTCCTTCGTTCTAGTGTTAAGCTAAAGGTGAGAAATATAGATTGATATACTTCTTTTGTTCTTTTAGCTAACGAGGAATATTATCACGAACTCTCTGATCCCGGGGTATGGCCAGTTGGCCACAAGGTATCAGAATTCTTGGGTCGTCCTAGACAAATTGTTGGGAAAGAAGTGAATTATAAGATTTTTGAATATAATTCTGACAGTGGATGTGATCAAAATCCTGGTTCAATGAAAAATAAGTGACTATCAAATAATCCAACAGCTAATTATTTAAATAGATATAACTGTCCATCTGCTCCCGTGCTTTGCAATTGTACCAATTCAGTGGCAGATATCAACAAATTTACTAGAAATGGTCCGGGTCTCCTAATTTTCCATCAAAATATTCGTAGTTTGAGGTGAAATTTTTCACAATTTCAGGCTTGTTTTGAACTTTTTAAAATTAAACAGCATATCATAGTACTGACCGAAATATGGATTAACGACTACGAAACCTCTTTTTACTCAATTCCTGATTATGATTCACACTTTAGGTGTAACGATAAGTATCGCGCTTATATGGTTTTGTATTACTTATTTCTAACAAAATTGCCTGTAAATTTACTGATTGTTTCGAGAATCTGGCGACGGCTGATGGGATAAAAGTCTATTTATGGTGGTTACGGATTTTCTGTATTTGTCGATTCTAACCATTCAGTGAATCATTATCTTATTGGGCTCGCTGCTAATGGATTTCGGTCCTTGATTAATGCCCTAACGCTCAGGACTGAAACAACTGACACGTGTATTGATCACATATTTTGTATGGCGGTGTCGCTTGCCAAGAAGAGTGTTTTTATTGCTGACGTTGCTATAACTAACCATTGTATGCACATTTTGACAATAGCCATAGAACCAATTTCTAAAGACCCCAACGATAGCGAACTGAATTTTACAGACTTTGCATTGATTATGAACTCCTGAAGAGTGAAATTCCTGGTTGAACTTGGGAGAATGTCTATGCTCAAAAAACGGCTAGCTTTACCTTTGACACTTTTATGGCTGTTACATAGACTTGCCTTGAATCGTGTCGATATGTGAGAGAGTCACCTTATAGGTCTTTAAAGTGTGGTTGAATGACTAATGAAATGTTAAATTGTATTAGAACCAAACACAACCTTTTTAGTAAATTGCGAAAAAAGTCCCATGACACTGGACTACATGACAACTACAAACACTTTCGTAATCTGTTAACTAGTGATATCAAAGATTGTCAAAATGCCTTTTATCAAAGACTATTTACTGGTACTAATGGAAATGTTCGCAAGCAGAGGGCCACTGTTAACAATTTGGTGGGCAGAGTTGTTTCTACTGCTATTCACTCGCTTATTACCGCTCAAGACGAAATGCTATTATAAGATCCTGTTATTGTAGAGGAATTTAGTCGAAAACCCAGACCACTCGACTCGCCCAAAAGCATGAGCAACAAATTGAGTGGGCCGGAGGGGAATTTAGTCATCATTTCTCAAACCAATAACCCAATGATCTTGTTAATGGGACTTGGAATATGCATGTAAGGAATGCTCTGCACCGTAGTGCCGCAGTTTTCATTTTTCCTACTGATACAAATGAAGTTTCTACAAGTACTCTTGGGAATTTTCCACGATCCAGCTCGCCTGATTTCTATGGCATTACTGCTACCGTTGTTCATATGTGATGTTTCTTCTCGTATTATTAATTTAAGTTTTGAAAGTGGCTTATTTCCTTACTTAAATTTGGTTATTGTTCCAGTTTGTAAGAAAGATGACAAAAATAATCCCGATAATTACAGGCCTATTTCCATTTTGTCTATTTTTGCTACAACTATTTAAAAAATAATTAAGAAAAGATTGATTAAGTATTTGATTTCCATAATTTTTTTCAGTTCTTTTCAATTTGAGTTTCGCGAAAGTAAAAGTACTGAAGATGCCTTAATGAAATTTCTTGGTGAAATAATTGAAGGTTTAAATGCTGGCCATGGGGTTTTGGGTGCATTTTTGGATATCAAGAAAGTTTTGATTGTGTTGATCATAATATCTTCATAAATTGCAGAGGATTGGCATTTGGGGCATTGCGTTGAAATGGTTCAGATCTGATCTCAATGGGCATGAGCAATCCGTTAAAATTAGTTCTGCTATAAGTAAGAAAAGTTAGCTAAGCAGGGTGCTTTCCAAGGGTCGTCCGGAGTCCGATCTTGCTTCTTTTTTTTTTTAATGGCCTCTGTTTGCTTAATTTTATTGGTACTTTGACTGCTTCTGTTGATATTGCTATACATAGGGCTACAAATTCTGGTGTCTTGAAAAATATGCAATACGATCTGGCTACTATTAGGCAATAGCTCTGTGCTAATAATATTGTTCTTAATGTTAAAAAATCTAGACCTATTAGTTTTGACTTGTCCAAGAAATATTTATTTAGCTTTGTGTTAATATCATACTTTTTATCCAGATAGTACTGTCAATTGTAAAAACTATTGGGCTGGTTATTATCTTTAAATACCTTAGTATTGCCATTGATGACTTACTATATCGGAAGCTTCATATTGCTGGTTTTGAGTAAACAATCAAAGTTAAATATCAGAAAATAAAATTTTCTACGCCAGTTTTGTCCTCCTGATGTTCTTTGGTTTTTTATTACTCCTTAATTCACTCTCCGATTCTTTATGGTATAACTTGCTTTGGTGTGACTTATCTGAATACTCTTAGGTCTGCTATTTTGCTTCAAATTTTATTTATTAGGATTGTCTTATATAAACTCCATATTTCCTCAATTCTATATTTAAGCTATTTAGGCATCTTTACGTTTACAAAGCTCTTAATACGTTTTATATTAGAAATAAGAAAGCAGGTGGTAGTCAATGTAACTTCGGGATAAGGCGGGGTGTTATCAGACCTCCTCCAACCAATTCTAAGTTTCAGAAATTTTATCTCTTTTCAGCTCCTAGATTTTACAAGCTTCTACCTCAATCTTCTAAAAACATAGTTACATTTTGTTCCTTTTCCGGGGCCATCAGACTGATTATTTACTTATAATTCAGTTGAAATAAAAAAAATAGTCCGTATTGATAGCTTATTATTTATCTGCTTTAATTGTCACCATTACCCTTTTTATTGTCTATTTTTATCTTTTTAAATGTTATGTTGTAGCGATTTATTGTAATTGTAACTATTTTTATGCCATTTGCTGGTACTACAATTATCGTGTTTACTCATCTCCTTCTATAAAGTTATCTTTTAGGAGTGAGTATTCATGGACCTATCTCCTGTGAATATTAAATTTCCACTGTAATAACAAAATTGCACAACAATATCATTCATTCATTTTCTATTTAGTTCAGTTTTATATCATATTTTATTTGTAACCTTGTACAGACATACAGCACAAAACTTTTTATTTTCTCATTTGAGTCCCTGGTTACATGTCTCCCAAAATCGTGTCTTCGCTACTGCTGTGAATACACTCTCTCACGAAATTGCCGTTCCAACATATTAAAAAAATCGGACGAGTTGAAAGAATGACTTTTCCTTATCCAATTTTGATGTTCGAGAAAAGGAAACTTTTAAGAGTTTTCTCATGGGGGTGGGACAACTAACGCTCAGGGTTAGTGCGCGGGGATGACCCTCGAACGGCCTTAATTCGATTCTCACCTCTGCCCAAACTGTCCGTAAGTTTTTCCGAGAGCTTGGTGATAGAGGAAGGAGGGTACGGTCCCTGTGGATCCCGCCCCATTGGGTTCCGGTCTAAATTGGGTGACACACCCTAGTCGTCCAAACAAATACCTTAAACCTTCTTGTAGGTCGGACAATCTGAATTGAAGAAGAAGAAGAGCTTTCTCATATATCAATAGGCTAACCATTAAAATAAGCATCCTAATTTCGTAGAAATCTGTCGGTAGTTATCGTGTCAGTAAAATTTCTAAAATCTTGAATAGCTTGTGTTAACTTCTAAACAAAGTTGCCCAATTTCTAGTAAAGCATTCATTATCGGATATCTATATACACTAATTGCCAAGTGTCTGTCTGCCTGCCTGTCTGTCTGTCTGTCTGTCCATCTATCTGTCTGTCACGCTTTTTTTGGGCACTTCCCGAATAGATAGAGACTTGCAATTTGGTACACGGCTCGATCGTTCGATAAAACGATCTGGAAAAATCGAATTTTTCGAAAACGTTCTCTAGAGGGGGTGCTCCACACAAAAACGTTCGAAAAAAGTGAAATGATAGGAAAACATACTTTGCCATAAGATAGAGACTTCAAATTTGGTGTATGGGTAAATCGTTCGAAAGGAAGAAAGTGTGCAATTTCAGATTTTCAATATTTTCTACTTAAGGGGGTGCCGTACACAAAAATGTTCGATTTACCGAACAAATGAGAAACGGCTCTTTTAAAATTTGATAGAGGCTTGAAATTAGGTATATGGACTAATCATTTGATGAAAACACCTGTTCTTTTAAGGGGGTGCTCCAGAGGGAAACGTTCGAAAGGTGAATTGATAAGAAAATATACCTCAGGATAAGATAGAAATTTGAAATTTGGTGTACAGGTAGATAGTTTGGAAGGAAGAAAGTGTACAATTTCAGTTTTCCAATATTTTCTACTTTAGGGGGTGTCACACACAAAAATGTTCGATTTTCGGAAAGTAGAAGTACCTCTTTTAGAACGTGATAGAGGCTTGATATTTGGTATATGAGCGAATCGTTTAATAGAAAACCCAAGAAGAATAGAGTTTTTCAAAAATGTATATTTAAGGATGGGGGGGGGGGGGGGGCGGGGGGTACTCCACAGAAAAACATTCGAAAGGTGAAATGATAGTAAAAACATGCTTCGCGATGAGATAGAGACTTCAAATCTGGTATACGTGTAGATAGTTAGAAAGGAAGAAAGTGTGCAATTTCAGTTTTCCAACATTTGCTATTGTAGTGGGTGCTGCACAATAAAATGTTCGATTTGACGGACAAATAAAAAATTCCTCCTTTACAATGTGATAGAGGCTTGAAATTCAGTATAAGGGGTAATCATTTGATAAAAAGAAACCCAAGATATTACGGTTTTTCAAAAATGATCATTTAAGGGGGTGCAACACAGAAAAACGCTCGAAATATGAAGTGATAAAAAAACATGCTTCATGATATAATAGAGACATCAAATTTGGTTCACTGGTAGATAGTTTGAAAGGAAGAAAGTGTGCAATTTCAGATTTTCAATATTTGCAACTTTAGGGGGTGCCGAACACCAATATGTTCGATTTTAGGAATAAATGAGACACGCTTCTTTTAAAATGTGATAGAGGCTTGATATTTGGTATATGGGCCAATCATCTGATATGAAACCCCAGGCGAACAGAGTTTTTCAAAATTTTTCATTTATGGGTGTGCTAAACAGAAAAACGTTCGAAAGGGGAGATGATAAAATAGTAGGCTTCGGGATGAGATAGAGACTTCAATTTGGTGTACTGGTAGATAGTTCGAAAGGAAGCCATGCGGAATTTAACATTTACAATATTTTCTTCTTTAGGGGGTTCCGCACATTAAAATATTCTATTTGCTGAATAAATGTGAAATGCGAATTATTAAAAAAAATGACAATGTTCAGGGGTTGCTTATTGCGAGACCGTTGATTTTCAACGGGTATTCTGCTAGTATATACTAATTGCCAAGTGTCCGTCTGTCTGTCTGTCCGCCTGTCTGTCACGCTTTTTTACGCATTTCCCGAATAGATAGAGACTTGCAATTTGGTACACGGCCCGATCATTCGATAAATCCCCCTGGAAAATTCTAAATTTTCGAAAACGTTCTCTAGAAGGGGTGTTCCACACCAAAACGTTCGAAAAGAGAAATGATAGAAAAGCATGCTTTGCCATAGGATAGAGACTTCAAATTTGGTGTATGGGTAAATCGTTCGAAAGGAAGAAAGTGTGCATTTTCAGATTTCCAATATTTTCTACTTAAGGGGGTGCCGCATACCAAAACGTTCGATTTACCGAATCAATAAGAAACGGCTCTTTTAAAATTCAATAGAGGCTTTAAAGTTGGTACATGGAATAATCATTTGATAAAAACACCCAAGACGATTATAGTTTTTCAAAAATGTCCGTTTAAGAGGGTGCTCCAGAGGAAAACGTTTGAAAGGTGAATTGATATGTAAACATACTTCGGGATGAGATAGAGATTTGAAATTTGGTATACGGATAGATAGTTTGAAAGCCTCGATAAACAAGACTTTTTAAGTATCCCCACAGCCAAAAATCACAGGGATTAAGATCTGGAGAACGAGATGGCCAGGTTGTCGGAAACGCACGACTAATTACCCTACCATTAGTAAAATATTGCCAAAGAAACTACTGTACACAGAGTCCAATGTGTGGAGGCGCTCCATCTTGCATAAAGGTAATTGAATCAAGACATTGGTGCTGTTGCAGTTGGGGTACAACAAAATTTTCGAGCATGTTTTTGTACCTCCTGGCCGTCACGGTGCATGTCACAGGGCCATTAGGAGTAGCCTCTTCGAAAAAGAAAGGTCCTAGAATGAATGTGGCTGTGAATCCACACCATACTATAACTTTCGGTGAGTGAAGTGGAATCTCTTGGAAGGTACGAGGGTTTTCCGTGTCCCAAATGCGACAGTTATGTGTGTTGACTATTCCACTTAGATGGAAATGCGCTTCATTGCTCCATAGAATCTGCTATGGCCACGATGCATCCACTTCAACTCTAGCCAGAAATGTCAATACAAAGGTCAGTCGCTTGATTGTGACTAATTTTGTACGGGAAAAAATGCACTATGTTTCTCAGTACATTCCGCACTGTGCTGTAGGAAACACCCAAGTGTCGTGAGACTCCACGTGCACTACTACAGCCTATAACGTTATCCATTGATTGTTCAACAATAACAGTGGCAACATCGTCAACGACATCTGAACGAGTCGATTTGCGTCCTCGACTCGACTGAACTCCAAGATGTCCAGTTTTCTCGAATCGAGCGATCATTCTCCTGAGAGCTTGTGGAAGTAATGGTCCTTTGCGTAAATTCTTAAGTCGACGAAACTCTCGAAGTGCAGCTGCAGCATATCCTTTGTTTTCATAAAACAGCTTCACAAGCAAAACGCGTTCTGGTAGTGTGACAGCCATCGCTGATAAGAATGAAAATTTCCCAGTTTTATCCCCTTTTATGCCCAGAACATAGTAGCTGCAAACCAAGGGTTTATGCAAATTTTTGTGCTTACAGTGCGAAATTGCAGTTACAATGACAGTTTAAGTTTCTTCACTTTTTTATCTTCTTTTTTTCATATCAGCAAAAGAAATTAAAAAGGAAAAATTCCATATCGCATGTGTTTGTTTTTTTGTGATTATTTTGTGTCTTTTCAGCATATTTTCTGTTGTACAGCGCCACCTATCGGTGTTTCTGGAACTAATTTTTTTTCGCGTAATCCCTTTCCCCATGTCTTGAATAGCAGGTTCAACAATTTTGGAGCCTTTACACTGAGTAGTTCGATGCATAGAGAGCTCAGAGAAGGGGTGTTTTAATTCTGACCACCCGGTATAAGAAAAAATACACATTATTCTGCAGAAATGTTATTAGCAATCAGGATAGCGGAGTGAATCCTACAGAGATGAGGAGATGGCCATCACCCTATTCAGCCAAAGAACACAGTTCTCCACCCCAGGTTTAATTAAATGAAATTTATGTGTATGAGGACAATTAAACAAATAATGGTCAGCATCCAAACAGGAGCAGAGGGGAGAACCTCTTAAGCGAAATTTAAACAAGTAACTCTTAAATGGTTTATGACCTGTTAAAAATTGAAGCAAACTAGAATAAGTAATTTGAAAAGAAAGATCAGGGCAGAGGCAGAAAAGCCGTCCAGATTGTTACAACACGTCCTACTCTTATGATCTTCAAAGACGATTAAGAGCTACACATACATGCGACCACTCTGGATGACTGTTTATAAGGTACTCGCGAATAGAGTGGTTCCCCTTAATTTCAGAGACCGTCGGCGAGAAACCTTACATCTACAAGACTCTTACTCGTACTAACTACCTGACCACCTGCATATCGCTCCACCAGACCATACCACCTCATAATTGGCTATATGAATCACACATCTGCATCTTCAAGTGAGTTCGTCCCATCGAGGTTCTATTATACTATCTCGTTGGTTCGTCTTAACAAGTAGTGTGATAGCACTTTCTATTTATTTATTTTTTTGTAATTCCCACATGCATGCATTATGCTGACTAAATGGCAACAATATTACTTAAATACAGAAAGGAGGGTTTGCCTTAAAACGATAACTCCCTAACAACTCATGACGCTTTAATGTTTGCGAGAGTCGCATATTTACGATGAGGATCTCTGGTAGCAATCAAATATGAGCTCTTTTATTGCTTCTTCTGGGTGGTCACTGAGTATTTTAACACAAGTTCGCATCAAAGTGTCTCTCTGGGTTCCAAATTTCCCGAGCTATCGTGACTTTGTTTGCTGGGAAGAAATTTCGTGTATAGTCCTATCCGTACTTCCACTATTTTAAGAATTTCCAGATGGGCAGATCCCCTGGGAAAGTTGTATCCGTGATCAAATAAAAAAAAATAAATAGGTGGATGTGTGTTTGTTCTCATGTAAAAGGGGTAAGCTTTAAAAAAGTATCTCGCAGAAACGGAAAATGCTAAGTTTTTAAAAAAAGGCACGGACTTACAAATTTAAAGTTTAATTAAATTTAAAAAATGCTAAATATGTCTGTCAATTTATATTGTCACGACAGATTGTAATGCAAGTAGATTTACACAATAAAGAATATGAATGTGGAGACTCAAACCGAAGATATTTTACTCTTCAATGTTAGAGTGACGATTTTCACTTTCAGTCAATAGGGGAGGGTGAGGTTAGATATTTACGCTGAGATAAGACGCTGATTGCTTCAAAATTCAAATAGCGATAGCGTTTCCGACTTGCACAACAGAAATCAAAGAAAAGGAAACTGAAAAAAAGAAGTGGCTTCCAAACACACAAAAAGGAAAGAAAGAAAATACACGGAAGTAAACACAAGATTTCTGAAGATTACACGTTTCTTTTTTAACCGTCAACCACACCGCGTGTTGCATCACTGAAAAAAAGAAGATTTGCGGTTTTTAATCAATAACTTGAATTCTTTTTTCCATGGCATGAAGAAGCAGCAGTATTATGGGTGGAAGAACATGGCAATCGTTATAAGATTTTTTTTTTTCTTCTTGTAATCTTTTATCTTTCCCCTGTGTAGCTTAAATTGACAGATAACTGTCTTTCGTTATTCTGCTAGACAAAGGCCTCAACTTATTGGACTTTGAAACACGGATGGGTTGTTTGAGGCTAGAGCTGCTTGTTGCAAGATTTATTGCGCGTTTTACCGGAAAATATCGTGATGATTGCACTAGAATGATCTGGTACTCGTGTTATTTTCCCGTATATGGTTCTAGGAGGATAGAATACTCTATTCTCCTGGATGTGGTTTGTGCCTAAGGAAATAATCTATAGTGCACTTCATTTTGGGTGTTTCCGTTTTGGGGACTTTTTCACTTATATTTTTTGAAAATTTTATATACAGACTATATACCATAAGCCAGAGTTCTTAATTTTTTTTTATCTATGACCTAAAATAAACGCCTGGACTTGAATACACGACCCCATGAATCTATTTTGCAGTAAAACAACAATAATGTAGTAACAAAAGATATCATAAATTTCATATATATATTGTAATATTTTCTATAAGGGCTATTATTTATAGATTTTTTTAATTTGCATGATAAAAATTTATTCTTTAATATAATGCTATTTTATAATAAATAAGTAATTGCTAGAATTATCATAAAATAAAAAGAACATTTAGAAAAGCATTCCCAGTGGTTAATTAAATAATATTAACAATAAATAATATTTAATGATATTTAAATAATATTAACAATAAATAATATTTAATAATTATAAATATTATTTATTATAGCAGATTTTAAAACAATATATTGAAATAATTGTCCACATTTGTTCAGTGATAATTTTGGCCTTGCAAAAGTGGTGGCACCTCTTCGTGTAATGTTTCGAACTTCTATATCTTCTACTATTCCGTACTTTAAAAACAGACGAGCTTGCTTTTTCAGCTTCGTTGTTAGATCTTTCCTCGTGCAACTTGAAAATTCGACGAATATCAGAAATAGTAGCTTCCTAGAAGTTGTCAAATTGCATTGCGATTAAATTATACTTAGGCGAGAGTCCCTTGATCAAAGTACTTATAAATTTTTCATCATCTATATTTGCACCCAGTATGCGTGCACTTTCCAGCAGTTTCTCGATTTTCAACAAATAGTCGCTCCAGTTTTCGCTCCTTTCGATCTGTAATCACAACACCTTGGTTCTAGCTTCGATTCTTCTTCTTTTCAGGTCTCTCATATCTGTTGCTGAGGGAAGTCCAAATTTCTTTGGCAGTATTACAAGTAAGAATCAAGCATGTAATTCTCTTGCTTGAGAATCTCTTTTTTTCCATTCAGATAGTTCTGGTTCCTTTACTTGCGGATTATCCGTTAGATAAAAGCCTGATCCTTTTCCTTTAAGTATACTTTTAATACGGTATTTCCGTATGGATAAAAGCCTGATCCTTTTCCTTTAAGTATACTTTTAATACGGTATTTCCAACTATTGAAATTTTCTCTGTCATTTGCTTGCTCCGCTATTTTTGCACAGTAGCGCTTACTACGCACTTTTAATTTAGGACAGAGACTTGGCCCAGGACCCTTTGTAGCGTTTTTAAAGTGGGACTTTTAGATATGAAGATCCATCTTTACAACATAAAGTCCCATACATGCTCGATCGGTGAAAAATTTGGAGACAGCGGAGACTAAGCACCTGGATACTCTCCAAGACTTGTCTGCTGCCTGATGGTTGCCGTGTGCGGTCGCGCGTTATCTTGCTGGAAAACAGTATTTTGCAACCGCTGAAGTTAGAGTAGCACAACCGGCGGCAGAACCTCATCCACATATCGTCGTGCCGTGATTGTGCCTCTGATACGAACCAGAGGTTACCGGCTATCGAAGCCGATGTCAGTCCCAAACCATGATGCCACGTTGTCGAGCAGTATGGCGTTCAACAGTCGCAGCAGGATTGGATGTTTCCACGTCGCCTCCATACTCTCACACGGTGAATGTCATTCAACAAACAGAACCTGGACTCGGCGCTGAACACTACCCTCTTCCATTCAGTCGTCCAAGAGACTCGGGCCCGACACCATTGTAATCACTCATGTCGGTGTCTTATCGTCAATGGCAGTCTTCGTAAAGGACGATTTGAGTGCAAACCGATTTCGGCCGCCACCGTATGCCTTCGAATGCATCGATCAACGCATGCTGACGTACGTCTGGATGGACTTGTATCACTGCGATTCACATGCCCTTCTTCAATCCATCTTCTCTATCCTTTGCACAGTGGACGCATCTACGCGTGTTTCAGTGGCGATATGCCGGTACGACTACCCAGCCGTACGTAGGCCTAAAATGAATCCTCTCGTACGATCGTCCAAATGCTGCAACGGACTTCGGCGTCGTCGGCAGGCATCTCTGCAATAACACCTGTTTTCTGAAGTGAAGTACAGCTCGGAAAACGGGTTTTCGTAGCCGACGGACAGTAACAACTGTTGGCTGATCTGCTGTTTCCATCCTTTTTATCCCGCGCTGTATTCACGTAACATACTTGCGTTTCAGATCATTTGCATACATTGGCCAGCTGCGTTTATCTCGCAGTTTGCATAATTATAAGGCCGAAAGGTTTATGGTGTTGCATTTTCTATGTCAGGTAGTGTATTTTCATGACTTTGCTCCTAAGATTAGGCTTTTTTTTTTGTATAAATATTCACCTCACTAGGATGATATTTATATTGTATAAATATTCATCTCACTAGGCCTATTAGATATTTTTCTGGCAAAATTCATGGAAAAATAATCATGCACTTCAAGTTTTGAAATCAACTAAGACCATTTAAATCAGTGTTTCTCAACAGTGTAGACTCAACAAGTTTCTAACACATTTTTGTCAGTGCACTTTTTCTACTAGGACGAGAGCCGAATCGGAAAGAACTCTTGCATGCGGTACAGCAGGTAGCGGGTTTGGGTAGACCGAGGAAAATGTTGTTCAGTACTTACGATCCGAACACTCGCCTATGGATAGGACGAGAGATAGGCTAAAATATCTGTTTCGTCATTTTCACTGAGTACTCGTTGTCTTCCTGAGCCACATCGACAATGAAACGAACCTGTTGATTGCAATTGACATATCAGCCGCAGAGTAAAAACTCTAGAAGGATGCAAAGACCGACTATATGGAAACGACGACAGTATTCCTCACTGTATCACTAGTAGATCGGTTACCTCCGTCGTAAATCATCTTACAGAGTTCGGTATTACTGAACAGGGCCTTCATTCAAACTCTAGTTAGGTAGAAGAGTTATTTAAATGCTCAAATACAAACTGTGAATCGACATAATAATGACATAATAGCTTTATCTGCATAAAATAAATTTGAAGAAGAGTAAAAGCTTTAGTAACTATTTGCAACCTAAGCTGATGTGTGTATGTCCTCTTATTTCCCAATGAAAATTTGAATGAATGATAAATATGTCAAATTGGATCGTATTAGTGCACATTTTTTCCCGTTAGACTATATACGGTAAGGGTAACATTTTTGTAATGTGACTTTTTTTTATAGAGGGACTGTATAAAAAGTTAGTTTACTTAACTTTCTACACAAATAGGGTACAGCATTTAAATGGGTTTTTTCATAACTTCCTACCTTATTTAAATCATTTTTGCAATTGGAACTATGGATCTACAACCGACGGTTCATAAAATCTTCCACTGTTCCCTTTTGGTTGGGGCACCCTGTATACGTATGAGGTGTGAGCCCGCTAACTCAACTATGGAAGTAGCTTAAAATGCTATGTGTGGATGCATAAGGTGAGCAGAATTTAACCAATTAGAATTTTTTGCGAGTCGCGTATATAGAACACAGATTATACAAAATGCAAGATGTTCACATTATTACCTGAGAATAATCCCGAAAGCATGGTACCGACTATTCCAATGGCAACAGATTTTATGGAGTTTAAAATTTCATAAAACTTTAAGTCTGTGCCTCTAGTCCCACTGTTAACCCATCTTCCATACCTTTTAAAAGAGTGATGGCCTCCCCCTGAAATACCGAGGGGGACCTCGATTATTTAAATGCTTTTTGAATTATTGTTAGGTTGTTAATTTTTACAATACATGCTACTCCCGTTTGTTCATTCACCTTGAAATATTCTGCATCTTCCAGAGTATCTGAGTTGGGTCTGTCTTTACACAATTCGTACTCACTAATCTTTTATGGGGCGTCCTGAGGTGAGGAACGCCTTTTCTATCTCTAGGGATGTTGCCTGTATGCTGCTATATTGCATATTTTCATTCCGATTAAAGTCCCTCCCCCGTTCTTTTACTTTCCATTTCCAGACCCAGAGAGAAAGAGGCGAAACTCCGTCAGTATTGTGAAGTAGACGAAAACCACTTATACAAAACTTGTAACTACGTAAAATGAACTACTGATTTTCAAATGGAACAGGTAATATTTTGCTGGGTGACTGCATGGTTCTGAAGGGAGTATCTCTTTACTATACCAATGTCTCGGTAACTGGTTGGAGTATGCATGAGTTGTGTATGTGTTCCAGGAATGATTCGCCGCACGATCCAAAATTTCCATTTTTAGCCTGCTAGCAAAACGCAGTTAGTATTGATTGGCGTTATAATCGAATGTGTGCGCCGAGGTCTCCAGATAAATTGGAAAAGAGTTTTCTCCGCAATTTCCACTTCCCCACCCCTATCTTTCCTTCTCCCTGAAATTCCCTTGATGTATTTCGAGAGTGTAGAGCACTTGCTCTCCACTCACACTGCAGAATGACTAAAATGTAAAATCTCGAGTAAAGATGTTAAAGATTTTTCGCTTTAAGACTGGAATGTCAGATTTCCATTTAATCCATTTCTTTCAAGTGTTGGCGAATGACGACGTTGGCGAGTCGCCGAAATCTATCTGGTGTAGTCAATTATTTTCGACATTGTCGTCGTGAACATTTTAAAAATTTTGTGCTACTTTACACCAAAAAGTGGCTACAGTTGTATTGTCTATACATATTATAGTGCAACATTGCACCACTGAATTGGGAAAGCAAATAAATTCAATTTAAGTGATACATTGCAAGGATTTTTGGACTTTGGAAGTAATCTTTGAACTTTGGAAAGTCAATTATTTTCGACGTTGTCGTCGTGAACGTTTAAAAAATTTGAGCTACTTCACACCAAAAAGTGGCTGCAGCTGTATTGCCTATACATATTATAGTGCAAGACTGCACCACTGAAATGGGAAAGCGAATAAACTCAATTTAATTGCAAGGATTTTTGGAAGTTATATACAAAATTAGAGCATTATTGCATTTAAGAATGGTAAAGTTATAATTCTTTATTTAAGTGGTATAATACACCACTTTTTTCATTATTATATAATGAAAGTTTTACTTGCAGATAAGCCAATAGATGGTGCAATGTACTACTTAAATTTAGATTATTAAGTTCACAATTTTTTAGAGAAACATTGCTCTAGTTTGAGAAGCAACCTCAAGCCAAAGTTACATAAAAAATAAGTGCAGTGTGACACTTATAATAAGTACTTAAAATTATACTTAAAATGATGCAAAGGTGCACGAAAATGAGAAGGCGATACAACTGTAGTCACTTCTTAAAACAGAGTTGCACAAAAGTACCACCAGAAACTGGTATAATTTTCCACTTGCATTAAGTATATAAACTAACCTTATCAAGTAGCATAAACGAATTACAGTGCATTATTACCGGAAATAAATACTATAGGAAACAAATGTCCAACTTAATTTTTACTTTCCTTCCATACATAGTATAATGTATAAGGAAAGTATTGTGATGGGGTCGAAAATTCGAATTCGGATTTTCGACGGGAGAGCACGTTTCAAGCTTCCTTGAATATGAATCGAACGTTTTTGAGGTTGTGTGTGTGTGTGTGTGTGTGTGTGTGTGTGAGAGAGAGAGAGAGAGAGAGAGAGAGAGAGAGACTGTGGAGACGAGATCTCACGAACGCATGGAGCGATTTGAACAAAATTTAATAAAAAAAATTACAGTCTGTGAATACTAAAAGTCTGTTGTTTTTAAACTCAATCAAATTTTCAGAAGACTATGAAATTTCTTTCGAATGAAATTTTGAAAAATCATCAAAAAATTAAAACTTTCAATAAAGCTATTATGTAAATAATCATTTCTCATATAATTTTTCATCAGAAATCGATTGACACAAACTTTAGAAAGCTAGCATGAACTGTTATCGAAGTACTACACATTTTCAAATACATTTATCAAAAAATCACATTAAAAAAATATTAACTATTGTGAAATATGTTCATCTTTCGTACGCAACATTATGCGATAAATTTTTTAATATCCTTCTAGTCACGAGAAAAGATAATTTGGGTAATAGTTTTGTTATTTGGACGCCATTATTTATCTACTTTAAGAATAACCTATTTTTCCATCCATGATGCTTGGTGAAATTTTGGCGATGAATTTGGCGGAATATCGCCAACTTGACGACATTTTTAAATGTTGTTTAATTGATAAAAATGACGCTAAATCAATGAAAGTAGCGACAATTTGATGAAAATTCAATACCTTGGAAAGAATATAAGAATCTACTATAGAAATAACCAATTTTTCTTTCCATAATGCTTGGCAAAATTTTGACAACGAATTTTGGGAGAATATCGCCAACTTTGAGACTTTTAAAATGTTGCCAAATTCACGAAAATGTCGCCAAATTGATAAAAATGACGCTAAATCAATGAAAATGGCGACTAATTAATGAAAATTCAATATTTTGGAAAGATTATAAGAATCCCGTACGCAAGGCTTGGCGAAAATTTTGGTGACGAGTTTGGCGGAATATCGCTAAATTATCGATTTTTTAAATGTTGCCAAAATTGACGAAAATGTCGCCAAATTGATAAAAAAAGTCGCTAAATTGATAAAAATGACGCTAAATGGGAGGTAATATTTTGCAAATTTTTAATTCCTTCATATAAAGGGGCATATCGTCTAGTATATAAGAAATGTTCTTCTCTCCTTTTGTTCGTAGCACTTGGCGATGTATTTGGTAAATAATCTAGCGAAATATCGCAAACTTGGCGATATTTAGTCCCAAATTGACGAAAATATCATCACAGTTGCAGAAATGACGCCAAGTTCATAAAAATGCCGTCTAATTGATGAATTTATTATTAAACTATTTTAATATATGGACTATATTGCTTACTGAGGATGCTATAAATATTAATAATTTTTAATTTAGAGTTGAGTGAAAGATAAGTTAATTGGATATGAAATAGTTTTACATGTTGCTAACCGAAAAAACGCCAAATGTACAATTCAATGTTGAAAACGCTGTACCATGGATCTTATACATACTTTTTTCACGGTTAAAGAAGTAAATTCATTGCATTATATAAGGAAAGTCATGTACTGTTCACATCAGATTTTTTTTGTTCCAGCCATGGATATTAAAGATTTCTTTCATGGAATAAAAGCAATTTGAGGTTAGATATGTGTTTCCTGTATTTCTATCTTATTATAATACTGCTGTAATACAAATTTTCATACTTCCTTGAAGATGACATGACAAAATTAGGAGAATGTACAATTGTTTCAAGGACATTGTGAACCCTCTTTATCGGATCAAGGTAAGGATGTGGATTGCACAAAAAATTTCCCTAAAATTTTGAAATTATTCTCAATTTTGCATTTCAACAGGAATTTTGCATTTCGTCCAGTCACTATCAAGAGTATTTATTCTTATATTATAGCTACAGTCAAACGTATACACAGCCGAGTCACATTATTGTGACCACCATCTAATTAGTAATCACCGTGTGCAGAGCGGACAGCGGCTAGACGGAATGTGACAGACTCAATAAAGTGCTGGTAAGTGTTCACAGGTATGTGGAACCATGCTAACTGCAGTGCATATGACAGCTGCTGGAGGGTACGGGGTGATATTTTCCATAGAGCGAGCAACCCAATCGAGGTGGTCCCACAGATGCTCAATTGGGTGTCAGTTTGGGGAAATAGGGGGCTAAGGAAGTACTTTGAATCTTCATGGTGTTTTTCCAACCATTGGTTGGAAAAACACCTCGCTGCGTGACACGTTGGACAGTTCTCGCTGCGTGACACTTCGCATTGTCGTGCTGGTAGATCCCATCCGCCCCAGGTAAGACAATCAGCATGTATGGATGTACGTGGTTTGAAAGGATAAATTCATGATGAATTCGGTTCATAGTACCTTCCACAAGTATGAATAGACCCAGAGAATGCCACGAAAACATTCCCTAGACCATAACTTTGCCCCCACCACCTTGTGTTCTTCCAGCAATGGTTGATGAGTGTTTGTTCTCCGATCTTTCACGTCTTATACGCCAACGTCCATGCGATGACGCAGATAATGTGACTCATCGGAGAAGGCAATATTTTGCCAATCAGCGGAGGTCCAATTCCGATGTTGTTTTTTCTGCCGATGCACTTTTGTTAGCATAGGTGCAGTGACAATCTATCTGCTTTGGAGGCTCATACGCAACAGGGTTCACTGAACTATCGTTTGAGATACACTTCTGGAAGCCTCCTGGTTCATTCGGCTCGTGAGTTGCTCCAGCGGTGATAGAGTGGTGAGTTGCTCCAGGTGAGTCCCCAGGTGAGTTGCTCCAGCGGTTGCAGAGCGGCGATAAGTCCTCGCAAACTTTCGAAGCCGACGTTAGCCTCTCACATCAATGGCGCGTGGTGCTCCGCGGTTGCCACTTCGCTTATTCGCAATGGTTTCATTTCTCCATTGGCGACACACTTTAACCGCAGCAGCACGTGAACAGTTCACAAACTGCGTGGTTTCGGAAATACTGCCACCCTTGGTCCAAAACCCGATAATCACACCTTTTACAAAATCTGATAAATCGCTCCTTTTAGCCATGACAGTAAGGTATGATAAGATTTCAGAATGCCTACACTACACCTTACATACCCACTAAGCAAGCTTACGATACGTGCCTTATTCTTTCATTGGCTACGCTCTGTTGACGTCAAAAGTAGAAAGTGGTAGGTTACAATAATGTGACTTGACCCTGTATTATAATAATGACTAAAATAAAGTTTATATTTAAACATAAGTTTATATTTAATAACATAACTAAAATAAAGTTTATATTTAAACATAAGTTTATATTTAATAACATAACTAAAATCAAGTTTATATTTAAAAATAAAAATTTCTATGCATGAAAATTTCTTTTACCTATATACTGTAGCTACAGCTACAATTCAATATTTTCCTTAAATATATGTGATTTTGAAAACTTTATAATTATATTTCAAATTTACCAAAATTTTTTTTCTGAATCAAATTCAAAACACTACACAAAAAGGATAGCATGAAAAATAATTGAAAATTGTTAAACCTATTCAAAACCATAAATAGTGTATTGTTTAATATAGCTCTGAAGAGAAATTATTAAATATAATATAAGAAAAATTAAAAAGTACATATTGATTGAATAATTCAATTTTAAATTATAAGTAATAAACACTTTGTGCAATGGATAAAGAAAACTTGAGCAACGTATTCAAGCACAAATAAAAGCAAAAATAAAATAATAAAAATTAAGCAAGGCAATAACACACACAATCAAATAAAATTAGAGGACCTAAGAGAGCGTAAATTAATTACGTTATGCCAGGGGTTGGTATAGTATGAATATTTCGATAGGGAGCTGTATATAGTAATATTGATTGGGAGACGTGTGTAGCTTACATGTATCGATGGATATTAGGAACGGATGAGAGATTTGGCTGGAGTTGATACCGCCGGTTCCTGTTTCCCATGCATGGCTGTGGTGTACTAGGACGGGCGTAGCGCGCGGATTTTGCTGTTTAATAACAATTATTAGCTTATATAAGTAATTATTTTTAAGCACCAAAAATTACGTTTTGTTAGACTGTACCCCCAGAACTTTGCGGAGTAGATGGCAGGTTTGTATTATGAATGGGCTCGCTCTGGAAACAGGATATTTTATTTTTCAGATTTGCTTGTGAAGATGATTTTGTGTAGAAATTTTGTAAAAATTATTTTGTGTAGAGCTTCTTAAACTTTTATATATACTTTCTCATACCATATAATATACACTGGCTTCCAAAAGTTAAGCACGGACGGTAAAATCAACAAAAATGGAAAAGTAAAGCTTTGATTAACTCAAAATTGTACATGAAGGTAGCAAATGTGTTTATGCATTAAAAAAAATAAGAATTATGTATAAAGATGAAAAATATATTCACTTTTCGTAAGTTATATGATGACGTCACATTTGGGTCATTAACAAAATTATGTTTAAAGGCAAACAAACCAAATAAAATTTACATTAATGTGGTATGTAACTACCCCGGACCTTCACACAAACTTTACAACGATTTTTCATGCTTTCAATGAGGTGATCAGCCATCGCAGATGCGAGCAATAGCTATTCCTCCAATAGGGCAGTTTCCAACTCTCTGAGACTGCCTGGAGGGGGTAAACGTGCAGAGACAGCACGCCCGAGGGCATCCCAAAGGTGTTTGTTCAATGGGATTAATTCATAGGTGTTCAATGGGCGTCCATGGACGCCAATGTCTGCAAAGGGGATCGAACTGTTTGGGATAGAGTATGTCAAATGCCTGTCTTTTTGGAAGGTTCTTCGTTTGGGATGGACGCTGTCCCACCCGTAAGCAAAAGGTTAAGAATAACTTTAAAATTTTGAAAGGTTAAAAGTAATTTCAGTATTCTCAAAATTTCTGAAATATGTAAAAGCTATGATATTGAGGTATACATGCGCTCATTAGCTCATTAATCCCCAGACACACATGCTTCTCCCGATCCATATTATTAATGACTTTACGACCTGCTAACAAAATACAATTACTTTAAGACTATTGCAAAACGTACCTGTCCCACAAAGAACGGAACTCGCTCTATTTTGAATTAAAAATATTAAATTAATAATTCCCACAATACGGCGGGTATTATCAGTAATTAAAATTAATCATAAAAGATAATCATCAACTTGGCAATGTTCACAAAAAATGACGCACTTGGCAATATTTACCAAATGAGTCACCAAGCGTGACAGAGAGACAAAGATATTGGTTTTTTTTATATATATTAAAAAAACATATGTTAATAAGCGCTTAAATTTTAAAAATTCGAAATTAAGTGCTTAATAATTTTTAAACTTTCAAAGCATTCCATATTGGTATATGCTAATTTTGAATATCTTTTTATTTTTCGTGTCACTTCAAATGTATATGCGACTTATATTCAAACTTCATTTCCATTCCTACAAAAGATGATTTAAAATGCAACACGCACGACAGCAGATTATTTTCGCTCATGTTTTAATCTGTTGTATTTTGTGCAAGGTATTGGGGAACCTTGTTTAAAGTACCTTGGAGGGGAACCAAGATACCGTAAAGTAACATATTGCAGAACAGTTCATTTCAGAGTGGATTCAATAGCTTTCCCCCTCCCCTCTCAATGTATTCTTTTCCTGGAACAATCTTACGACACTGTTTGTTTTACCCCTCACTTCGTAAACTGAAAAAACTCGCTTCGAATTAATGTAAGGTGTCATCATCGATTTCTTTTTACTTTTCTCTCGTACCCTTCAATTATTTGTCTTTCAGACTTTTAGGGCAGACTTTTCACTTTTTTCTATTCCAATAAGATCAGCGAAAAAAGTTAATGGCGTCTTTTACTTTCCCTGCAATACTTGGTAATGTATAGAGAAAGTATTAGAATCATGTCGAAAAGCGCAACTTAAGTTTTCATCGATCTTTTTTAAGAATCTTAATTTACGTATTTTTAAATCTCTAAAATATACCGGTTCAAAATGCGTGGATTAAGATTCTGCAACACATTCTCTTCTTACACATTTATTTCTTGCATAGATAACGCCAAAATAATGATAGTTGTATAATATACTCAAACTAGTTCACTGCTTCACGGCTTGGCTCACCCGTTTACTTATATTATTATTATTTTAAAAAATAAGAAACAATTTGTGAACTAAATATAAAATTATTTCCCTTTTTCACTCCGATTTTTATTGTAATAAAATTAAACGTACGAGGAAAGGAATAGGATATTTAGAAGCGCCCAGTGTACACGGGTAAGTCAGCACGAAAAATTTCCAAAATCCTGAAAAGAATTGAATGCGTAATAGCCCTTGAGGTCAGGAAAATATGGTGAGGCAAGTTACTGCTCACGAAGTAGGGTGGAATAAAGCTGGTTTCTCAAATTTATCCAAATCGAAACGTAGCATTAAAACGAAACTACATTGATCATCCAAACTGACACTACCTATATTTTTCTTTCCTTACCTTATCGAGAACACTAGTAGGTCAAATGACGTCACGGACTGCAATCCGTCACTTTGCCAAACGATACTTCCAACCCCACGTGACCCCTTTCAGCCAATGGAACCGTGCCATCCATCATAATTCAATCGGCTCATTTGTTCGCACTTTTTCCCCCTTCAGCCGACTAGCCCACAAAACACTGTTTAAACTGCTACTTATACATAAAAAATAGTGCCGATCCATCATGTTTATATTGATTGGTTTTAAATTTTCCGGTCATTTCAGTATTGTACTGAATTATATGCAACACTGGTGTCGTCGGGTGTTTGGATGTTCATACATCCCTCCTTTGAAAAAAATAATATTACTTTAATTGTCAGTTTCAGTCAACGACAAGAGAGAAAGAAATTATAATTCAATTTTTATTAATATTAGTGAAATAAATTCACTTTTATCATCGACATTAATACTGAAATTTGTACATAGATCACTGAGGAAATGCGCCACACAAATAATAGTAATAATATATATATATATATATATATATATATATATATATATATATATATATATATATATATATATATATATATATATATATATATATATATATATACATTTGTAAATTTGCGCATATGCAACAGATATTTACAATGTGTTAATAATAAAAATAAATATAAAAATAAATATAACAAGATTAATTTAAAACATGATCAGTGTCATACCTGGTTCAAAAACAATACGGAGGAAAATAAAGTAAACCGGATATGAAAGGAAATATCTAATAAAAGGAAACCATTTCTACCATATAATGCAAATTGATCTTAATTTTAAATTATTAGGTGATATTAATAATACACATGAATTTATCAACATTCAAGAGCGATACATACAAATCAAATTCAAACATCAAAGGACTATCAAAATCTGGAGACTCAAAATATTAAAATGACAATAAATAAAATATAAAAGGAAAGATGCAATCCGAAAATAGGAAATTGGATAGAACCTATGTAGATCCAGCTTTTCAAGGATTTTTGCATCCACAGAGGTTTCAAATGTGTTTCGCTCAACGATACAGCCACATGGTCGAAACATCGTCAAAAGATCCGGCACATTAACAGACAGAAACAAAAATGGAAATAACAAATAATATTATACAAATGAAAGAGGAGGATGAGAGTGCATATAGCAAACATATCAGTAATCTATCCATCAATCCACAAGGATGCAGATAGAAATTAAAACTTATACCTTTCTTTACCATTATTCATGACGCCTAATATTTCGTTGCTCTAGTCAAGGAAGAATTTGGAAAGAATACTAGAGAGCGCCATCAGCTGAGAATTATAGGAAATACTCCTGTATGCGATATTCAATCAATAGACAATAGATATACAAATAGACATGTTTCAAACCCAAGAATTAGAGATATAAAGAAAAATACACTCTATAATAAAAAAATTCGACGTACCAAAAAGGAGTTGTCCGATTGTAATGAAATTTCGTAGGCAAAGACATTTTGAGCAAACATGCAAATGAATAAAATTTGGTGTCCAATGAATAAATAGGTTGAGCTCCAGCGCATCGGAACTGTGCATTCAGCAGGTGTATATAAGGAGCGATTCTGAATCTGTGGTCAAAATTTCTGTTGCATTTCGACTGCTGATATCTTACGTCGACTGTAACAATACCTCGCCGAAAGATTCGTGCTCATTACGAGCATATTTCAGAGTTTGAAAGAGATCGTGGTGTCGAATTGAAGGAGGCTGGTTGGACGAATCGAAGCGTTGCTCGACATGTGGGTCGAAGCGATGCGGCGATTAGACGATGCTGGTAAGAGTGGGTCAACAACGGCAGATGTCAGCGTCAGGACGGCCTAGGGCCACAACAGAACGGGAAGACAGAGCGATTGTCAGAGCAGCTGTCACAACACCGGAATCGTCGATGTCAACTATTCAACGTGTGACCCGGTCGCACGTTGGATAGTTGATCCGCACACATGTGTCCAACATGACCCTCTGCAGACGACTGAGAGTGCGGAATTTACTCTCGCGCCGACCGTTACGCCTCTTACCTCTCACGCCTGTACACCCTTAAGTCAGATTACAGTGGTGCCGGGCTCGATCAACTTGGAACTGCGCTGACTGAGGACGCATAATCTTTAGTGACGAGTCCCGTTTCCAATTGTGTCCTGACGACAACAGCAGACGTATCTGGAAAGCAGACGTGCAACAGCAGACGTGCGTGGGGATCTTACCCTTACTATCGCATGCCACACATGCCCACAACAGGGCGCTATGGTCTGGGGTGCCATCTCCTATGATAACCGGACCCCTTTGGTAGTCATTTCTGGCACAGTGACAGCACAACGGTACGTAGACAACATTCTACGACCGGTTGTGTTACCGTTCCTTTTGCGACACTGAGGACTTACTTTTCAACAAGATAATGCCTGGCCGCACACGACACGTGTTCCTATGAATTGTCTTCAAGCTTGCCCAACACTTCCTTGGCCAGCTAGGTCTCATGATGTCTCTCCCATAGAGCACATTTGGGACGTTATGGGAAGGCGATTGCAACCATCCCGGAATGTTGACGATTTAGCCCGACAGTTGGAGACAATTTGGCAAGACATTCCGCAGGACACCATCAGTGAGCTTTATCAGTTTATGCCACGCCAGGTGACATCTTGCATCCAGGCCAGAGGTGGACCAATGCCTTATTGACTTCCTCCCTTTGTATACGGTCAAACTCTAATTCATTAAATTGTTCTGAAATTTTAATCGTTTCTTTTTCTATGTATGTTCTTCACATCCACCAATTTTTATCACAATCGGACAACTCCTTCTTGGTGCATCGATTTTTTTGTTATAGAGTGTATGTTTACAATCCATACTAAATAATAATTAATAATTAATATTTGTATAATATGTATCCAAAATTTATCACAAAGATAATTAAAATCTCTAAGAATATTTTAATATTCAATTTCAAATTTGATTAAAAAATGATAGATTATAAATTGAATTCAAAATTTCTATAGTGATATTTAACAAAATTATCTGGATAGGATTCAGCCTTACAGTATTGAATTAATGGGAACAGGTCTGCTGAACGAATTCTCCCTTCTCTATAATTTTCTGGCTTGGGCTCCCTCCCTTCTCTATAATTTTCTGGCTTAGACCCCTCTCTTCTCCATAATTTTCTGGCTTGGCCCCCTCCCTTGTCCAAAATTTTCTGGCTTGGGTCCCCATCCCTTCTTCTCTTTAATTTTCTGACGTGGGCCCCCTCCCTTCTCCATAATTTTCTGATATGGGCCCTCTCCCTTCTCTATAATTTTCTGGTTTGGATCCCCTCCTTTTTCTATAATTTTCTGGTTTGGGCCCCCTCCCGTCTCCATAATTTTCTGTCTTGGGCCTCCCCCCTTCGCACTTACATTATTCTGACTAATTATTCCACAATTTTTTCTTGGCTACTAATTTTTTTTCTAATTTTCTGGCTTGGGCCCCCTCCCTTCTCTATAATTTTCTGGCTTGGGCCCCCTCCCTTCTCTATAATTTTCTGGATTGGGCCCCCTCTCTTCTCTATAATTTTCTGGTTTGGAACCCTCCGTTCTCCATAATTTTCTGGCTTGGGCTACCTCCCTTCTCTATAATTTTCTGGCTTGGGCTCCCTCCCTTTTCTATAATTTTCTGATTTTGCCCATCCTCTCCTCTCCATGATTTTCTGGTTTGGGCCCTCTCCATTCTCCATAATTTTCTGGCTTGGGCCCCCTCCCTCTTCCATAATTTTTTGGCTTGGGCTCCCTTCCCTTTTCCATAATTTTCTGACTTGGACCCCCTCCCTTCTCTATAATTTTCTGACATGGGTCCTCTCCCTCCTCTATAATTTTCTGGCTTGGATCCCCTCCTTTTTCTATAATTTTCTGCTTTGGGCCCCCTCCCGTCTCCATAATTTTCTGGCTTGAGCCTCCCCCCTTCGCACTTACATTATTCTGACTAATTATTCAATAATTTCTTCTTGGCTACTACTTTTTTTCTAATTTTCTGGCTTGGGCCCCCTCCCTTCTCTATAATTTTCTGGCTTGGACCCCCTCCCTTCTCCATAATTTTCTGGCTTGGACCCCCTCCCTTCTCTATAATTTTCTGGCTTGGGCCACCTCCCTCTCTATAATTTTCTGGCTTAGGCCCCTCTCTTCTCCATAATTTTCTGGCTTGGTCCCCTCCATTGTCCATAATTTTCTGGCTTGGGCCGCATCCCTTCTTCTCTATAATTTTCTGGCTTGGGCCCTCATCCCTTCTTCTCTATAATTTTCTGGCTTGGGCCCCCTTCCTTTTCCATAATTTTCTGACTTGGGCCACCTCCCTTTTCCATAATTTTTTGGCTTGTACCTCTCCCTTCTCTAATTTTCTGGCTTGGGTCCTCCTCCCTTTTCTATAATTTTCTAGCTTGGGCTCCTCCCTTCTACAAAATTTTCTGGCTTGGGCCCTCCTCCCTTCTTCATAATTTTATGGCTTGGGCCCCCTCCCTTCTCCCCAATTTTCTGGCTTGGGTCCCCTTCTCTTCTCCATAATTTTATGGCTTGGAACCCTCCCTTCTCCATAATTTTCTGGCTTGGGCCCCCTCCCTTCTCTCTAATTTTCTGGCTTGGGCCCCCTCCCTTCTCCATAATTTTCTGGCTTGGCCTACCTCCCTTCTCTATAATTTTCTGGCTTGGGCTCCCTCCCTTTTCTATAATTTTCTGACTTTGCCCATCCTCTCTTCTCCATGATTTTCTGGTTTGGGCCCTCTCCATTCTCCATAATTTTCTGGCTTGGGCCCCCTCCCTTTTCCATAATTTTTTGGCTTGGGCTCCCTTCCCTTTTCCATAATTTTCTGACTTGGACCCCCTCCCTTCTTTATAATTTTCTGACATGGGTCCTCTCCCTCCTCTATAATTTTCTGGCTTGGATCCCCTCCTTTTTCTATAATTTTCTGCTTTGGGCCCCCTCCCGTCTCCATAATTTTCTGGCTTGAGCCTCCCCCCTTCGCACTTACATTATTCTGACTAATTATTCAACAATTTCTTCTTGGCTACTACTTTTTTTTCTAATTTTTTGGCTTGGGCCCCCTCCCTTCTCTATAATTTTCTGGCTTGGACCCCCTCTCTTCTCCATAATTTTCTGGCTTGGACCCCCTCCCTTCTCTATAATTTTCTGGCTTGGGCCCCCTCCCTTCACTATAATTTTCTGGCTTGGACCCCCTCTCTTCTCCATAATTTTCTGGCTTGGACCCCCTCTCTTCTCCATAATTTTCTGGCTTAGGCCACATCCCTTGTCCATAATTTTCTGGCTTAGGCCACAATCCCTTCTTCTCTATAAGTTTCTGGCTTGGGCCCCCTCTCTTCTCCATAATTTTCTGACTTGGGCCCCCTCCCTTTTCCATAATTTTTTGGCTTGTACATCTCCCTTCTCTAATTTTCTGGCTTGGGTCCTTCTCCCTTTTCTATAATTTTCTAGCTTGGACTCCTCCCTTTTCCAAAATTTTCTGGCTTGGCCCTCCTCCCTTCTTCATAATTTTCTGGCTTGGGCTTCCTCCCTTCTCTACAATTTTCTGGCTTGGGCCCCCTTCCCTTCCCCATAATTTTCTGGCTTGGAACCCTCCCTTCTCCATAATTTTCTGGCTTGGGACCCCTCCCTTCTCTATAATTTTCTGGTTTGGGCCCCCTCCCTTCTCTATAATTTTCTGGATTGGGCCCCCTCCCTTCTCCATAATTTTCTGGCTTGAGCCACCTCCCTTCTCTATAATTTTCTGGCTTGGGCTCCCTCCCTTCTCTATAATTTTCTGGCTTGGGCCCCCTCCCTTCTCCATAATTTTCTGACTTGGGCCCCCTCCCTTTTCCATAAATTTTTGGCTTGTACCTCTCCCTTCTCTAATTTTCTGGCTTGGGTCCTTCTCCCTTTTCTATAATTTTCTAGCTTGGACTCCTCCCTTCTCCAAAATTTTCTGGCTTGGCCCTCCTCCCTTCTCTATAATTTTCTGGCTTGGACCCCCCTTTCTTCTCCATAATTTTCTGGCTTGGACCCCCTCTCTTCTCCATAATTTTCTGGCTTGGACCCCCTCTCTTCTCCATAATTTTCTGGCTTGGCCTCCTCCCTTGTCCATAATTTTCTGGCTTAGGCCACAATCCCTTCTTCTCTATAAGTTTCTGGCTTGGGCCCCCTCCCTTCTCCATAATTTTCTGACTTGGGCCCCCTCCATTTTCCATAATTTTTTGGCTTGTACCTCTCCCTTCTCTAATTTTCTGGCTTGGGTCCTTCTCCCTTTTCTATAATTTTCTAGCTTGGACTCCTCCCTTCTCCAAAATTTTCTGGCTTGGCCCTTCTCCCTTCTCCATAATTTTCTGGCTTGGGCCCTCCTCCCTTCTTCATAATTTTCTGGCTTGGGCTTCCTCCCTTCTCTACAATTTTCTGGCTTGGGCCCCCTTCCCTTCCCCATAATTTTCTGGCTTGGAACCCTCCCTTCTCCATAATTTTCTGGCTTGGGATCCCTCCCTTCTCTATAATTTTCTGGTTTGGGCCCCCTCCCTTCTCTATAATTTTCTGGCTTGGGCCTCCTCCTTTCTCTATAATTTTCTGGTTTGGGCCCCCTCCCTTCTCCATAATTTTTTGGCTTGAGCCACCTCCCTTCTCTATAATTTTCTGGCTTGGGCTCCCTCCCTTCTCTATAATTTTCTGGCTTTGGCCATCCTCTCCTCTCCATGATTTTCTGGTTTGGGCACTCTCCATTCTCCATAATTTTCTGGCTTGGGCCCCTTCCCTTTTCCATAATTTTCTGGCTTGGACCCCCTCCCTTCTCTATAATTTTCTGACATGGGCCCTCTCCCTTCTCTATAATTTTCTGACTTGGATCCCCTCTTTTTTCTATAATTTTCTGGTTTAGGCCCCCTCCCGTGTCCATAATTTTCTGGCTTGGGCCTCCCCCCTTCGCACTTACATTATTCTGACTAATTATTCCACAATTTTTTCTTGGCTACAGTCCGGATAGATTTAAAAAACCGCGAGGCTCTATTAGCGAATGGCATTAGATGTATTTATATTAATGTGAAAAGATTTGTCTACCTGTCTCACCATCATCAGTATTAGAATGGAAAAAATTGTATTTTTTTATGAGTTTTCGTTTACGTGTTATTCTAGTTTAAAGTTTTTTTTTCCAAATGTTCATATGATTGATTTGTGTTAATATACGTTATTTTAATACCATTTTTCATCCATATCGTACAGTTCAAACTATTTATTTTCAGAAGTTATGTTATCTTTATAGGAAATAATCCTGCGAAACATAAAAATTCGAGTTAATGACAGGAATTAAAAAAAAATCTATCCAGTTCTATCTATCTATCCAGACACACATGTTGCATTTTTGACTGAATTCTGTCAATTCAAAGATTACTGGGATTATTGATATTTTCAATTTATTACGTCATCTGTTTTATTTTGGCAAAAGCAGTTGAAATTCATATATTGTAGTACGGCAATCTTCTATTAGTACATGGGTATATCTTCTAATCTACGAGAATATACTTAGTACGAGTACACGTATCTTTTAATACAATTTTAGCGCTTTCATTTTGGCATATTCTGGAATCAATTACGGCCCTCAAGTTTAAAGATTGCGGGGATAATTGATATTTTCACTTTATTACGTCACCTGCTTTATTTTGGCAAACATTTTTGAAATTCGTCTATTGTAGTACTGGTAATTTTCTACTAATACACGGGTATATCTTTTAATATTCGGGAATATAAGTAGTACTGGTGCAGTTTATACACTTTTATTTTGGCATATATTGATTTAATTTCATATTTTTGAGGCCAGAATATTTCATTTTTCAGATTTGCCTGTGAAGATAATTTTATATAGCAAGAATAGAGTTAAACTTCTTTTAGTTCTTAAACTTCGTTTTGGAAGCATTCATTTAGATATTTTAATAGAATGTTTTGAATAACAATGTTATTTAGAATATTATAGGAATTTGCACATGATTGTGAATTTCAAGTTTTTTTATATTATATATTGTGAATTTCAAGTTTTTTTATATTATACGAAGAACGGGTATACTGCTAGCACAGTATAAAATTAATAAAAATCAATATAATACTGCACTTATTGCTAGTAAAAATGTGAGTTCCTAACTAAACATATATCCATACATTCGTCGTAAAAAAAAAAAACTTTCATGGGTTACATCTGCTTATTCATTTAGTCTACGTACACTACACCAAAAGATCATTTGATGTAAAGAAAGATACTTAAAAGCCAAGGGAGCAAGGGAAAAAAAAAAGATTTCGGGCGGTACATAACATGCTTGTAATGTTAAAACGATATCCGAAACCATTTTACGGAAATCTTTACTCAAAATGGCAACATCATTAATCAGGCGAGAAAAATACAGGGAAAAAACCACGGAATATAAAAAATGGACGGGGGAAAAAGAAATCAATATGTGCGGGGTGCGATGAAAGAAAATAATAAAGGGGGATCGAGTAAGCTAGTTAAGTCTTTATGTCACTTTCGTGAAAGCCAACACAAAGGGCCTCGGATACTTGGCCTGTGGGATTCATGAGGTGTCTACTCAAGGATTTGAGATGATCCAAGATTTCTACTTCAGAATAGCGCCTAGGGGATACCAGAAATAGTTGTTGATCTTCAATTGCATTCCTTTTCCCTGTAATAAAAATATTTGGTACAAGGGGAAGAGGGAAATATACTGAGCACTGCTACTAAAGATCCAGGATGCCTTGGAGGACTTTTTAATAGAAACGGCGATATTATCAACTAATTATTACACAATTAATTTATTGTTTTCTTCTATGCTTGAATTTATTCTCTTTATGTGCCCTGTGGGGAAAAATAGAACCGCTTTTTTGGAGAGATCGAAGCCATTCATTTATCCCTTTCTTAACTACAGTGTCATCTTGACAAGTTCTTGAACGTATAGTCATACTTTCAGACTCGAAAGCTACCTTGCAAGTAATTGACTCTTCCAAAGCTCCTCAATCAGTAGCCATTCAGAAATGCCAACCCCTTTTACGCAGTTTATTCAGCCGTAATAAGGTGACTTTCCTCCAGTGGATCCCTGGCCACTATGGTATCAACGGCAAGGAGAGAGCAGATTTTCTAGCCAAAAACGGAGCAGCAATTCCCTAAATTTCACCAAGTGCATAGGCGTAGAATTGTATGGGCCTGCGGGGCTCGAGCCCACCCAATAATTGTCCAAAGTGAGCTGAGCTCTCCCAATATTCTAACGACTACATTTTTTACGCCAATATTAATCTGTAGCAGTTACTTAGAATTGTACATTGTGAAGTGCAGACATTTTACTTTGGAAGAATCTTTCCAAATAAAAAATAGCTTAAACTGCAGGGACATAGATATCCTGTGGGTCAACAGCCTCCCTGTTTTCTTTTTATGAACATGAAGATACGTAGATAGGAAAACATGTCATTTTGCTCTTTTTGGGCGGCCAATGCTGACCAGATATCAAGTAATTGATTACATCCAAAGACGGGCTTTGATTTTTTTTTTCATTTGCACTCTACGGGAGTCTAGCTAAATCCTAATATTTTAGGTGTGCGATGTTCTAGCTAGAGAAATGCTCATTCATTACGAACCATTATTTTAAAAGATGTACAGATTTTATAACTTTTAATTAACTTTATTTTAAAATTATAGTTGATTTAAAATGTTTAAAATGAAATATATAAATGAATTGATGATCATCATGATGCTACCTATGAAAATTTAAATTATTGAGCTCGAAAAAATTATTTTCATCACATCTTAACTCTGGTCTTCGAACATTTTTCCCATATCATCATTTTTCCATATCATCTATTTTCTTTTCTTACAAGATTTTTCTGTAGAGAAAGCTTTTCTTAAAGAAAACTATAGATCAATCAAGTTTTTTGTCTACTTAATGACTAAACATTTGCTTAGATATATAGTAAAAGCTGAAAACTAGTTATACGAGGGTCACACTGAAATTTTTAAGATACGGCTGAGTGGTACAAGTTAAACTTACCAACTCTTAGGAGTGTTCAAAGTACTCCCCTCCAACATCAATGCAATTTTGTAGGCGAATTTTCCACAGAATTAACGTTTCAAGCCATCCATTTCTTGGAATCGATGAAAAATATGCTTTTATAACCTCATCAATCTCATCTTCGGAATGAAAACGATGCCCATGTAAATATATTTTTAGATTAGAAACTAGCCAAAAGAAACATATAGCAAGATCAGGAGAATAGGGTGAATGTTCTATCACTTTGATGTTTTTTTGTTAAAAAAATTCGACTGTCATTCTTGCAGAATGAGAAGATGTATTGTCATGATGAAGCATGAGGCCCCTATCTGTAAGACACTTAGTGGTGTACCAGTTAGCTGTAACTGTCTTCTGTCCCTTTAGTTTTATGGCTTTGACTAGACCTGTACTTCTGAAGAATGGGCCCATTAGCATTATTATGGTGAAAATTGCATCTGTATAGAAATTTCCCTACGCATAAAGGTGCTCTAACATTTTAAAGTTTGTAAATGATATGCCAGTCCTCCTAAATTTGACGCATTCAATCAGGTTCATGTTAAAGAGCAACGTGTTTTAATTCAAAACACACATATTTTTAACGGTATAGGTTACTGTTAATCTAAAGATAAATTGACATTAAAAGTTTACGTGTGTTTTATTGAAAAATTTAATTATATTATTATTTATTTAATCCTCTTATGCAATTTACTAGAAACTATTAGCTATTTTCTCAAACGATGGAAAAATGATTTGATGAGTATTAAAATAAATTTGATATTAAAATATGAATTTCTACAAAAATGTAAAATCTGATTCTAAAACAGTTTTTCAATACTGTATGAGGAAGCATAAAGGACATGTAAGATATTTAGCATTACTTTGCGTAACAAAGATGTCCTGCGAATGTTCTCTGAAAATCATTTCTTCAAAAGTTATTCCTTAAAAAAATCTGATGTTGGCAGCACATGACTTTCCTTATATAATGCAATGAATTTACTTCTTTGACTGTGAAAAAGTGTTGAAAAAATTCACGGCACAGTGTTTGTAAAGTTAAATTGTACATTTGGTGCTTTTCCGGATGACAACATATAAAACTATATCATACCTAAGTAACTTATGTTTTATGTAACTCTAAATTAACAATTATCAATATTGATATCATCCTAAGCAATATAGTCCATATATTTAAATATTTTAATAATAAATTCATCAATTAGGCGTCATTTTCATTAACTTGGCGTCATTTTTGCAATTTTGACGATAAAATTCGTCAATGAGAGGCTAAATATCGCCAAGTTAACGATATTTATAAGAGCATTACTTATATAATAAAATGTATGCCCATCATATGACGGAATTAAAAATTTGCAAAACATTGCATCCCATTTGGCATCATTTTTATCAATTTGGTGACATTATTATCAATTTGATAACATTTCTTTCAATTTGGCACAAATTTTGCCAACATTTATGGCAACAATTAAAAAAATCGCTAATTGGCTATATGCCGTCAAAATTCGTCGCCAGAATTCCGCCAATTGTTACAGACGGAGAAATAGGTTATTCTTTCCAAAATATTGAATTTTCATCAATTAGTTGTCATTTTCATTGATTTAGCGTCATTCATATCAATTTGCCGACATGCTATATTAATTTGGCGACTGTTTTAACAATTTGGCGACATTTTCATCAATTTGGCGACATCTAAAAGCTTGCCAAGTTGGCGATATTCCGCCAAATTTCGTCAAGCATTGTGGTCGGAGAAATAGGTTATTCTTAAAGTAGATAAACGACTAATAGCGTCCAAATACAAAACTATTACCCGAAGTATCTTCTCTTATAGTAGATTCTTATATTCTTTCCAAGGTATTTTTATCAATTTAGTGACATTTTTATCAATATGGTGACATTTTTGTCAATTTGGCAATATTTAAAAACTTGCCAAGTTGGCGATATTCAGCCAAATTCGTCGCCAAAGTTTCGTCAAACATTGTGGATGCAGAAATAGGTTATTCTTATATTAGATAAACGACTAATGGCGTCAAATTAGAATGCTATTACCCAAAGTGTCTTCTATCGTGAATGAAACGAGCTAGATCTGCGAGAATGATGATAATAAATTTATTGCATAATATTACATATGAAAAATGAACAAATTTCGCAATAGTTAACACTTTTCAGGAATTTTATATGATTTTTTGATAAATTTATTTGAAAAATGTGCAATATCTCGAGAACGGTTTATGCGAGCGTTCTAAAGTTTATGTCAATTGTTTTCTAATGAAAAATTACATAAGAAATTATTATTTACTTAACTATATTGAAGTTTTCAAAATTTAGGTGGGTTCTGAACATTCGGTTGAGTGTAAAAACAATATGCTTCCAGTATTCACTGATTCTGATTTTTGTACCAAATTTTGTTCGAATTGCTTCATTCGTTCGTGAGATATCGTCTCCACAGACTCACTGACACGCACACACACACACATACTTTCACACACATACACACAACCTTTTACACGCACACACATACACACATACTTTCACACACACACACACACACACACACACAATTTCACACACGCACACATAATTTCACACACACACAGACATCACCTCAAAAACGTCTGATTCGTGGGATGCTTGAAACGTGCTCTGCCGTCGAAAACTCGAATTTTCGACTGCGTCACAATACTTTCTTTATACATTATATGTATATAAGGAAAGTAATAAGTTTTGAAGAATTTAGTTCATTAAAATGCCAGGATATTGCTTCCCCATTTTCCATTTTATTTTGAAATAATTTTTTTGAGAAGATGAGCATGCTTGCAGATTTGAGAAATATTATGTGGGCAGCACACGACTTTCACTACAGACTCATTTTGTTCTTTTTTATTTCATGATGCCTTAAATTGAGTTTAATTGCAGAAAATAGCATGGATACTTTTCTGATATTATATCCAATTTGCATTTTTAATATATCTTCGTTTCATTTGGAATCTTTAAAATCTTCAGCTCCTCAAAATTATAAAAGAAACTAAATAAATATATATATAAAATAGCTAGCAAACGGTTCATTCTTGAGTCACGGAGATCAGTGTTATTCGCTTTGCTGTAGAAAATTGCATGTATTGAAATAATATATTTCAGCAACTTTATTTCAACAACTAATTAGTATCAGGTAAACTCTCAAAGGACGTAACTACTAAATTTTAAGAAATTTCATTAAATAGTTTTTTAACTACAGTGGAAAACATCCTCAGTTCCTCAAAGTAAAAAAACCTAAATATTTCGATAATGGTCTATCTTAGAGTAATGGGGTTGATCTTATTATTTTCGTCATCAAAAATTAAGTATAAAAAAATCATTTAATTGACACACATTGGTAGTAATTTATTTCAGGCCTTGAAGATTTTTTTTTGTTGTTGTTGGTCATTTTGCAAAAACAAAATCAGAATATTATTTTTTGAATTGTACCAAAATCTATTATGCAACTTATTTTTGTACGATTCGAAATAACACACCATATGTGTTATTACTTTCCTTATATACATAGTATAATATATAAGGAAAGTATTTTTATTGAATGCATGAATATTACTTTCCCTACAATACATGTTATGAATAGGGAAAGTGTTGGAATCATGTCGAAAATCACAACTCGGGTTTTCAACGGATCTACGCGTTTCGAACAGCCTAGAACACGAAAAAACTATTTTTAGCGAGACGTTTGTGTGTCTCTCTTGACGAGTATTTCTGTGCAATATATGTATTCACTCTAATTTGAAATATAATTGATCAAGTTTTATAAAATTTTGTAGGTAAGTGACTTGGGAATTATTCTGATGCTGATTTGATTTGGGTACAATTCGGGAAAGAAGAACCTGCCTTTTTTTTGCGAAATAGTCCGCAAAAGTCGTATGCATTTACTGTAGCTGAAAAACTAATTGACCAAATTTTACAAAATTTAGTAGATAAGTCACATGTGGGTTATAGTAATGCTGATAAGATTTTGCTACAATTTGGCAAAAATAAGTTGCTTTTTGTTGTTGTTGTTGAAACCAAGACCGTCCGACCTACCAGAAAGGTGTAAGGTAACTGTTTGGACAGTTGGGAAGTGCCACCCAATTTAGACCGGAACCCAGTGGGGGAGGCATCCACAGGGACCGTACCCTCCTTCCCCTACCACCAACTTCTCGGAAGGACTTTCGGACCCACATGTTTAACGTGATCGTACTCGGCATGAACACGGTGGCAGTTTTGGCAGTGGCTGGAATCGAACCCGGGCCTACCGAGTGCAACTCCAGCGCGCTAACCAATGGGTTACCGCGCCCTAAGTTGCTTTTTGTGAAATAGCCCGCAAAAATTGTCAAAATCTTAAACAAAAAGCTACATATACTCAAATATATGAATTAAATGCCTGTTTTATATGCAGTTTTTGACTACGAAAAAAAAAATCTGATGTGGGCAACACATGACTTTCCTTATATAATGAAATGAATTTACTACTTTTACAATTAAACAAATGTTATTCTTATAGTAGCTACTTATATTCTTTCCAAGATATTGAATTTTCCTCAATTAGTTGTCATTTTCATTGATTAGCGTCATTTTTATCTATTTACCGACATTTTTGTTAATTTGGCAGCAATTAAAAACGTCACCAAGTTGGCGATGTTCCACCAAATTCGTCGTCAAAATCTCGCCAAGCGTTATGGACGGAGAAATAAGTTATTCTTACAGCAGATAAATGACTATTGGCATTCAAATACAAAAGTATTACTCAAAGTATCTTTTTTCATGAATGGAACGAGCTAGATCCACGAGAATGATGTCACCAAATTTATCGCATAGTATTACATATGAAAAGTGAACATGTTTCTTGATAGGAAATATTTTTTTTTATTTTATATGACTTCTTGATAATTTTTTTGAAAAATGTGCAATATCTCGAGAACGGTTCATGTCAGCGTTCTAAAATTTATGCCAATCGTTTTCTAATAAAAAATTACATAAGAAATGTCTATTTGCGTAACTTTATCAGAGGTTCTGATTTTTTGACGATTTCTTCAAAATTTCACTCAAAAATTTAGGTGGGTTCTGCACATTCGATTGCGTATAAAAACAATAGGCTTCCAGTGTTTACGGATTGTGATTTTTGTACAAAATTTCGTTCGAATCGGTCCATTCGTTCGTCAGTTATCGTCTCCACAGACTCACTGACACACACACACACACACACATGCTTTCACACACACACACACACATGCTTTCACACACACACACACACACACACACACACACAGACATCACTTCGAAAGTGCTTGATTCGTGATGCTTGAAACGTGCTCTCCCGTCGAAAACTCGAATTCGAATTTTTGACCCCGTCACAATACTTTCCTTATACATTATGTATATAAAGTAAGATAAACCCACATTCCTCTAAGTTGGACCATTCTCACGATATTTAAGATTTTTAATTTTGAGGAGCTGAAGATATTTTTTACTGCAGTTAAAAACTATTTAATGAAATTTCTTAAAATATAGTAGTTAAGTCTCTTGAGGGTTATGTTGATGCTGATTATATTTTGGCATGATTCGAAAACGTATAACCACCCTATTTTTCAAAACGGCGCACAAAGATTGTGAAAAATTTAAAAGAAATTACTAAAATTGCTGAAATATATTAATCACATACTTGTTCGTCATGTAATTTTTGTTGACAGAGCGAATAAAGTTGATTTCATGACTCTAGGATGAAATGTTCTCGAGATATTTTAGTTTTATGGAATTTTAAGGCGCTGAAGAATTTAAAGTGAATTAAGTTACCAAATGAAACAAAGATACAATAAAAAGACAAATTGGATATAATATGAGAAAATCATCCATATTATTTCCTGCAATTAAACTTAATTTAATGCATCATGAAATAAAAAATAAAAAAATGAATTTTAATCTGTATGGAAAGTCATGTGCTGTCCACATAAAGTTTAAAAATGTGTTTGACATAAATAAATATTTACCGTTGGCCCGAGAATAAGCTGTTTATATGCTGTTTATGAAGAGCTATTTATATTTCGTCAGACAATTTGAAAATGTTTTTAACACTGCAAAGTGCAATGACTAAAAATTCCCAACTTTAACAAAACCCCCTTCCCAAAAAACCCGGTTGAAACTCTAATTACAGCTTATCAATCATAATAATAATGTGATTTTACCATCTTTACCGGCGACCTATTTATTTTATGACTTTAAAGATGAATATAAACATTTCGAGAAGAAATTATTAGTTTGCGAGATTGTACATTGAGTCAAAAATGAATATATATATAATCGCGCAGAGATACAACGCAGATGATAAAGGTCAGATGATAAGGGTCCGGAAAGAACGAGACACACGCAATCAGTCCAAGAACATCATCGAGCATCACTCATTCAGAGGTGGGGGCTGCATCACTCATTCAGAGGTGGGTCATGGTGTGGGCTGCACATCTTTCAAGGCGGTTCTGTGACGGCTAAGCAGTATCGAGATGAAGGCCTAGACCCCATTGCGAGACTCTACGCTGCAGCAGTTGGTCCTGATTTCCTCCTTATGGACGATAATGCCCGTCCCCATCGAGCTAATATTGTTAACGAATACCTGGAAAGTGAGGGCATTTCTCGTATAGAGTGGCCGGCGTATTCCCCCGACCTTAATTCCATTGAAAACCTTTAGTATGCCCTCGGGCATACTGTCTCTGCACGTTTACCTCCTCCAGCCAGTCTCAGAGAGTTGGAAACTGCCCTATTGGAGGAATGGCCATTGCTCGCATCTGCGATGGTTGATCATCACCTCATTGAAAGCATGGAAAATCGTTGTAAAGTTTGTGTGAAGGTCCGGGGTAGTCATATACTATATTAATGTAAGTTTTGTTTGGTTTGTTTGCCTTTAAACATCAAATTCTTAATGGCCCATATGTGACGTCATCATATAACTTACGAAAAGTAAATATTTTTTTCATCTCTGTACATAATTCTCGTTTTTCTTTAATGCATAAACACATTTGCTACCTTCATGTACAATTTTGAGTTAATCAAAACTTTACTTTTCCCTTTTTGTTAATTGTACTGTCCGTGCTTAACTTTTGGAAGCCAGTGTATGTATTTTTGTTTTTTTTTAATTAAGGGTTCCCTAATTATGAGTATAATTAACCAGTATTTTTTTTATAGCTATAGGAGAGAGTGCAGAATATATATGGAGATAAAAATAAATTGAAAGGTAAAATAATATAGAATACGTGGGAAGATTCTTATTTTTTACTTCTAATTTGCATTCCGCTAATAATTTATTTTTACAATATTTTTTTTTATAAAAGCATACCTTATGTCAAAAATATCTGTTAGTCGAAGCAATATATACAGGATTCCTAGGAAAGTCTTTAGGCACCCCAATAACTTTGTATGGAAAAGTTGACGAGTGTGCACGGTAGGTGTATGACCAAATAAAAATGATTGCAGCGCCCCTAGCGGATAATTTTAAAAGTTAGAATAAAGAAGACAGCAGCAAAGCGAAGTCAATTACAAAGTTGAAAAACACTGTCTAATAAGTAGTATTCGACATTCAAACTGTTACAGAAGGTAATTTATTGGACACAATATTTGATGAATAGGTGTCCTATTCAGGAACGTTAAAATAAATGACGCCATACACACGAATCTAATATACAGCTTGTTCAAAATGCCTTACGTCAAAAACAATACACATATGTATTCGAGAAAGAATAGGACCGCGTAAATTGACGAGTATTTCAGTATATTTTTGACAGATATGTATTTCCTTCCGTATATGCGTTTCGTACGTTCCTGGTACCGTTTCCTACTCGTTAGACTTCTACAACTTTGTAATTGGCTTTTTTCATCCATCTCGCTTTAATGCCGAGTTCGTTATCCCAGTTTTTTAAATTCTCTTCCAGGAATCTATTTTATTGGATCGGTCATTTTACTGTAGGTAAGTCTAATACGTGTACACTCATTGGATATTTTTTTTCAAAATTATTGAACATTTTTATAGAAACCTTGTATATTTTGTTTTATGTATCAATACTATATGCACGTAATCTAATACACTGCAATCGTCATAGTTTTCACCTTATCTCTGACTGTAATGTACTTTCATAACTAAATTCAATCATTTTCAGCCTAGAATCTAAATCATTTTTTTTTATCACTTATGTGCCATTTTTATTAAGTTCTATTCAACTTAAGTACTTAAAAATAATAACGTAAAAGCTATAAACACTTTAACATTATATATATATATATATATATATATATATATATATATATATATTAGACTTCTACTACACACATAGACAGATATCAAGATTAATTTTTTTTTCATGTGTGTGTTCTAGATTTCTCAAAATGTGTAGTTCTGTGATAACCTTGAATTGAAATTTTCATCCCCACTCCATATTTCCTTTATATACATTAACTGTATCTGCAATGACTTTTTCTTAACAGCATCTTGCGAATTACAGTGTGCAACATTTCAATGTTGCTGCAGCGATTATTTTATTGTACTTAATATAATTAAAGTGTTTTCGACACACTATTATATATATACGATACGAACCTCAAATTCGTGAAGATTTATATCTTTGGCCGATCCAGAACCACAGAATATGTTTTACTGTAAGAATAAGACAGAAAGCCAAAGGTGTATTTATGTGGTTCTTAACACATTTTAAATATATATACTACTTTCTTTCTACGATTAACTGATATACATTTTCAAGATGGCCTACATACGAAATCAGCTTTTATTTAAAGTTCAAGTACAAGAAGTTATATTTAAGCAATGAATTTGGAATGCTGTCTATTTTAATACACTGTTATTGATTTTTCAGCGCTCGGGTGGCTTCTTTGAAAAATTATTTCTTTCTAATTCACACTCTTTGTACTTTATAATTGCTATTCCAGACTGATGAGTACAAAGGCGCAAAACCCGTCCATGGATGCTGTTATCTGAAATGGGAACAACAATCTTTCTAACTTTGGAAACGGTTCCGATGAATAGACATTAATGGACAGCAACTGGAAAATAAAACTTTTCGTACAAATCCATTTGGTCATCTTGCTCTACAATCAACGGTTAATTTATTTCGAACCTTTTCATTGGGTACATTACAAAGATAAATCAATGCATTTTTCAGATTAAAAGATTGCATTTTTATCTAACTTAACCAAAGTTTTTATTTGGTCATTTTTGAAGCAGTGGTGCGATATTATACAGTACACACACAGAAATTTTTATATTTATTTGTCTATAGACAGATTACATTGTAGAGTATGAGAAAGATGTCTAAATTGATATTTAATTATAAGACAAACTTCAGTGAACATAAATCTACTTCTAAAATCATTTACTTTTACTGTAAATGTATTTCATAAACATGAAAATTTTAATCTGAAAAATGCATTGATTTATCTTTGTATCCACAAAAAATCTGATGTGGACAGTACATGAATTTCCCTGCAGACTCATATTCACGTTCCCTTTATTTATTCAATAATTCATTGTGTTGAGTTTAATTGCACAAAATAATGTCGATAATTATTTAAAAATGACATTGAATTTTCACTTTTAATTCAATTTTCGTTTTCAGTTGGTAACTGGACTTTTTTTCATTGGTGGCGTAGCGAAAATACGAAAAAACTAAAATATCTCGAGAACGGCTAGCCCTAATGCAATGGGGTTAGTCTTATTCTCTTCATCGGTAAATATTACGTATAAAACAAGCATTTAATTGATATATTTGAACATACGTAGTTTTTTATTTTAGATTTTGACAATTTTTGCGGACCATTTCGCAAAAAAAAAAAAAGGCAGGTTATTTTTTCCAAATCGTATCAAAATCTAATCAGCACTAGGGTAAATTACAAGTGACTTATCTACCAAATTTTGTAAAATTTGATCTATTAGTTTTTCAGCTAGAGTGGATACAGGCAATATGTGCTGGCCATTTCGCAAAAAAAACAAGAAAGATCAATCATACTTAAAGCATTGATTATGAAACACTTTCCAACTTCAATGCAATTTTATTTATAAAAGTCTAAAATGCAAAACATTCCTCGGTAATATTTTAAAACTTATCACAATACTACATTAATTTATTATATTTGAAAACTTAAACCATCATTGAAAATAAAAGTTTAGGGATCATTTAAAATCACAACTATTGTAATTGCATAGGCACGGAATTTAGATACACAGATAATACACAGATAATATATATGTGTATGTGTATGTACTCAAAGTATTGGAATCGTGCCGAAGATCGGAACTCGAATTTTCAAAGTATCTACACGTTTTGTGGACTTCTAGAACACGAAAAAACTACTTTTAGGAAGACGTCTGTGTGTGTAAGGGTGTATCTGTGTATGTTTCTGTGTGTCTGTGTGGATATTACATCCACTCTAATTGAAAAACTAATGGACCGAATTTCATACAATTTGGTAGGTATGTTTTTTGTGGGAAATCCTGATGTTCATTAGATTATAGTACGATTCGTAATAAAAGAATCTGCCTTCTTTGCGAAATGGCCGCAGAAATTGCCTTTATCCACTCTAGCTAAAAACTAATGAACCAAATTTAACAAAATTTGGAGTATAATATTTCAATAACCTACAAGTGATTTATATACCAAATTTAACAAAATTTTGTATATAAATCATTTGTAGGTTATTCTACTACGATTCGGGAAAAAGGAACGGGCTATTTTTGCGAAATGGTAAGCAAAAATCGTTATATATAAAAATAAAAGACTACGTGTGCTCAATTATATCAATTAAATTCCTATTTTATATATGATTTTTGACAACAAAAAGAATAAGACTAACCCCATTACTCTAGGACTAGCCGTTCTTGAGATATTCTAGTTTTTTCGCGTTTTCGCTACGCCACCTTTGACAATAAGTTCAGCTATCAAATGAGAACTTAATTTAAGTTTAACGTGCAAATTCAATGTCATTTAAAATACTTATGTTGTGCAGATAAACTCAAATTATCATTGAATAAATAAAGAGAACGAATATGAGTCTGCAGGGAAAGACATGTGCTGTCCACATCAGAATTTTTAACAATATTACACCAATGATTTATAGAAGTGAACGGGGATTATTTTCAGGCCATTTCGAAAAAAATGTATGATCTATATTTAAAGATCCATCAAATTTTTGTCGAATAAAATGTTCAACAAATTTAAGCTGTGTACCAAATTTTAACTCTCTAGGACGTAGGAAAGTGCATTTAAAATGCCATCAATTAAATTTATCATGAAGAGTTATATAAAATTTAAAAAAAATGAAAAATTGTTATCTACCAAATTTATTTTAAAATATGAAGCCACTCCCATATGCAAAACGTTTAAACAAATGGAGAGATATTTATTATATAATATCTCTCTCTTTTCTTTCTGGAAGATATTCCAAAGTCAGAATTTAATTGAATTTGTTTTTTTCCCTATATTAAATAATTTTTTTAATTAAAAAACTACTTAACATATTTTACTGAATTTTTTTTTATATATTCTATGGGATAATGTGAATATTTCCTAAAAATTTCGAAGCAATTCGTGAATTTTAAATTTACTTAAAAAATGTTTGAAAAATTAGGTCCCATAGGGTTTAATGTATTTCATTTTTTCAACCCGGGTTCAATAAAAAACTAATTGGGTGATATTATTTATTTATATTCCCATAGGTCCTACAGACCGTCTGAACAACATACTAAAATTTCATTTTGATAAACTCATTTTTACGGCAGTTATCGTGCTAACGGACAGACAGACAGACAGACAGACAGACAGACAGACAGACAGACAGACAGACAGACAGACAGAATGAACAAAGTCATAAACACTTTTCAACTTTGTTGTAAAGTGTTAAAAAAAGGCAGGTTCTTTTTATCCCGGAGCGTACCAAAAACTAATCAGCACCAGAGTTACACACAAGTGACTTACAGACCAAATATTATGAAATTCGGTCCATTAGTTTTGAGTTAGAGTGGATACATACATTGCACAGACAGACACACAGACATACATACACACAGACAGACACACACACACACGCACACACACACACAGACGTTACGCTAAAAATAGTGTTTTCGTGTTCTAGAGGTCTCAAAATGTGTAGATCCGTCGAAAACTCGAGTTGCGATTTTCGACATGATTCCAATACTTTCCCTATATATTACCATGAATTGCAGGGAAAGTAAAAAATGGGGTTCGACTCAATTAAATAAATTAACCATTGATTATAGAATGTACTTCAGATTCGCCGAACGGAGCCGATTTTCTTATCAAACCATTGGATGCCGCATTAAAAAGTGTTTATTATATCATTTATTTATTTATTTACTTGCATCTCAACAGGCACAATAAGCCCAATTACAGAGAAAGTTAAAAAACAACACATATACCTACAAACACACATAAAAAGCACACAAATAAAAAACAGATGCATTAAAACACAATTAAAACTTATATCAAAAACATGATCTAAACACTTTTGGCTAAAAGTGTTTAGATCATGTTTAGTCATGTTTGTCATGTCACTAAACGTGTCAAGACTAAAAGCTGACCCATTGACCGCTTTGACGAACTGCTATAGGTTGATTTTTCAAAAAATTTAGATCATGAAACCTCTCAAAGAGTACACACCTATTTCTAGTCCTATAAGCAGGTACATAGATATTAATATTATTTAGCAAGTTCGCACAGTCTATATTCTTATGTATTAACTTATAAAAGAACAAAAAGACAAAATACAACCGTCTACATTCCAGAGATCTAATACCATTGTTGGTCCGGAGTAAAGTATTAGACATATCACTGTTACAAATGCCATTACCCTTATAACAAATGTATCTCAAAAATTTATTTTGAACTTTCTCAATTTTACTATTAGCAGAATTATAATATGCATTCCAAACCACACACCCATACTCAAAAATAGGCCTTATAAAAGAATTAAAAAGCCAAATAAGCACACAAGTATCCCTAAAATCCCTGCACATTCTTCTCAAAAGCCCAATTTCCTGCAAGTTCTTTTAAAAATATCCTGTATATACATATTAAAAGTAAAATATCATGCTATTATAAAATTCCTTACCTAACAGTGTTGTCTAACTTTTCATTTATTGCACCCACAAAAGCAGCATTCATTTTCTTACAAATGACCCTCTGAAGTGTTCGCCTCAAATAAAAACGCATGCCATGCTAAACATTGGATTTGAGTTTTGAATAAAAGTAAACAGTATTTTGTTTCTGTAAGCCTATTTCGTGGAAAAGCGTCACCTTCAGGGAGAGGCTGTAAATTGATCTACTGGCGCGAAACTTAAAATTTGGGATCGTCTTTTAATAGCAATACATATGACCATAGGCAAAGATATACGAAGGCGGGGGGGAGAAGTCCGTGCCCGCCTTAATGAATTCGAGTTTTATAAATTTTGAAAAATACTTGTAAATCTGTTTTTATTTTCGTTTTTCTTACGAAAATTCTAAAGGTAAATATTTTTTTATAATAATATTTCAATGAGTGCACATAATTACATGAGTAGGGGAAAAAAGCTCCTAGGAGTCATAGAGTTCCACCTCCCTCGAAAAGTTATTAGTCATATTTTCACTTGATCAATGGAAGCAAGTCACCAAAATAAACTTGTCGCAAGTAATCTGATAAATATCCAAGAAGGAGACCTGAAGCATCCAGCCCCTCTTATCCCTCTTCGAAAAATATTAAGTTCAATTTTCACTTGATCAATGGAAGCAAGTCATCAAAATAAACTTGTCGCATGTAATCTGATAAATATCCAAGAAGGTGACCTGATGCATCCAGCCCCTCTCATCCCTGGCCCACCTCCTTCGAAATTATAAATTCAATTTTCACTTGATCAATGGAAGCAAGTCATCAAAATAAACTTGTCGCAAGTAATCTGATAAATATCCAAGAAGGAGACATGATGCATCCAGCCCCTCTCATCCCTCGTCCACCCCCTTCGAAAATATATACAAGGTAGGATCGAAAAGTTCGGAGAGAGAAACTATTTCACCGTGAAGTAGAGGCACATGTGACGCGAGATGAAAAAAGGAAGAAGCAGGTGTTTTTCCAGACAATGCTTGTCAGTGAACTGTAGTCGTTTGCGCTCGACGAAAACGGAAATGGCGTTTGAAGAACAACGTGCGAATATCAAAGTCTGCCAGAGTTTGGGGAAAATCGCAGCAGGTGCAATATTTCTGTCGGCTATTTCCCCCAAACGCTGGCAGAATTTGATATTCGTACGTTGTTCTTCAAACGTCATTTCTATTTTCAACGAACGCGAACGACTACAGTTCACTGACACGCATTGTCTGGAAATACCCTGTACTGCGAATTTGCTTCTTCCTTTTCACATCCCGTGTCACATGTGCCTCTACGCCATGATAAAATCGTTCTCCTCTCCTCCAATCATAGTTAGAGATATCAGCACAGGCTCCGAACTTTTTGATCCTACCTTGTATAAGTTAAATTTTCACTTGATCAATGACTAGAACTGCGCAAATTATATTTTTTGCAATTTATCTTTTGTAATAATGTATCTCTTATATTATATATGACAAAGCGTGAGTTCAAGAAAGGACCAGAGTTTTCCCGAATTTCATCCTCCAGTTTTGAACAGACAAAGTCAAACTTTTAAAAGTTTTTATTTAACTTGTCATGAACGATGTCTGGGTGTCTGTCTGTTGCAACGTTTTTGATAGCATTTTTAATATACTTTTGTACGTCCTAAAAAGCTGAAATTAGGTACACAGCTTATCTAGAGCATGTTAATATATCAAAATTTATCGGATCCTCGCAAAATAGAATCAGCATTTTTTTTTTTACGAAATGGCCCTCAAAAATCCTTATGTTGTAAGATAGTTAAAAAAAGAGTCCAATATTCAACTTCACTTCAAACTTATATATTTATTATTATGAACATAAATTTATCTCCTGTGCATATTTTATGTATTATCAATATGTTGACGACTTAATATGTATATTATCGTTAATGATACTAATCATATAAATATTGATTTTTACCCCTCTGACCTAGAATTAATCCCTAATGAGCCTAGTGTTAGTCAAAATGTTAATTAACACATGAATAAGTTTAAACTTGCCCATTCTACTGTCACCTCTTTATTTAGTCGCATTCGTACTGATCAATATAATGATAGGAGTAATTTCCTGAGTCAGGCTGGAATGTGTGTAGGCCCCTTTTTATCTCCCGAAAATAAACATAAGTTCTATATTGGTAGCACTAAGCGTACTGACAGTATTTGCTTATCTGAACATGTATGCGATATTAAAAATAAAAACTGTCTACTGCTCTTCTCCATTTAATTATCAACGATAACTTTAACTTTATGTTCGATAAAACTTTTCTCTTAATTAGCTGCAATAACCCTGTAATATTTTACTTCATGAATCCCTTTTCATTTATATTTACCACGACTCTATTTGTAATTTCGATCTCCATCAAATCTTCAACTTCGCATGGTGTCTCATTCTCGACTCACTGCGTGTTAAACCCTTGTATAATTTTCTGGATATATAGTTCATTTTTTCTTTACTTATGATGACACGTTTATTGGTTGCCCTGTATTTTATGATCTACTGTTATGTATGTATTTTGTAATTTAAATGTTTTTTATATGTATTGAATTTAAAAAGATTAATGTTGTGGGCATATTCGAACATTTTAAACAATTTACATTGCCACTGATGGAGGACGTAGTGATGTCCAAAAGCGCTCTGGATTTGTAATTTTAAGTACGTCATAAATGGTGTTATTATTTTCATTTATCAATTTTGGTTGTCTTTATTATTTTGTTTAAAAAAATGTTAAAGATCCCTATAACTTCAATATCATTAAGATGCTTTTCTTTCGTTCTTGTAATTCTATTCAGTTGTTGAGAAACATAATTTTAAACCAGTTCTTTAGAATAGACTCTATGATCCTAAGTATCACTATCTACCCATTAATAATCTTAAGCGTATTTGTAAAATTTATCACTTTCATTTTGGCATCTATTATTTCATATTCTGCGTAAAAATTTCGTTTACAAACGAGTCCAACATGTTTTATTCTTCAGATTTGCCTGTGGAAAATAATTTTATATAGCAAGGACAGATATTTCTATACTTCCTTTTAGGAGAATTAAATTAAGTATTTTAATAGAATGTTTCGAATAGCAATGCTATTTAGAATACTACAGAAATTTACAAATATTTCAAATCATAAGCAACGCCTGGTATATCTACTATTATCTATATAAATAACATTGTAAATTGTGCTTCTATCTGTAATATCAGGACGGAAGAACTTACCTCTATCCTTTTTGTTAGAATTATTGTAAAGTTTCAAAACGAAAGTTTCTGAATATTAAGAGTTCATCGCGAATTGGGATTTTTAATTTTCTGTATATTATATATTCCACACGAAGAACGGGTATACTGCTAGTATTTTAATAAAATGGACATAACTTGCTATTCTATTTTGATTATTAAGTAGTGTTTGGAAATCCCTTAAATATACTTTTATACCAAAAGTTTTCAAATAATTCCTGTTAGGGTTTTCCAACCCATATGAAATATACAATTATCGTTAATTTTTTCACAGCAGTCTATCTGAGGATAGAATATTAATATTTTGAATCTCCCGTTTGAAAGTCCGTATTATCTCAAAACTATCTTTTAAATAATCCTACAAAAAGTGTATAATCTTTTCGCGTGATTATAAGCAAGCATAATTGTACAAGAGTTATGAGGAGACACTTTTATTAGTCAAAGGCAGAATTTTATCATATTAATTTTTCCTTAAAACTAACAGAAATCGAGTACATAACTAAACGATTTTGTCGTCGTTACAGATTTGCTTTTCCTAAAGAAATCAATCGGTTAAAAATTATTTCATTTATCCATCTAAATAGTAAAGGATTTAAAATTACATTTAGGAGCCCAATTTTATTCACAAATAAATACTACTTGCACTTGGAATGATGAGCAACCGCGGGTACTTGGTTGCTCACGAGGAACAGTAACCTTAAATTACGAAACCTCTAAAATAGTTTAAAGGTGTCTACCAGTTATGGTTTAATAACAGAATTTGAATGAAGAGGGGGGAAAAAACAAGCGAGGAGTAAACGTAAGTTGTTTTTAGAGCACAAGGCACCCGCTGTAAGGAAAACAGCTTTAAAGGAAAAGCCAATGGGACAGGGATTGAAATAGCGTTCCGGGAAGTCGCTCTTGAGAGAAACAAAATGTTTCTTCTGTACAAACATGTTATTCCGATCGGAAAAAAAAATCTGGAGTCTCCACTCGACTTTCTCATTCCACAGAGTTTAGGAGATCGGGGCTTGTTGGCCAGGAATAGGTTGGTGTAGTGTTGTGTTTTTTAGTCAGAATGCGTTAGGAAAATCCCCACATGATTATTCATTAAATATTCACGTATACTAAATTTTCATTTTAGCACAAAAATGTTCTAATTTCAACGTTTGTCTTTCTTTCTTTCTTGTTTTTTTTTAGAGCACAAAGCAATTTTTTTATTTAAATTGTGTTATTGTATGTAATTTTTTTTATTAAGGAAAACTTGAGCAGCGTATTTAAGTACAAATAGAATAATAATGCAGCCAATTTTGCTGCATTATTAATATATTTTCTCTTAAATTCGTTGCTCAAGATTTCCTTATCTTTTGCACAAAGTGTATTTTGCTCATTGAATGCATTGTTACGACGTATCCTCTGAAATTGTGGGTGTACTCTCAGAATACAAAAATGAGTTCAAATTTCTGGATAATTGAAACTTTTATTTAAAAGCACTAATACACATAAACAAGAACAATATACAGCGAATAGCTTGATCTCACAAGATCACTCAACAACTGCTAGGTACGGTAAAACAGCCCCACTCATTTCACAAAACAGCCGATACTATTATCAAAACATTGACGTATCTCACATTCAATGTAGCTCGTATCACGTCAACTGCTGCTTCAACTGAGTGATGGCTCCTTTTATATACTTACTCTTCGTCGAAACTTACAGAAGGGGCTCGTATCTCCTAGAAAATTCATTATTTCCAGAAAGTTCCCGAACCTTCAAAAAGTTAGCAAATTGGAGATAAATTGCCAAATATGACAACCCTGAGTTGATGTACGTAATAAGAATAGCTACCTATAAAAGCGTCTTTCTCTACTGGTTCTCAAAAGAGTCTTCATTGAAGACATTTTACATGTTCGCAACAGTCTTTCATTATTCCCTACTTTCTTCATACTTGTTGTTTACGCTATTTTGTGGTATAATTTACGCAAAATTGCAACAAGTTGACTACATCTATGGAGTAGAGTAAACCTGTAAGTTATACGATAAGGTTGGACGGTGAACTCATTTCGAGGTTAGTTGGCGAATGCTTCAACCTGCCCCACATAGTAAAACAGCAGTATAATGCAAATATAGGGAAACCAACATGCATATATTTATTTTCATTTTCATTATAGGTCTAAAAATTACAAATCCAGTTCTCAATTTCTTAGTTTACCAAATTTTTTTGAACATTTAGCTATATTCAATTTTACTTTATACCAGTATGAGTTTTATCTGAGCTTTCTGTATAAGATCCATAATTTAAAGATGAATCTATCAGTTTCTTTGCTCTATCAATTTTTAATTGCATGGTATACCTCCTTCCTGATAGAGGTTCAAATATAATAATTAGATATAAAGTTGTTTCGATGCGCGTTTCACAGCTGAAAATTAATATATTCTGGCAATAAAAATCGGCATACACAGAGATGTAAAAACTAAAAGCGTTAGCTTACTCCTGTATCCTAGGAAGAAAAAGAAAAACGGGCTCCAGTTCCACCGTACTTAAAGGCTCCTATATAAGAAAATATAGGAGCAGGAGCCTTAATCGTGCGACGTCTCAATCGAACTCTATAACTCATATATAACTAAGTTATATATAGAGGACGTCACGGGGATGCATGCTCTGGATTAAGACTGTTAAATATACAGGCTGACGCAACCGCCATTTTGACTCGAACCGGTCCAGTCAGTTATCGTCTGCCTGTGCTATTTCAATGTTATATGGCTAATATTTAATACGCAATTTAGCTGTAAAATAAATGCTTCTGCTTTCAAAAAAGGCATACCAATCATTCAAGAAAGTAGTCTAGAATACTTTGATTTTCTCGAGATCCCGATTGAAGGACGAGAAAGAAAACCTCCTTTAGCCATGTACAGCCATCGCTTTACCTAGAAGTCAAGATGGCCGCTGTTGTGCCAACATGTATATTTAGGGGGTTTACCTGCATCCATTGGGTCAAAAATTCATTTGCATTTTTAGACCATTTACTAACTCTATTTCTTTGTCACGCTACTGCTATACATTGAATATATATAGGATTTCTTTATAATAACTTAATCCAGTGCCAGCCATAAAATGCAATAACTGTTAATTACTATAAATAATGAGCTATAAGGTGTGATTGTTATGCAAGTGAATTTTTTTTTTTTTAAAAACATTTTCAAAACAGCTTTATGCGCTATTGCAAGGTGTAAAAATACAATAGGGAATTGCAGAGAAAGAGACATGATTTTTCATAGATTTCAAAAAAGATCTTTGGATAAAAAATGGATTAATAGATTATGTCAATTAAATAACTGTCGTGTGTGCAGTGAACGTCATGACATGCAAAATTGCCCGTTTGCTTTAAAGGAAAGGGAGATATTAAAAGTGACAGCTACCGTGTGTTAATTGAAAAAACTATGGCTAAAGATACAAAAAGATAATAAAAAAAAACTATTTTGACGAATGCAGTGAAAAGACTAAAAAATCTAATCCCCTCTAAAAAAAAGCCTAACTGGCGAAAATGAACAAGATTTTGAAATAAACGAGATGATATTCCCAACTTGAGAGAGTTTGAAAAAAAATTCCTTACTAAAGGAGAAAATACAGAATATTTAACATAAATTGCCAACTTTGTGAGTAACAAATAGAAAAGAAATTCTAAAACTTCAAAAAGAAGAAAAATTACTGGACTCGTTTGCGGAAACTCTAAATTTCATAAAGTAAAATAATTGAAAAACGCCGCAGTAAAAGCTACGAAATTTAATAAACTACAGAAACGCCTTTCAACTGTTTTGTCGAAAACATTCTTTAAATTTCGAACCTTACATCCGTTAAGCCTGTCTTGAGACAGTAATAGGAAGATACATGTTTTGGGGGAATAACTCGAGAAGCTAAAAAACTAAAATTGGGTACCCGCTCTTTTTCGTGGTATATTTTAATTCTTTAAATTTTGAAACTTACTGGTCCAGATTCCAGAGCCCGTCTTAGAAAAACGCATGTTTTTTTAGTAATTCAAGCAAGCAAAAACCAAGTTGTATCTATACAAACATTTATTTTAAAATGTACTAAAAAGTAAAAAACAAAGTAGAAACATTTTATTTGCTATAGTTTGGTTTCTAGTTTTGTATCTCCTCAAATTATTTTACTACGCTTCGCCACTGTCTGTGATGTCCTATTAAATAGGCAATCCTTTTATGCGTTAGTCTGCGCATTCAAATCATCCCATGGCCAGAAATGGGTCGATGTCAGTCGGTAGGGAAAGTGAAGTGTTGGCCCCAACCTTTTTTTTTTGTTCTGTTTGTATCGTTTCAAAAAGCTCACAAGAGTTCTTTTCTCTCTCTTCCAGATGCAGATTCGAGGGTGCCAGTTCCTGGAACTTTCCTTTCAACAGTCGCGGCCTCCTTGAGTAGCGTGGGTGTTTCGATGCTTTTCCTCAACGGCCACTTTCAGAAAAGATGTGAACGCCCTTCACGTCGTCGTGACGGGTTCAGAATTAAGAAGAAGAATGAAATAATATATTTAAATTTTTTTTTAAATGTTGCGTATTTAAGAATAGATAGTTTTCATGACTAACCTAACCAGTATACTATAGAGTACTGAATTGGAATCTACCTACAGAGTCAAATGTATGGTTATGTTTTCATCCAACAGATAGAATATCTATTAGCCAGGGCCCGGGACAGACATTCCTCCGCCCCCCCTCCTCACCTCTCGACATATATGAAATGAACAAAAATATGTTTTCAAAAACATATCTTAAAAAAAGATATACAAAATGACTTTCTAACATATTTTATTGGAATTTAAATTACTGCCAACATTCTCATCATAGCCAGCATGCTCAATTAGTGCGATTATCCCTACATATTCCACAAATGAATCTTTTTGCTGAGCAAACCTATTCCGATGGTATAATTTTCTTTCCAAGAAGCAGTCTTCAATTTTTCGATCTTGCAATTCGGGGTTTCTCTGACGCGGAGGTCTTGCTTTATTCAGGCCTTGTCTATTACAATATGTGGGACGATTTTGATAGATGAAAACCATCTATTAAAAATTAAACGCGGAAAAGTTTTCACTCACACATTAAGAAAAAGGTTGCAAAATGAAATTTTTGTCGCATTTGGTTCAACAATGTAAAGAAAGACTTTGATACATCTATAGGTTGATATAAATGTACTATATATCGCAACACGCCTAAAAACTGCTACTACAACTAAAGATTATAAAAGGTTTCGTGTAACACAATATAAAGTAAAAAAAAATAAGGGTGTCAACCGGTCTCGAAGCTTTCTCTTCTTCAGGACTGGTAAAAACGCAACTTACCAGAGCAAGATTGACATCTGTCAGTAGAATAACAAAAATGGCTAAAACCATCAGTCACGTTTTGCTACTCTACCAGCAGATACCACTGTTTCTCTGACGAGTGTAGGTCGTGCATCTTGCTAGAAAGGAAAAGGTTGAAACCGGTCGATGTTTTTTTTTATTTTATGCTGTGTTAAAAGCTTTCTATAATCTTTGAACTACACCTTACTGAAAACGTTTGATTGAATATAAAAATACGTTCAAACTGCTGAATCTACAATAAAAGCGCTGCATTAATAACAGTATCCTAAAGATCAATCTGCTTCAAAGGGAGGAAATACGGTTTGGTTTGCTTTTTTATCCTAACGAAGGAAACTGTTTTTTTCCTTTGAAACCGATTGATATTTTTTATGCTGTTATTACCGAATTTTTTTTTATGATAGATACGTTTGATGAAAAAAAACCTTCATCCGAAAATGTGTATGTTCTTCTTACTGTCTGTCCGCAAAATAAGCATACATAATGACAAGAAAGACCAATCATACATAAAGCATAGATTATGAAACACTTTCCAACTGAAATACAATTTTTTAAACATTTCTAAAATGCGATACATTCAACGGTGATATTTTTAAAATTATCATAGTACAATAATTTATTTTACTTGGAAACTTTATCAAAAAAGGCGATGTTATAAAATCGTTTGCTTCTCTATGTAAAAGCAGTGAATATTTCATTCATACACTTTTATTCCAGACTTTAGAGTTAAATAATTTTGCTTGAAAAAAATTTACAATTCTTATACAACTCATCTTACAATCACTTGTTTACCTTCTGCATTCATTAAAATTAGGCTTCGTTATAGAAATAATCAAAGTGTGATGATCATTTAAACTAAAAAATATTGCAATTGCGTTGGCACATAATATAGATGCACAGAAAATACGCGAAAATAAAGCTGTTTTAGTACGGATAAAGCGGTTTTAGTACGGATGATGTTCTTTTAATATAAATTTAAAAGAACTTTAAAAATCACGATTTTTACATAGGGGAAAGAAAGATGGATGCCATATTTTATTTTGAAGTGGGTCACGTGATCTCTTCATACAAACCAAACTATCGAACATATTTTACTGAAATTAAAAGAAGGTATGCGGTACATTGCTGCTCTTCTAACTTTCCTTCCATTTTAACTTGGAAAAAATATACTGTACATTTTAATTTTTATTTGTGTATTTCTTATCTTTATTCCAGAAGCAGTAAAACTGTTTTATTATTTATACAAGGTAGGATCAAAAAGTTCGGAGACTGTGCTGATATATCCAATCCTGATTGGAAGAGAGGGGAATTATTTTACCGTGGCGGAGAGGCACATGTGACGCGAGATATGAAAAGGAAGAAGCAGATGTTTTTCCAGACACTGCGTGTCAGTGAACTGTATAGTCGTTCGTGTTTGCCGAAAACGGAAATGGCGTTTGACAAACAACGTGCGAATATCAAATTCTGCCAGCGTTTGGGGAAATCGCCGATAGAAACATTGCACCTGCTGCAGCAGGTGCAACGATTTCCCCAAACGCTGGCAAAATTTGATGTTCGCACGTTGTTCTTCAAACGCCATTTCCGTTTTTGACGAACGCGAACGACTACAGTTCACTGACACGCATTGTCTGGGAAAACCTTGCACTGAGGACCTGCTTCTTCCTTTTCACTTTTCGCGTCACATGTGCCTCTACGCCACGGTAAAATAATTCCCCTCTCCTATAATCAGGGTTGGAGATATCAGCTCTGTCTCCGAACTTTTTGATCCTACCTTGTATTTACTTTATATGGATGCTTATTTTTCACAATTGATAACTTATGCAGCTAGATAACAGTAAAAGGACTCCGCGACCCAACCCGCGCAACTCACCCGAAGGTTTAGAGCTTGAAAACACGAAGAAGGAACAATAAGCCACCGGGACTATCGTGATTCCAAAGATTGTACCACCCACAGACAGAGATTGTACGACCCACAAGCGCGTGACTTACAGGGTTGCCGTAAAATTATCTTAATTCTGTTCTACATATCTGCACTTGAAATAATTTTTGGATAATTTTAAATCGATTTTATAGTGATAAAATTATAATATTTCCTGATATCAATAGAAAAATGTATTATTATTGTTTTTTATTTAGGCCAAATATTCGATTTTCTTTCAAATTTGCTACAGAAGCTCCTAATGGAAAGTTGCTTTGTGATGTTAACATTTAAATTCATTTTTAAAATACTTTAAATTAAAAAAAAAATGGAAGCAGATCATAGGAGAAAAGAGGAAATCCCGAGGGTCCAACCTTCGAGGGGTAATTTAAGAATCTGATAATAGCTTTTTGGGTCCTGCGACGAGCAACGCACGCACCCCCAGGAGCACCAGGGGTACACCAGACCACTACCAAGGGGCGTGGTACAATAAAAGCAGTGAAAAAAATAAATTAAAATTGCATTGCGTTTTATCAATTTAGGATTAATTGACTAAAATCTGAAAGCTTCTGCGCCAGTCTGCCTTTCCATTGAGTGAAGTTGGTTAAAAAAACACTAAAAATCCAATGGAAAAACGTTCCACTACTTTCTAAACAAACATTTATTTTAAAATTAAAATATTGCACCCTTTAGAAATCGTCAGTCAATGATATATTATTTTATTTTTACCAGATGTCTGAAAAGCATTAAAAAATTACATTCAGAAAGTTGTATCCTCTTATTAGGAATCTAAAAGGGCCATTTTATTTCACAGCTTTATCTTACTTTCAATATTCTTTGCCCAAATTCAATGTTGATTTTATGACGTCAATCACGATTGGAAAACATACATAAACGGAATATGTGTACCTTTTACAGCTGATAAACGGAGTATGTGTACCTTTTACAGCAGTCTCTTCCATTCAAAAATAGAGCCGACTTCGATAACGTGTTTCTTGAATAGCAATGCACAGATTCGTGTGAGTCATAGATATAATATAACGTAGGTTATATAATATACCGTTGATTCATTTAGCATTTCACCGTTTCTGTACACAGAGTGTTCTCGAAATCAACTTTATACTTTAAATAAAAGGTTTGGGTCATCGACAATTGCCAAAACTTTTGCTCCCATTGTGAGCACCTTTGAATTTGAATTACAAATTTATTGGGAAAAAAAGTATCGAAAACTAAAAGTTACTGTTATGCCAGATGTTTATTGTTGCTTCTGAAATTTCATCTTGTTCTCGAAATCGACTCGGTCTATTTTCATAGGTTTCTTGGAAGAAATAACATTTTTTTTTCTTTTGTACACTACACCGTTCGTTATCATTTCCACTTTCTCTATAATCGTACTAAAAAAAAAGGAAGATATCTGTCCGTTTGTCTAAAGCAGGGAATGTAAGCGTCGCACGACCACGAAATTGGGTATACAGGTACTCCAGGACCCGAATACGTGCAATTTTTGGTGTTATTTTTTTAAATTTTCGAATAATTTATAGGTAGATTTTTAGTTATTTTATAGGCTCGAATTTCCTTTGGGACCGCTAAAAACACTATAAAACGCGTGGAAGAAAATGCGGCTCGAATTTCATCCGAGGCACGGCGGCAAAATCATAGACAAGCGTCTCGTTCACGAAACCGGGAATTCCATAGGGATGGCGCTCCAGTAGCAGGATTTAAAAATCAGAAATTTAAAATCCCGAGTTTTACAAATAGAGATTTGAATTTTGAAATATAAGATTGCATTAGTAATATTCCAGATTACTCTAGAAAAAAGAAGTAATTCCATAAACCTATCAGTTGATTAATTATAAATTTTTTATCCGAGGCATGTCTTTGAATTTTTGAACGAATTTCTCAGGCTATCGCAAGTCTCAGACCCCTTCCGAGGTAAAATCCACAACAAAGACAAAAGTCATTACTGACTCATCCTCACATCTCAACTGGAATAGAAATTGCAGGATGGTTATTATCGTATCGAAAACCCAGACCACTCGACTGACCCGAGGGTTTACAGCAGCCGTTTGAGATATATACGTAGCCCAAACTTAAGGTAAGAAAGTAGCGAGTTGAACAATGGACATATATAATCATCATATCTCTGCAACTCTCCGAGATCTAGGAACGTGGAATTTTACCGTGATGTAATATAAAAATACATAGAAAGGATGTTTCCGTAACCCAAGCGGTGCAAAGTTACTATTCCATTATCTCAGGAACCTCTCGTAGTTGGAGCATAGATAGTTTTATGAATGTTCCTCACCAGCCATAGGCTCATGTGAACAGTATAAATGAGTATTTCTGCAATTCTAAGGGAGGGGTGGGGGGTGGGGGGTACGACTAAGACATAATCATCGCATTTCTCCAACCCCTCGAGATAATTTTATTGAGATGTTTTCCTCATGGATCATTGATAAACACTGAAATAGAATATTTTCGTAATTTGTAAGACGTTGTGGAATGACCGATCAACATAATCCCGGTGTCTCCGCCCATCCTTCAATCTAAGAACCTGAAAGTTTACAAGGATGCCCCTCAAGGGCCGCAGGTAAGCACCATGGAGCTATATTCTGTAACCTAGTACTAAGGTGATAAGAAAAACTACACTGTAAGAAAAATATTTTGATAGTACTGCTTTTAATTTTGAAGAAAATCATTTGTTTGTCGTTGAAAAGGGATATTAAATGATGAGTGGTTCTTCCAATTCACGCGATTAATTTCTTAAAGTGCATGCGTAAAGAAAGAAGCATGGTGCAGACTGGATTATGGAATGACCTAAGTAACATTGTCGGATATTAGAATCGGTTAGACTAGTGGACATTCGAGTCAACAAAAGCAATCCATTTTGAGTCCATTATTATTGCCTATGGACCATACAGTGTTCAAATTGACGCCTTTTCACTAGTATTTTGTTATCAATTTGATTTATGCGTAAAATTTTGCACCGAAGTATTTATTAATGTTAAATTTTCTTATAAATAATTTGCATATTATTTTTTACGATTCAACACTCAAATATTTCCCAACAGCTACAGGTGAACATAAAATATATGAAATAATCTTGAAAATTAAAAAATGAAAATAAAAACAAAGAATTTCTGTGAAAATCGAGTGGCGCCAGATATTTTAATATTCCTTGCACACATTATTTCTATTAAAATGTAGCAGAATAAAACTTCATAAAACCAACAAAAGTGGTTCATTATCAAATGTACATTTTGATTTTTTTTTTTAATTTAAAGGCAATTTGTACTATTTTATTACACACTATTTTGTTACAAACTATTCATTTCGTTTACTTTTGGACTAAACGGTAAAATAACGGTGATTGCGCGTGTTCCAATTCGAGCGAGTACCTTAAATATTTTCCCAAAAGTCGGAAATCCCCTTGACGACATTACGAGTGACTCATTCGTTCATGACTCAGACGCAGAAAAGAATTAGAATGAAGTGTGCTTCACGTCGTAACTGCTCCAAACCAGTGGCGAAGCCTTATAAAATAATTTGGAGAGACAGAAAAAAATGCAAATAAAGTTTCATGCTATATATTTTAGCTAGGTTACAAAATGAAATAAAATATACAGTGAACTTTCAATGATCCTGCATGTTCAGGACTTCAGCGGTGCTAGATTAACAATTTTTTGTATTATCGGATGTCGAACTAAAATGAGGTAAAAAATGAGAAAAATTAATTTGAAACAAAATAATGGACAATAAATGTGATAATTTTTGCCTAAAGCGTTACGCAGACTGAATTTCACTGTCCAGTACGTGAAAAACATTTAAATTAATGCAAAAATTATAAAGTAAATTTCAATGAAGAGAAATCTGACCTTTCTTCGTAAACTGTATATGAGACACGGACCCCAATCCTCCCGAGCCCCTATACAAAGCTTCCTTTTGCCTCCCCTGTCGGCGGCTCTGTACCCGGATGCGGTTCAAGCAGGCCCGGCTCTAGGTTTTTTGCCGCCCCAAGCAGAAAGCAATGTGGCCGTCCCCTCCCTGAAATTCATTTTTCTCTTAACCTTTATAAATGCAATAGAATAGAGAAACACTGATAAATCGCCACTTTTTAGTCAATTTTGATCGAAATGTTTCTCAAATGAATGGATCTGTCGTGGAATTAAATGTTTTGATATTTTCCATTTTAAATAAAAAAAATGTGCAATATCTCAAGAATGAAATATGTTAGCATCATATAACATATAAATGATGCTATTCAATTTTAGATTTAAAAAAATCTGTTGTCTAATACATGCCTTTCCATATATATTAATAAATTTTATTATTAAAAGCTTTTATAGCTTATGGTCGTTGTTGTTGTTGAGACCCAGACCGTCCGACCTACCAGAAAAGTGTAAGGTAACTGTTTGGACAGCCGGGAATGATGATGTGTGAATAATGAATGATGTGTCTCAGTCTGTTCCAATTTCCTTGACATTTCTACATACTTTCCTACGTCCTTGAGAGCTGAAATTTGATACACAGCGTAGTCAGTAGAACATTTTAATCTTTTAAAATTTGTTACATCCTTAAAAAATAGAACCGGTATTTTTTTTCTACGAAATGGCCTACAAAATCCCATCGTTGTAAGATAGTTAAAAAAAGACTTGAGAGGCTGTACCAAAGATACGTTCGCAATGTAGAATACGTCTTATCACACGGGTGTTTGTAAATGAAGCAACGGTTTACATAAACATTTCATTTATTTCTACAAACTGCCAACAGTGGTCTAATAAGTTACAAAGTTAATTATTACGAAATATTAATTAAGTACCAGAATTAAAGAAATAAAACGTAGCAATTTGATTATTGCTTGATAAATTTTATCTTATCTCGCATTCGATCGATTCCTCTCTTGAGCGCGTCATCCCTCAGAACACGCGTACATCCTTGGCCTAACACTTGGTACCACTTCTGTCCCCCCTCTGACTATTACACGTCAAACTATAATCTTTCAAAATCTCACTCTTTTTCGTCATGCCCGATTTGGCGACAAAGACGTTATCCTGCATCAAAAGAGTGCAATATTCAGCATAGCTATATATATATATATATATATATATATATATATATATATATATATATATATATATGACAAAAAAGATTCTTACAACTTCACTATCATAAAACTGCTATCATATTAATCTTGTAATTCTATTCAATTGTTTAGAAACATCATTTTAAACCAGCTATTTCGAATACATCGACTTTCTGATCCTCGGTTTCACTTTCTCCACATCAATAATCTTAAACGCATTTGTCAAAATTACCAGTATCCGGAAGTATTTGTAAATAATATTATTAATAATTTCAAATATACCACGTAATCATTTTACATATGCATTATTTATCTTTGATTGGATAACTCAATTTTGAGAATTCACCCATTCTTATCACCGAACTTACCACTTGGCCTGAGTCTAATACTGTTTACTATTTTCGAATGACTGTTTTCCACTTTTCCTGAGTCCTATACTGATTACTATTTTTGAAAGTCTCCATACATATTATGTATCGTTCAAATGTATTCATTCCGGTGCCCACTCGCATTGACGAAGTGAGGTGAAATGCTCAGTCGCTTGTTCAACTTACACGCGGTGGCAATGCTTGTGAGTTCATATTATTTTTCTGATTTGTAATTCAATTGATTTATTTTTCTCCTTCCACTAGCCAGTAGACAGTTCCAATGGTGTCTATAGTTAAATACTATCGCCATTGTCAGAAACTGGCTATTCTATCGGTTTTAATTCGAATTGTATGGCTCTCCTGATGAGAATGCAATTTCGAACTAACCGCCATTTTTGTGTAGTTTCAATTGATTGTTCTCTATGTCTTAATCTTTTATCTTGTGCTAATTATTATTGCCTTTTCTCATTTTTGCCGTGTTTTATTTTTATTTTTATTTATATTTATATACTTTTACTTGTGAATTTTGTATCCTAATATTCTTCTCATCCCCCTTTACCATTGTAGTGATATGTTACCTTCTATCTTTATCCTTAGTCTTGGTCTATAGTTACTCATTTGTAACAGATATGCTAGTGATGGGTTTTTTTGTACATACAGTAGTTTATGCGTAATTTTCGATTAAAATCTTTCAATTTATATATATATATATATATATATATATATATAACACTGCCAAGTTTAACTGTATATATCAAGCTCAATGTTTTTTGTACTTTGCCGTAGAACTAAAATGATTTTTTTTTAATTTAGAATTCTCATTTTTCAAATATTTCGTATGATTTGCCTCCATTGAAGCTGTTATGAATAAAATATTTTAGCCAAAAATCAAAGTTTCTATATTTATTCGTTTTTAGAAAACAATTGCGAAAATTAAAGCTTTCTTATAACTAGATATGGCTGAAAGTTAATAGGATTTTATTAATACCGATTTGGTATGCTTCTGTTATGTAATTCGCTTCATTATTTCAAGATATGTATCTCTTCCTGTAGAAAAGTAAAATTTTCTAATATCTCTAGAACGACTAGTGATAACTACTAAACGATGTTGTCCATTTATTTCTGGTTAGAAGTACCTACAAATCATTTACTCTTTTAACAATAGTGAGTAGTATATATAATGTAAAAAAGAGTCTATTTTAAGTCAGAAACGTGCAATACCTCAAAACACACATTTTATCGTTCTGTAAATGGTGTAATTTAAAAAAATGAAATATTACATATAAAATTAATATTTTCGTAACAAATTTTAACATCACTTAAAAATTTTTTTTTAATTATCGAAATAAGAAAATTTGAAGATCCTGGCCTTCGAGAAAATTAAGAAGCTGGCGATTATTGATTGTATACCAAATATATTTTGATTTGCTTAATTTGTTTGATATACTATATACCGCTGCATGTGGAAAAGTAAAATTTTCAATGAGAACTTCTAAACAATGGTATTCATTTATTTCCAAAAATGTTTGATTCGTGATCAGGGATGCTTGAAACGTGCTCTCCCGTCGAAAACTCGAATTCGAATTTTCGACCCCGTCACAATACTTTCCTTATACATTATGTATATAAGGAAAGTAAAAACCAACATGGTGGTATTTGCCGTGTAATATGCGAATAGACAAGCAAACGAACACTCCGTTTACAATAAGTGTTTGTGTTTTTCGCAAGATACGAGCACATCTTAACCTTTTGCTTACGGGTGGGACACTGTCAATCCCAAACAAAGAACATCTCGAAATGTCTATTTATGTAACTTTATTAGTGGTGATTTTTGATTTTCTGACGATTTTTTCAAAATTTCACTCGAAAATTTAGGGGGGTTCTGAACATTCGATTGCAGATAAAAACAATAGGCTTCCAGTGTTTATGGATTGTGATTTTTGTACCAAATTTCGTTCGAATCGGTCCATTCGTTCGTCAGTTATCGTCTCCACAGACTCACTGACACACACACACACACACACACAAGATATTAGATATAAAAAGAATATTTTTGTAACTCTTATTGTGATATTTATTATACTTCCCTCTCAAAAGAGAGATAAGTATTCGCACATATCTTTTTTAAAGATCTATTCGTTTTTGAAGGGACTGATTAACACAAAATAAATATTTAGTTTTTTGTTGTCGATTGGTTTGTCGGTCATATTGTTAAATCGAGGTACCTTGCTGTTCTCCGAAACTACTGAACCAAATGAATTCAGATTTTGAACATAGTTAGGCTCTTGTTACTCGATGCAGTGCATAACAGCACGATTTATTATTATTATTTTTTATTTTTCACTAGTCAGTCGAAATTTGAGTAAATGTCGTTTTCGCAATATTACAATACTACTACTCAACCGACTGAAATAAAATTTTGTACGAATATGGCTTTAGTTATATGCTTGAAAAAATATTCTAAGAGGTCATTTCTGTACACCACACTGCAAGCATAATATAAAAAAAATATAAGGAAAGTACATGTACTTTCTTTATGCTTAAAATGCAAAATTTAAAAGTTTCAATTAAATAGTAACATAATTTCAATTATACTCAAAAGTTGAAATAATTTTGAAAGTTTAAGAAATTTACAGTATTTTTTTTTTTTTTTTACTTTTTATTTACCAGGAAGAACAAAAATTCTTTGAGGCTCATCATATTTTTCCTGATGACTTAAAATAAAAAACTAAAAATAGGAAAGTTTGGAGCTCTACATGTGAGGCAGTTGGTTTAGAAAATAAATTTTGATTGATTTCCAATAATTTTAAAAACTAAATTCTTTCCTATTAACTTTCGTTGTAAATACTCACAATGTCAAAGAATGTTATATTCTATTGAATTCTTACTCCATAACTTAAACGCAGAATATAATATATGTAAATGACATCTTTATGATCCAATATAATTCGTATAAAGGATTCAAGTTTATAAAATAACAGGGGTTTTAAAACGGCGAGATGTGAATATGTTGAATATTGTCTTCGTTTTAAAAATTACCTCAATTACAGTAGTTACTTTTCAAATTAAACGAAGCTTTTGCCGAAATCCTGATAACCAAAAATTTGAATAATTCGAAAAAGTAGAAATTGTCCGTAAATAGTGTAAGTAATATTACATACTTTAAATTTAAGAAAAAATAAATACAGTACACCTGTCCCCCGATTTACACGGAAGATAGGTTTTGCACAAAACCGTGTAAATTGAAATCTTGGATTTTGCTAAGTAAAATCGTGTAAAACGAAAATAACCCCAAAATGTGCATGATTCAGTCATTTATTTAAGTAAAATAAAAGTAAGACATCTTAGAAAACTTAAAATTATACTTAGTTTATAAAACAACAAACATATGAATGTAGTAATATAACATATTTAATTTATTTTACATTAGGAACAAAGAACAAAAAAACAAAAAGACCCTTGTTGTTGTTGTCGTGTCCCTAACATTACAATTAAGGAAGAATGAGTGCACTGCTGTTTAATCTAATGACCCGGGGCACCCGAAGGTAGAAGTCTGACTTCTGCCCCAAATAAGACATTACAACATCCATGCCTGCCCGCAGACGGGACTCGAACCCGCAATCTGGCAGAAAAATTAATTATAAGTTTAATCACTGTCATCACTTTCATGTACTATCAGTCTTTTCTTTCTGATAGGTATGATGTCACTTTCATCACTTGAGCTTTCTTGATGCGATTGGTTGACGAATTAGGCAAGATTTCGGGTTGACAAGATTTTGTCATGAAATCGGTAATTAACAATTGCGTAGGTTTTTTTGCTAAATCTTTATAAACCTCTTCATATTGATTTAAGCATTTACGAAGGTCTCGCTGGAATCGGAGAGCTCGATCAACATTTGTGTCATATTATAAGATATGGTTGCCCAATTTTCTTCCCAAATCAAGTCCTACGCTTACGATTCTTGCTGTGAACGCAACTGGTTCAGATTGCTCTTCATCAGAATCATTGTCTTCATCATGTTTGTTTGTTTCACGAATCATGTTAATTAAATCATCTTCATTCAATTCCTCATCAGCCATTATTTCTTCAATATCTGCCTGAGCTAAATCTTCAAAACCTTCTCCTATAGTATGGGCCAACTCAGTGATCTGAGAATATTCATGCTCTATTGGTGATTTATCATTTCCACTTTCAACAACATCCGGCCATATTGCTTTCCAGCAGGCGTTGATCGTTTGATCTGAGTGTATGACAGTCCAACATGCTTAACACAATCTAAAATTGTAAATTTCTTCCAAGCATCCATCAGAGTAAGAGATTCATCATTCTTCATTTGTTCTAAGATATACCTGAAAGTTTGCTTGATGTACAGTGCTTTAAAAGTGGAAATTATCCCTTGATCTATTGGTGATTTATCATTTCCACTTTCAACAACATCCGGCCATATTGCTTTCCAGCAGGCGTTGATCGTTTGATCTGAGTGTATGACAGTCCAACATGCTGAACACAATCTAAAATTGCAAATTTCTTCCAAGCATCCATCAGAGTAAGAGATTCATCATTCTTCATTTGTTCTAAGATATACCTGAAAGTTTGCTTGATGTACAGTGCTTTAAAAGTCGAAATTATCCCTTGATCTAACGGCTGTAATAAGGAAGTTGTATTCTTAGGTAAAAAAACAACTTTTACATTTTCGTGTCATAAATCTGGAGGATGACCTGGTGCATTATCAATTAATAGAAGAGCCTTAAAAGGCAATCCCTTTTTAGTTAAATAATTTTTGACATCTGGAAAAGAAGTTATGGAACCATTCATTGAAAGCTATGGCAGTGACGCATGCTTTTCTATTAGCCATCCAATAGACGGGAAGGTTTTTGATATTTATTCCTTTGAATGATCGTGGTGATTTTGATTTGTTAATCACCAATGGTTTCATCATATAATCGCCAGAAGCATTGCAATAGAAAAGAACTGTTATACGACTTTTCGCTACTTTATGACCACTAGCTGATTTGTGAGCTTTGGCTATAAAGGCTCTTTCCGGCATTTTTTTCCAGAATAATCCAGACTCATCAGCATTGAAAACCTGATCAGAAGTGTAGGAGTTAGCGGCAATGATTTCAGCAAGTTTTGCTGGATATTGTGCCGCATCCGAATCAGCAGATGCACTTTCACCTTTCATTCTCAGATTATGTAAAGAATGTCTTTGTTTGAATCTCTCGAACCACCCATGGCTTGCGGAAAAAGATACCCTCTTGTCATCGGACGAAGTCGATGACGACTGATTCTTAAGTGATTGATAAATCTTCAAAGCTTTATTTGTAACATCATTGGTATCGATCGGGATTCGCTTTTGAGTTTGGTCTTCCTATCCATATCACTAAGGCTTTTTCCATATTTTCCATTGTAACATCTCTAGCATATGAAGTCGTACTCATAATGCTGCAGGTTCCAGTTGCTACACTTTTTCTAATGGAGTCTTCATTTTTTCTTATCGTCCTTATTGTGGCTTCATTCATGGAGTAAAATTTAGCAACATCCGTTACTCTTTCTCTATTATGTAGAAGGTCTAATATTTGAATTTTAGTTTCTAAAGAAATAACTTTTCTTTTCATTTGATTTTTCTTCAAATCCTTTGACATTATAGAACCTTAACAAATTTACGCAAACTATAAAGATGCAAGAAAAACTACAAAGCTTTATTTGTAACATCATTGGTATCGATCGGGATTCGCTTTTGAGTTTGGTCTTCTATCCATATCACTAAGGCTTTTTCCATATTTTCCATTGTAACATCTCTAGCATATGAAGTCGTACTCATACTGCTGCAGGTTCCAGTTGCTACACTTTTTCTAATGGAGTCTTCATTTTTTCTTATCGTCCTTATTGTGGCTTCATTCATGGAGTAAAATTTAGCAACATCCGTTACTCTTTCTCTATTATGTAGAAGGTCTAATATTTGAATTTTAGTTTCTAAAGAAATAACTTTTCTTTTCATTTGATTTTTCTTCAAATCCTTTGACATTATAGAACCTTAACAAATTTACGCAAACTATAAAGATGCAAGAAAAACTACAAAGCTTTATTTGTAACATCATTGGTATCGATCGGGATTCGCTTTTGAGTTTGGTCTTCTATCCATATCACTAAGGCTTTTTCCATATTTTCCATTGTAACATCTCTAGCATATGAAGTCGTACTCATAATGCTGCAGGTTCCAGTTGCTACACTTTTTCTAATGGAGTCTTCATTTTTTCTTATCGTCCTTATTGTGGCTTCATTCATGGAGTAAAATTTAGCAACATCCGTTACTCTTTCTCTATTATGTAGAAGGTCTAATATTTGAATTTTAGTTTCTACAGAAATAACTTTTCTTTTCATTTGATTTTTCTTCAAATCCTTTGACATTATAGAACCTTAACAAATTTACGCAAACTATAAAGATGCAAGAAAAACTATAAATGTTGAAAACTTACCAGTTCAAAAGATAAACGCACAATAACATAAGCTTTGCTGCTAAAATGTTTCTGCACTATGTACTTGCATGAACCAGATAGCTTTACTGTTGTGAAATACATACGGGGATTCCCCTATTACGGGGATTCCCCTAAATGCATATATTTTACAACACCGGGAATCCCCTGTTGTTTTCATCAGTGTTACCAAAGGAATAAAATTAAAAAATGTCATCACATTTTTGTATAGGTGTATATGGAGCGGAATATACATTTTTATCAATTTTTTGAAATCTCTTAATTTATAAACCGTGTAAAAGCGAAATCGTGTAAAACAAGTGCCGTGTAAATCGGGGAAAAGTGTATTAGGAAGGAAAAACGCACACAGAAAAGAAATATAAAAATTTAGCAAAACGAAAAACAATTTCTAAGAACTTTCAAGGAGCTAAATTTAATATAACGTCCTAGGAGCAAACAAACACTGATCCGTGCATAAAATTTAAAATGTTTTTTAGCTAAAAAGTGACTCGACAGATGCTGTATATAAATCGTTATAACGAAAACTATCATTATCTTTAAATTAAAGAATATACCAATTTTACAATAATCTGAATCCCCTTGATGGGGGGTGGGATAATACGTTATATGTTAATAGAAACAATTTTAAACAATCATAAAATAATTATATCTTGCTTACCTTAAATTTTATGCAAAATGCTAGATGAATATTTTAGATAATATCAAGTTTAACTGTATAACATTTAGAAAGAAAAACGATAACTATTCTTTGCGGCAAGAAAAATGATGTTTTACATTTCTCACTGAAACGTACGACTGGACCCCACCACAAACACACCCCAGAACAAATTTTGCGCTGAACAAAATGATTGATAAACAGATGCTTCACAGCCGATGGCGTGTGTATGACCATAAATTCTACAATAGTCCACCGATGTCTAAAGATGTCTTTTGAGACCTGTCCTTGTCCAGTTTTCTAATTACATTCAATGCGGACACCTGTTTCGGCATAGATGTGAAAGAAGTCCTTTATTTATGTGGTTGGGTGATTGGGGGAGATGATTTCCGGATTTAGAGCATAGGAGAATAATTAACAAAGGATGGGTATCCTGGCACGGCAATTCTGGATGGAGCCCCAGCGTTTCAAGCAAAGTGTCTCTCATCGGATTTTTTCTTGGAATAGTTAACAAAAACCAGTTTCACATAAAGGCTTTTGCAGTTCACAGATAATAATCAATATGCCGCCCCTAGACGTACTGTTGATGGCTGTACTGACGCCCGGTGCACTAAAGTAATTAATTGTTACTTGTGTTGCAAGATACAAATTGGGGCGACATACTGGAAACAATCACATTTAGCCCTCTGGTCCTCTTTTTCCAAGGAGAGAATGAATGATAACCGTTTTCACTCTTTTATCTGGGAACAAATGTTTAACATTTATTCAGTGTTTTTGTTTTACTTTTCAACGCATACAACTGCCCTTGTAAATTCGGTTGCTTGCGCCCCAGAACTTTTTTTATTTAAGAGATTTTATTTAAATTGACTGAAATGCCGCCCTTAAAATGTGCCGCCCCAAGCAAGTGTTTGCTTTGCTGGTGCCTTAAGTCGGCCCTAGGTTCAAGAGGCGTGCATAGCTATCTATCTATAGAAAATAAATTTACGATGAAGGACAAGGGGAACATTGCTTCTGAAAACCGAATCAATCCTGAATGTAATATGCAAATACACATTTTTAATATGTTTGAAACGAGTGAACCAGAAATTAAATTTTTAACAAATGAAAAAACCGCCTGTACGGAAACACCGCATGTTCCGAAACATTAATATATGCATTAATATATATATTAGTTTTTGTTATTTTAATTTATATATATATATATATATATATATTTATATTATAAGTTTTTATTATATTGAAAACAAACATTTCTGTTTGATAAAGCACAAGTTTTCACTAATGATAATAACTTTAATAAAAAAATAAAATATGGCAATATATTTATAGATGTGAATCTATTAATTTTAATATATCTGTCTCCTGCCCTTTGTGTGGAAGTGGTTTTATGAATGGACAACATCTCCTTATTTGTTCCAAATTGGGGGATGTTGATGCTGAAGATACTTCTCCTTTTGGACTTTTGCATCTGTATTGGACAGCAAGACAGCGTATGACCGAATGGCTCAGGCTGAGCGCAGGATAAAAAAAAAATTAATATATCCTTGCCAAAATGGTTGCTTTTTTATTTGCCTAAATCAGGGGTGGATCAGCGACGCAGGCTGTTCCAGCATATTTATTAAAATGTAGATGTAGATTTGTAGGTGTTTCTCTCTCTCTCTCTCTTTCTTTTTTTTATTGTGAACATTCTAACTATATTTGAGAAATTATGACCACCGAAAGTGGTGCTTCTGCTTATGTTTCTCTTTTCGCGTGCTACGTCATCTGCTCCGAAGTTCCTGATTGGCCAGATGCTCTCAGCTCTTACCTGATTAGACGATTCTTTTTTGTGGCCGCTCTTCTTTGTCTTTAAGTTCATTTTGTAAGAAAATAAACTCGGTCAGAACGCATCGCTTGTTTGGTAGCTTTTACGATTGACACTACAGATTTTCAAGGACCATATGGCAGCATTGGTTGTAAGTACATTTTTAGTGATTTTTCTAAAGTGTTTGTCATTTCAATAAGTTTTGTATCTGGCCTAAACTTTTAGTAATGGCTAGTAAAAAACAAAAGTCATATCACTTTTACCTGGAGTGGGAAGAGGAATATTTTTTTACCAAGGTAAAAGGTAAAAGTGTGTGTTTATTGTGCAATGTCAGTGTGTCCGTGGGAAAGAAATGAAACATTGAACGGCACTACAAATCTGTTCATCCGGGTTTCGAAAATTCTTTCCTACTTCATTCTGTGGTATGCAAAAAAGATTGAAACAGCTGAAATCGCCGTTAATTGGACAGCAATCAATTTTTTTCAAAAAGACAGACACAAACAAAGCTGCAACTGATGTATCATACCGTGTTTCGCAGATTATTGTAAAAAAAAGAAACCCTATGAAGACGGGGAAATTATGAAAGAAGCATTTTTGGAAGTTGCTGATGCTTTATTTGAGAATTTTAAAAATAAGGACGATATATTATGTGCCATAAAATCTATGCAACTTTCCGCTAACACAGTAATGAGGCGAGTCGAGGTAATGAGTAACGATGTTTATTCATAACTGATGAAAGATTTTGACACCTGTTGTTATTTTTCACTTCAGTTGGATGAATCCACGAACATTATTGATACAGCTCAATTGGCTGTTTTTGTTAGAATGATCTTCAATGATTTTACAATAAAAGAAGAACTTGTAAAGATTATTCTGGTAGGTTTAACAACCAATGGAGCTAAAGCTATGGTTGGAGAGGATAAGGAACTTATAGGATTGTGCCGTGAAGACAATAGCTTTTTGCGACTTGTCTTTTACCATTGTATTATTCACCAACAGGCTTTATGTAGAAAGTTTTTGAGAATGAATGATGTTATGAAACTTGTGGTGAATAGTAAACAAATTAAGGGCACTTCCTCTACAGAAGTATTTATTTCAAGTACTCACTGATGAACTGGAGTGTCAGTATGGGGACTTACTATTACACACAGAGGTCCGGTGGCTGAGTAGAGGAAAAGTTCTACAAAGTTTCAATGAATTGCTGCCTGCACTTGTAGAATTTTTTAAACAACGAGGTGAACCCATTCCTGAATTTGAAGATTTATCCTGGCTGCAGGAATTTACTTTTCTTGTAGACATAACAGAAAAACTTAATGACCTCAATTTCCTTCTTCAAGGCAAGGAGAAAGAATTGCAAAAAATGATATCCGATGTTAATGCTTTTTCCATGAAGTTTCAGTTGCAGCAGCAGAATCTTTGCCGAGGAGATGTCAAACACTTCAACTGTTTGAAGGACAAGTTGGAGAAACAGGGAACGTTACAGTTCTACAGCTATAAAAACACGTTGAAATTCTTTCAAGTTTGAGAAACCAATTTGAGGAACGCTTTCAAGATTTCAAGAAAATTGCACTTTTGGCTCAATTTATCAGTTCTCCCTTCATTGAGATTTGTTGGAAAATTTAAAATTTGAAGAAGCAAGATAAACAGCAAAGTACGCACTGGCATAGAGTCAATAAGTGTTGGCTGGGTCATAAAAGTATGCAGATCCAGTTTCAAAGAAAAACATCGTTCACTTTATTTCGTGAGAAACATAACTAGGCAAGTTACACATTCCAGGTTTCCTTGCTACAAAAACATAAAAAAAATACTATGTACAAAAAGTTTGCAGTTGTAAATAACCAGACAGAAATTCCTTGAAGCATGGGTAGTAAATAACTATACAACCTCTATCACTTGCGTGTATTTGCAGCCACCATTGAAGGTATCGCACTTGGCAAAGGAAAACCAAAGGATAAGACATCAGAAGAATATTTAACGTAATTTCCAGACACATATAAGTAAATTTAATGTTCAATACATACTGGTCTAAACTGACCATCTCTGCGTCCGTCTCGACTAAAAACCACCGTCAAACGATATCCCGCAGTGCTTCTGTCTAAAGCATTTCTGTCTGCCTGTACCAGACCATCAGTGTCTATGTCTTACAAAGCCTTCTCCGCTCCGTTCTGGATCAGATTGAGTGGGAATTCTCTCTGATGATGATCATAATGATTGCTTCAAGAAATCTCTGCCTTATATATCCGAGAATGGACTGTTCCGGAAACGCCCCCGGATATGCAAATCAGATGCGTACACATTGAGAACTGATTTGCATGAAACCTCATGTTGAAAAACGTCACGGTTCACGCCGGTGAACGGAAAAGAGTCGTTCATATTAAATTTGCATAAACGCCCGTTCATGGGAACGTGAATCGCGATGTATTGATTTTTCCCAACAAGATTGATATTGAAATTTTTTTGAGTTACGTTACGCAATATTTTGAAGAAGATGGTGCCACTGTGGAAATGGAACTCATAGCATTGCAAAGTGATTTGTCATTGAAAAGTGTCATCTCAAGTTCAAACCCTATTTAGCCTCTAGTGTCCAATATTAAGTATCCTGTTTTGGTTCGAGTTGTTCCACAAGTGAAGGCGTTGTTTAGTTCTACTTATCTTTGTGAGTATTCCTTCTCAAACATGAAACTGATTAAAACCAAAATCAGGAATAAACTCACTGATGAACATTTGGACAATTGCATTAGAATGGCTGTAACAGGATATTCACCTAATATAAAAAAAATTGTTGACGAACATCAGTGTCAGCCATCTCACTAAGAAAAGTTAATTCTGTGTTCAGTTATTTTTTTTATTTGAAGAATGCATCAAAAATATTAAATAAATATGATTCACATATATAAAATTCCCTACACCGCTGAAGAACAGCATCCTTTTCTACATTTCAATTGAAAATTTTTTTATTATAGTTAGTAGCTCGCCATATATTTTGGAAACCAGGAAACAGCTCAAGTGTTCAGATAGGTTGGTGACCCCTGGCCTAAATCATTATTTTAATACCATTTTTTGGAAAATATTCCTTCAAAAGGTTCATACCCATTTTTCAAAATAATAGGGAAATGTGTATTATGCAAAAATAATAAAAAATTTAACCTTAATAAGTAACCAGAATATAAAAATAAGCTAGTTTAGTCAATCTAATATTCAACATTTAGAAGATAGATGGGAAAATATACTAATGGACTCTCCGCGATCCTCGTAAACATATATAAAAATAATTTAAAAAATCAATCCTTAATAATAGCCAAAATATGATTGACTAAAGCTAGTTTAGTCAATCTAATATGCAACATTTAAAAGATGAATGGGGATAGATGGAAAATATACTAATGATTCTCGGCGATTCATGGGAACATAAAGTGAATTATGTAATCATGCTGTTTTTGCGAAAATAATTAAAAAATTAATCTTAATAATTAATCAGAATACAAAAATAAGCTAGTTTAGTCAACCTAATATGCAATATTTAGAAGATGGACATAGATGGAAAAAGATACTAATCGACTCGGCGATTCACGAGAACATAAACTAAATTGCGCAATTGCACTGTTTATGGGTAAATAATTATAAAATTACCATTCAGCGATTTATGAGAAAATATACATTTATTACTTCCATGAAAAAAAAAAAAAGATCATCATCTACATTCCACGCAGAGGTAAATAATTGTCACGATGATTTGATTGTCTTTACCATGCACGCGGAGTAAATCCTCGTTGTCATGTTAATTTGATTGGCATTAATGCCCATATGGCCATAAATCCACGTTGTTACATTGATTTGGTTGACATTACCGTGCACAAGACCGCAAATTTAAATTGGCCTTCACAGAAGACAATTTTCTATAGGAAACTATATGCAAATTCCGCAATATACAGTATGAAGAAGTTTACCATAGAAACTACAGAGAATCCGTAATAATCGATATCTCCGTGAGTAGGTTGGCAAGTTGAAAATTACCTGACTTTTCCAGAATTTTGAACAAAAAATTGATTTTCCCTGCAATTTCTCTGACATTTTAGTCCACTTTCAAATTTCCTGTAAATTCCCGGTTTTCCTGATTTCCAGAGTGTGCACAAACCCTGTAATAAGGATTTAATATTAGAGATTAGTTATTTTTGCCAAAGTGGGTGAATCAAATGAGGCTTTAGCGCTGAGTATTTTAAAGTTAGAATATGGAATAATACGGAATATTCAGGAGGTGTTCAGGGTATGGCATTATGATCTGGATCTTGCACATCATTGCAAAATGGGCTTCAAATGTATCTCAGAATGTGAACTATTTAGATTGTACAACACTTCTTCAAATGCATAGATTTTAAATATTTTATTTTATCATTTATTTTGTCAAATGATCTATCTGTTTCCTAAAAATTTAATCTAGCTTATAAAGAAATTTTATTTATGTATTCCTTCAAAATTTTGAATTCAAATGTTTCAATCTGCTCATCAACTAAATTATTTAATTTTTTCAAATGTGGTTTTAGTACTGTTATTTACAATATATAATTTCAAGCATAATATCATCAGAAAACATGATTTGAAATTTATTTCAAAACTTGATCATCTCAATCTGTTGCACTTCCCATATCTAAATGAATAAAATTGAAAATGTTAATCTTTCAGATTGTTTTGTCAAACAACTCTTTTATTTATAAAATTTTAGGTCTCTATACTACTTATAATTATTAACTTTCAAGCCACTTGATACTTCACACATTTTTGCCTACCACACTACTAAAATAATAAATATTTGTAAAGAAGTTTTATTTTATCCTATGTTCTGCCATTGAGCCAATTTTAAAACTTCTTAATAAATAAAAGGTGTTCAATCTTTTTTTCACTACTCGAGTGCATTTGAGAATGACGTATCCCTAAAATTGTAATATTTTAAAACTAAAAACTGTCCAGAGTTTAATTCTGACTGGTCACCTGTAAAATTAAAAATTAAATTCAACATTTAATTTTTAATACTTCTTACACAATGTAGTCAAAACTGAACACTTGAAAAGAACATTTAAACACCATACACCTATTAAAACTATTAAATCAGCTTCCAAAAATCCCACTAAGTGCTTTTTATTGGTTAAATTAGCCAGCAAACAAAATTTGATTGAGCTGGGTTAAACTGTGTGAATTTTATAGTTATAAAAACATACATACAAACTTTCAGTATAATAATGTAGATATTTCTCCAGAAAATTTTGGATTCTGCTTGTGCTTATGATGGTAAAAGTTATAAAGAATTAGATTTTATAATAAATTTCAAGAACAAAAATCATGAATATAATTAAAAATATTATCTGAAATACCTCAAAAGATAAAACTTTAAAACATGCAAATGAACAACTCAAATATATGGTATTTTGAAGACATTGAAAAGCACAACTGCAAAAAAATGTAATTTAATAAATCCAATATATATTTAGCTTGGTTTATATACATAATGTTTTAATGAATAAAAGTAACAAACATTTATTTATTTATTTCCAAGAAACTTCTGGACCACTTTCTTTAGCACGCATCACAATCCTGTTAAGGATTTCATTTTGCAATCCAGTCAAATGAGGCCTGAAAGAAAATTATTTCATTAAATAAGAGTCAAAAAGTGAGATGTTACTATTAGTAAATAAGCACTAGATTAATCAGGTTAGTACAAGCAGAGAGGGGTGGGGGGAAAAGGTCATACCCCCCATTTATTGCATCACTACATTTTCCATTGGTTCCATATTGACTCAGCGATATCTACCAGTGTACACCCTCTATTTAATTCTTAGCCCCCCTTTACAAGATCCTGGTTATGTTTATGACAACATTTGCATGTTAAAATGCTAAAGTAAAATCCATATTACCATCATCAATAGCAATACTACTTAATAAACTAACAATTTTGCTGTGGAAATGTATATTTGATTAATTGAGATTCATATTATTTATTTACACTAGTTCATCTGTGACTGTATGGCAATCAAAAATAACTATAATGTATAAAATTTAAATTTGAATGCATTTTTATAGAAATATACTAGAATGAATTACCAAGCATTTCACAGGTACTAAATAAGCACCTAATACTTGCCTCGGTCTTAATTAAGCACCTGCCTGATTCTTTTAATAATACATTAATAGAATCATGTCTTCAAACTGCCTTAATTTCCTCCTTACGGCAACCATGTAAAGTAAATAAAAGAAAAAGAACAGAACCCTCTCCAGGAGAGAAGGCATGGCTTAAACTTAACTGGGAGTTCCAAGGCAGGCATGCACAGAAAAGTTCACCAAAGAGAGAAGACCTTCACAAATGGAATCAAAAGTCATTTGCTTAAAACATCACAAAAAATAATATAGTAATAAAATTTTTTTTTGTTAGAATGTGAAGATACAAACACAAATTTTTGCTAAAACTATACAATTATGCTAATCTTATTTTTTCAGATGCAGTGAAATAAGTATCAGATAATCTAAAAAATGTAAATTTTGATGTATTTAAAAATAAATAAATAAATATGAAATAATTGTTCTATGAATTCGATTCAAACATCATTGGAAAAAATGTTCTTTAATTCTTCTGATGGTGTCAGGGTGGAAATTCTGTGATAACATTTTTGGTCATTAAGGGACCAATTTGCAAGGATTTCACTCAACCTTTCCCCAAAAGGAGGAACAACAGGAACTTTGATATCAAAAAGTAGGAATTTTAATTCCCACCCACTCATAATTAACATCCCCCTCTTCATAACTATAGTGCTGAAATATGCAGAATACATTCATACAGTGCTTTTTAAAGCAACAAAAATACCATTTTGTGAGAGTTAGCAATAAAATTTGGAATTTGGATGAAAATATTTTTAATCTGTAGCAAGAAAATTTGCATATTGTATGTTATTTTATAGAAATAAAACTTTTTGTAGCAAGGAAATCAGCATTCTAAAAATTTCAGGAAAGAAAATATTAACACTTTTTATCTGATTAAAATAATATAAAATGTTGAAACAGCTCACATGAATCAGCGCTGAGGGGATTAAATAATATGAAATGGGAGCATTAGGCATACAGTCAAAGGAGCAGAAGTTGGAAGCAGTAATGCTGCATTTTATTAAGAAAAGCACTGCAATACAATGAAAGTTATGATTAAGCAACCTAACTGAACACAAATCATAACACAATAATGGATCCTCTCCATTAACAAACATTAAAAGACAAAAAATCAAATGGGCTAAATATGCACTGGCTTGTTGTATAATAATTCATGCATAATTACATTATTTAATACTTTGTGTGTCTTATGTGCTTATTGAAAATAAAGGGTATCTAAATAATAAGATTCAGTATTTTCGCAACTTTTATAAGTACTAAAATTTGTCATATTTATGAAAAAGTATCAAAATTTATGAATTTTATGAAAATATACTAAAATTTCAGAATTTTATGATAAGAGTTTTGTTCTACAGTATTCTATGCATTAAGTAGGGCATGTGAATATCCGTTACCCAATTAAGTGAGGCCAACTATATTATCAAATCAATATTAAGGTTGTGTATTTTGGTGATACAAGCAATCCACTTTTGTTGTGAAACGAAATATTTTATAAACATGATAATGCATGAATATAGTCTTCAATGTCATCCTCACCCTATTTTTCTGATGTGTAAGTTTGATATGTGAGAGATATATGTTCAAACCTATTGGAAATACTTTTAATATTATGCATAAAAAATAATGTGTCATCATACATAATACATTATTATTCAGAAAGAATATGGGAAAGTGGAGAAAATAAAGCGTCTACGAATGGATATTTGATTTTTAATCAATATTGTAAAACACTAGGTAATTATACACATAGTAAGTCTAAATGCACTGTAGAAAAAACATAAGGTTTTTTACACATGGATTTGTATAAAAGTATGATAGGAATATCAATATTTCATTTCACATAGTTGACTTGAGATTTATATATGTTGAAAAACTTTTATGCAATCCTATTTTGGTTTTGTTGCATGCATCAGTAGTGCAAACCCTAATTACCCTGTATTTATGTTTCATGCTAAAATACTTTAAAAAAAAAAAAACTACAAATAACATGTGTGGCAATTTAAATATAAATTCAATCTTTCAATTCATCTCCATTATCTTTATTATCATAACTAATCTATACTGTATAAATATACACAGCAAATTAAAATTTTAAGAATTTATTTATATTAATTTTCTACAGTAAATGACATTTGTATTGATCACTGAAGAGATAAATTCAAAGAATTTTCAATAAATAGAAATGGTGTAATCTAATAAAGTTATCTTGAAGATTCATTTCATCCTGTGGCGTGCTGTTAAAAGAATGCATTGGATGTGTAAGAAACAGATGATCAGATATCACTAAAAGAAGCTGTTTGAAGTCAATTGGATGAAAGAGAATGCAACAGCATACTCAAGAGAAACCACTGAAGACATGGCTCATGGTGAAGCAACAAAGAAAATCATTTTCAGAAAAGTATGAATCAGGTGAAACAGTTCACTACTGTTTTTCACAAGATCTTTTTTCTTTTTCAGAAAAAAAAATGTTTACAGCAAACCCAATCTAAATAAGAATGAGCTTTAATTTCAATAACTTTTTCACATGTGACACATATTCGCTTGTCAGTGACAATTACAGATAATTCTCAGATTGCAAACATTACAAATTGCTTATTACATAGATTCAGTCATAAAAGATAAGTAAAGCAACTTCTCTCTTCTTACAGAGGACCACAAATAATTAAAAAAAAAAAAACGTGCTCACTAAGCCACCCCTTCACATTTAAAAAAAAGTTTCCTTGTTTTTGCCACCACTCTTCAGACAATGATAGTTAGTGACATCACTAAACTGTGCAAAACTTTTTGAATGTTCTTGCTTTAGAGAGAATTATGCCTTTTGGACATGTCACACCCGATCATTTAATAAAGCGCTTCAAAGCATGCAAGCTAATCTATATTGGTTAAAGAGTGAGAGTGAAAACTTTTGCTTACAGTATAAAATAAATTTGAAAAATCAGATAAATACTTCAGCAAAGACAAAAAAAAAGTTTATCGAAATAATTTATTACTTTAAAACAATTTGCTATTGATAGGATGACCAAATGTTCTTTTTCTGAGACACTTTTCTATATTTTATATAGTTGTCCTAAAAGTACTCTTAGGATGCTATAATATTGTGTTTTGTTTTTTATTTTGTGTAACCTAATTAAAACCCCCCTCAACCCATGGATATTATTAATTCCCTCAGTTATTTATTTTTTAATTAAAACACAGACAAGAGAATATCAAGCTCTAAATGCCGATAAAAGATATTACCCAGATTTAGTTTTGATTTAGCAACTGAAATTATCTTACATGTTATTGATTAAAAAATTTGTAAGAGACTAGTAGCACATACACAATTGGAAGTTCACAGAACTGCTTTTTTTAGGAGGGGGGGGGGGGGGGGGTAATGAAATTTTGTAATGCTGGCTGAGGTTTTTGTAAATTTTAAATGACTGGAATGAGAAATAAAATATTTTTTTTGTACAAATAACTTGAGAGCCGACGTATTGTGGACACAAGTAATTGCAGGGTTTATACTAATTTTTCAAAGAAAAGTAAGAACTAAAACAGGAATTCTTTCTTTAAAAAGAAGGAAAAAATAGGAATTTGAAATCTGTTGACGTATTTTAAAATTATAAGTGGATATAAAAGATGTTTAAGAATAACTAAAATAATAATAATAATAATAACAATAAAAAAAATAATACCTAAGAGAAAATTATAATGTTCAGACCTGCACAGAAAGTATATGAAGACAAATGTTAAATTTATGGCTTTCAGCAATATATCACAATAATAACTTGTATGTGCCAAGCCAATGCTGCTACAAAATTATTGTAACGAGATGCAAATTAACTAAGGGTACAATAGGAATTTAAATTTGAAAGCAAATGCAAACAGTGTGAAAATGACTTTAGGTTTATGACAGAAATGTAAATTATGTTATATGTAAATAAAATATTGTAATGAATTTTTAAAAGTGTAATAATTGCACATTATATTATAACTGAAAGTAAATAGAAATAAAATATATAAATACTGAATTTAAATGCTGATTCAGTTAGTTCTTTAAGCAACTTAATTTACCTTCCTACTTCAGATATTTACTTTTCTTTACAAAATGATTAGAGTTCTGATACAAAAATTCTAAAAGAAACAGATACACTTTGACTCATTATTTATAAAATGTTTATTAGTTTTTCAATTTAGACAACTTAGCATCTACGAAATCCTTTTCCTTCTCAGTTTCAGACAACATTTTAAAACTCTTTTCTAACTTATCTTTAGCAGCTTCTATGATGTCACTAGCAAGAGTTGCTTCCTTCATGTCCTTCCACCTCAGAGCACTATTTAGTCTTTACAATCCCTCATCAAGCAACTGTTGGCTTATTTTAACATCATGATAGAGCTTTTGATGTTTGTAGGTGATTTCTTCCAACTCTTCCTCCATTTCTCATTGCCTTTTTAATGCTATCTGCTTCTCATTATGTTCTTTTTGTTGTTCTGCAAGTGTTTTCCCTTCTTTTACCTTGTTTTGATGTTTCAATTCAGCAAGATATTCGTGTCTTGCCTTTTCTTTAAATAAAGCTGAAAAAATTGGAACTTTACTTTAATCTTTAATCACCGCAGACGAGGAGTGAGTTTACAGCTTTATAATACCCTCATAGCGGAATGCACTGACTGTGCGATTGCTGGAACTTTACTTATGGCATTACCATTTTTCCGAATGACGTCTTTTATTACATGGATATATATTATTATCTTTTCCTTAAGATTCATTCTTGTTTTCCATAGCAAAGCATTATTTAAAGAGAAGCCACGTTCAGCATCTGTGTATCCATGGAAAAGTATTAAATAAACTTTTATCAGCTGAGACAAATTGAAATATTTTGGCTTTCCCGAATCTGCATCTATGATTTCAAAAATATTGGCCCAATAAACATCAATTCTTTTATATATAAAGGTTTGAATACCATTCATATTTGCTTTATGTTAGATATACAAATCTTCAACTTATACAATCTTAACATCTTCATACTCTTGTGTAATTTTATCAATATAATAATTTAATTTCAATATTTTTATGCATGTGCATAAGCAACATGGATTGTTCACTGTCTGCTCCTTCTTTTTTATCAATGGGTGAAGTATTTGTAAATCTTGAGAATTGTAGAAGTTATGGGCAACTCTACTTGCAAATATTCAGAAATACAAACGCAACACTGCCTAAAGTTCAAATAAACAAGTCTTGATTTTGCCTTATCTAATGAAGCAAGAATTTTCCTTGCACTAGCACCAATCTCCATTTGTTTTATACGTAAAAAATTACTCCCATCAGATATCTATCTCTAATTCCTTAAGCTTTAATTTCTTTTTTTTTTCCTATGACAGATTTAGGCTTTATTTTCAGCAAATTAGTGAGGACTTCATTACACTTAGAATACACGATGTGAATCAAAGGTCCTTCACCTTGAAAAAGGGAAAGAAACTCTGTAAATGTAGATGATGATACAACAATAAATTGCATATAGGCCAGTGTATTACAACCATTTAGATACTGTCTTACTCTTTTATACCAAGTGTTTAATGAAATATTACCACAACTGTGTTCCTTTGGAAGGAACTATAGGAAATATTCTGAAATAGCACTATGTTGTTCAATAATGAGTTTTAGCACTAGTTCAATGGTAAACCATCTAGAACTAACATTATGTAAAAGAAAATGATTTTCATTTAAAACAGACTGAATTCCAGTAAAATCTTCCTTTTGTGCAGCACTTGTTTTGAAAAAAAGCAAACAAATCAGTGGCTAACTCATCAATGTCTACATTCAAGACTTTCAAACCTTTCGATATTGCATTGTGAATTTTATGTAGAGAATATGTGCCAATATCTAGGAGTTCTGTTTCTCCAATTACTCATAATTCAAAATTTAATTTCTTTAATACCAATTTATTAATATTTGGGCCATCCATTGATAACTTGGTAAGTTTACTTAAAGGCAACTGATGATGTTTCAAAATTTCAAACAAAGTAGCAAAATTAAACACACATCCATAACAGAAGGTTTTTATTTCACTTCCTTAAGACGTACAAAAGTTTAAAAAAAAAAAAAAGGCCATAGCGCTTTCGAGCATAAGTATGCTCTTCATCAGTGGCTACACGGAAATAAAGTTTGAATCGTTCATATATAGACCAGATATAGCGACAAAATTTGCATAAATACAATTTACAAAAGAATCTACGTTTAGACAGGGATGAACCGTAAACAATTTTTCAAAAATTTTTACAACAAAAGAACAGCATATTAAATTACAATTTAATTACAGAAATCGAAAAAAAAGGGGAGGGTGTGTGGTGGCAATCAAGCATAATCCCAAAGAGGAAGACGTCAAAGATAACTTTGTAGAGACTTGAATTGCATAGAGTCGAGAATGAGTCGCCAAGCGTAACTCAAATTCATAACAGGGTCAAAATTACAAACGGACTCACGGTAAATATAAATAAAAAGGGATATTACAATGCATCAAAAGGAAAGTCTTTTCAAAAAGAGGCTGAAAATTATCTTTAACAACAAATTGAGCAAGAGCCGTAGAAAGTTTACTATCCCTGACATCCTGAGCATGTTCTGCTAAACGGATGCCAACGGTGCATTTAGTACTTCCAATATAAAATTTAAAATTACCATCGGTGGACAACAGGGGAACAACATACACCCCAGCAAAGCTTTTAAAGTCATCCCTATCACCCAGTTTATCAGACCAAATGCGGTTAAATAAAGAAGAAATATTAGAATGTGCAGGTCTGAAACCAAACTCAGAACAAAATTGGATAAAGGGGCGGAAAATTGTAGGATTGTATGGAAAACTAGACCTATAAGTCAAACGATCTTTTAAGGCAATAAGTTTAGTATCAAAAAGGGTACATTTACGGCGAACTTGGAAGAAAACCTTATAAATAAACTCAAAGGAGTAGGCAGCCTCACGGCCAAGGCCAAAAATAAATTCAATTTCATCACTTAAAGCAGAGATAGATGAACAAACATTAAAAGCACGATTAAAATACGCATAAAAAGAAGCTTTTTTAGAGGAAAGAGGATGGTAAGAATTAGCAGGAATACAAGAATTAGTAAAAGACGGTTTACGGAAAACCGAGGTTTGTAAACCAGTAGCAGAACGGGTGACCAGTACATCAAGAAAAGGCAAAGAACTTCTTTGCAATTATGCTTGATTGCCACCCCCCTTTTTTCGATTTCTGTAATTAAATTGTAATTTAATATGCTGTTCCTTTGTTGTTAAAATTTTTGAAAAATTGTTTATGGTTCATCCTTGTCTAAATGTAGATTCTTTTGTAAATTGTATTTATACAAATTTTGTCGCTATATCTGGTCTATATATGAACGATTCAAACTTTATTTCCGTGTAGCCACTGATGAAGAGCATACTTATGCTCAAAAGCGCTATGGCCTTTTTTTTTTTAAATTTTTGTACGTCTTAAGGAAGTGAAATAAAGACCTTCTGTTATGGATGTGTGTTTAATTTTGCTATTTTAACATCAGATGTGATGCCAAATTATTTATTTATTTATTTATTCAAACAAAGTGTCTAACTATTTCTGCTGTTGCATGCCCTAAAAATACACTTGTTAAATAAGAACATTCAATCATATTTTTCAATGATCAGTACCGTATATACACATTAAACTGCTTTTTTATCTGGGCAGTAGTAGTTTCATCAAATGTAAATGAATATGTGTTGTTATTAATATATTGTCATAATATCTCTTAAGAGAGCAGAAGTGAAATATGGAGCTATTCCGTGGGATATAATGTAAGATGTTTTTTAATTCTCCTTACTGAAATCCTTGAGCAACTGCACAATAAAGAAACATAATACTGAACAGGTCTTTAAAGTCATTAAATAAATTAAAAGAGTAGTTTGAGTTTATTGTCTTTAAAGCCCACACTACTTCCACTTTAGAAATCTGTTGTTCGAAGTTTAAAGTCAAAGTATCATGTTGTGAACTAGTGCTAGTAAAGGAAACTGCAAAGAAATTTGACAGCAAAAGAATGTGTGAACCTTTGATGCTATGGTCACAACATGTTTTTTCTTTGAAGCATGTGAAAAATTTGGTGCTTGCCATTATTTGAAACTGAAAATCCATGCATGCAAAGTTTATAATATGCATCATATTCTGATTTCCCTTTGCTGCATCAAAATCTTATTTTAAAGCCTTGTCCATCCCCACAGCCCAGCCACAAAGTTTGAAACTTTGTTTTAGTGTGGCATTTTAATGTTTTAGAATATGAAAAACTTCATCTGTCATAAAGCGAAGAACAATCAATCACTACAATAAGAGCTCTAGAGATTCCTTCATATTCCTCCATCTTAAGCATAATAATATGAATATTGCCATAATATAAACATTGAAACAAAAACTGGTACTACAGGGATGCCAACCTCTCATTTATAATTTCAATAATCTAGACAAGAAACTTTCAGGAATATTTCAGTAATGACATATGTGGTTCGATTTGAAATAAAAAATCATTCACACTGATAATCAGAATAATATTGATTAAACATTTCTAATTCTTTATATATATTTTTATATGCAGTGACAAAACATGAAATGTTCAAATTAAATTAACATTATAACTAAATAAACATAATATAAATACATAGTCTTCATTACTGGACAAAAAATAAATTGCGAAATCCTTACAAAATATGCTTAGCTTAAACAAAATTTAGTTTAGTTCAGTTTTTTTCCTAGTCTGCTCTAGTTCAGACATTAATAATTTCTTCCCAGAACATAAAAAAAGCTTTATTTTTTGAAGTAATAAAAATGTAGTGTGTCTGCACTTAAATTTAGCCCCATATTTTCTAACAATATAGTAAATATACATTGAGTCACAACATTACTATGGGATCAAGTAATATTCATCACTAAATTATATTAAATTCTTCTGGATAAACTGTTAAATTCCTAAATTGAATAGTGCAATCACACTTTTTATGTAAAAATAATTGTAAAATTAACTTTGATAATTAACCAAAATGTGAAAATAAGCTAGTTTTATCAATCAAATGATTAATGTTTAGAGGATAGAGATGAACTGAAAAGGATACTTGTAGATTTCCTGGACTATACGAGAATTTACTGAATTGCTCAATCGTACTAAATGTGTCAAAAAATTACAAAATTAACGTGAATAATTAGTCAAAATATGAAAATAAACAAGTTTTGTCAATGTAAGGTGCAATAATTACAGGATGGAGATGGATAGAAAAAGATACTAGTCAATGCTCGGCCATGTATGCTATACCATCTGAATTACGTAATCCCACCATTTATGAGAAAATAACTAAAAAATTAACCTCAATAATTAACTAAATGTGAAAATAAACTAGCTTAGTGAATCCAATGATTAATATTTAGAGGATGGAGATGAATGGAAAAGGATACTTATGGACTCTCAGGACTACACAAAAATTCACTGAATTGCACAATCGTACTAAATGTGTACAAATAATTAAAAAATTAACATAAATATAATTAATCAAAATGTGAAAATAAGCAAGTTTTGTTAATTTAATATGTAATAATTACAGGATGGAGATGGATGGGAAAAAGAAAGAAAGGTGGAAAAGAATATGTATTTTCCTTAATTTTACAGGTCTTTTCCGTAGTCCATAATTTTGTTCAGAAATACCTAAGAATTATAGAAAATCTGCAATAATTGGCATCTCTGTGCTACCATCAACATTCACCAGGTCACGTGTCCTCTTTCGCCATTGCTTGTCATGTGTTCTGCCGCTAGACAATGATACAAGATATCTGGATTGGCGTAATATATGAAAATAACTTCTTTCCTTTTAAAAAGTAGAATAAAGTAGGAAAAAATAGGTTTAAAAAGTAGGAAGTGTATGAACCCTTAGAATGCATATGCATATGTTGCAAGTAAATATTTTGTCATATCATTTAAATTACTTGTTTTAATAATTTGTCTGTTAATTACCTTATTTTATTGTTGGTATGCATTATAAAAATTTGAAGCAAACTAAATTTCAACATTCATGCTAATACTTTTCACTTTTAGTTTCTTCTGCTTTATAGTACTAAGTAATTCACACTTAGATGTTTACTGTAAAAGAAATTCCCACATCAAAACAATTAAGAACTAGTAATGTACGATGTAGAGCTTGAACCCTAAGTTATTACAACATCCTATTAAATTATTCAGTGTTAAATTCGCTGCTATTTTTTAGAAATGTGTATAAAATGTCATTCCATCTTATATTTGCACAAATAAATACAATCTTGCAATTTAAAATATCATCTTAATGAATAATCTATATTTGTTAAATTATTAGAGTTCATTTTATTACATTTCTTATATTTATAATAACATTATTCCAAGTATGATGCAAACTGTTCATGATAAAAATCTATAAGAAGTCAAGCATTTAAAAGTTTTGTCATGGTTGTATGTTCCAAAACAAGGACATGTTCTCATTTTTCCCAATTCAAAGCTGGACAGCCTAACAATTGAATGCACATTCATTACAACAAAGTTTGCTAAAAGAAATTGAAGGGGTGAGCAAAATTTCTAGAGTTTCTACCATGAAAGAGCATTATTTTCTTTTTAATAAAATAACATCTAGAATTGATACAATAAATCTAGTAATTTGTATGTTAAAAGATTAGCATACATAAAAAAGATGTTATCTCACCATAAGTCTTTTTCCAACTGCAGTATTGCTGAATCTTCTTTCTCTTGCACTGCAATCTATAATATGAGTACATTTCATAATGAATTTCAGTCATAAATAATGAAATAAGTTATAATAGAATAATTATTAATAGGCATACATAAAAAGCTTATTCATAGTATACATACAATGGTCATACTATTTAATTTAAATGAAAATTTAAACTTTTGTGAAACAATATCTTACCAGCAGTGACTGCAATGTAAGATACAAATCTTCTTCAATATAATCCACTAGAAATATTCAATATAATCATTACATCATACAATAAAAAACAATCAAACAAAATTAAAATAACATATTAGTACAATATAAAATATCAACAGACAAGAGAGATAACTTTGTTCATTAAATTGTCTAGTGAAAATATAATATTTATAAGCACAAGATGCATATAAATTTATGTTTTTGTGCCTTTAACTTGTTCTCTCATACACATAATCCATTCGAAACAATTATCTTGTTAAATGTTTTATATTAAACTCCTGTTTGCAAAACAATTATTAAATTTAAAAGTAATGTTTTAAAGATATATTTAAAATAAATTATACACAAATTAAAACGCAGTGAAAGGCAGAGATTTAATGCAAAATATGCTTATTAGTGATTGAGATGTTATTTAAGGAAGTTCAATTACCACAGAACGGAATGCAAGGGCGCGGTAGCCCATTGGTTAGCGCGCTGGAGTTGCACTCGGTAGGCCCGGGTTCGATTCCAGCCACTGCCAAAACTGCCGCCGTGTTCATGCGGAGTACGATCACGTTAAACATGTGGGTCCGAAAGTCCTTCCGAGAGGTTGGTGGTAGGGGAAGGAGGGTACGGTCCCTGTGGATGCCTCCCCCACTGGGTTCCGGTCTAAATTGGGTGGCACTTCCCGACCGTCCAAACAGTTACCTTACACCTTTCTGGTTGGTCGGACGGTCTGGGTTTCAACATCAACAACAAGAACGGAATGCAAAAAAATACAAAATAATAAATAAATAAAATTCGTTTATTTATCACCTAATAGTGATGAAAAGTTATATATAACATAATTTGTACAAAATCTCAATAATTTAGTTTGATATCTTAAAAGTTATGTCACTATTCTAAGATCATTCTGCAAAAAATCAACAAATGTAAATGAAGAGTCATAGTGTCAAGATTTTTAAAAACATTTTATATTTTGAGTAACTTGAATTTGAGTAAAATAAAGGCATAATTTAAAATTTTAATTTCAACTAAAGAGAGGAGATTTTGTTTTCTGATGCTATAATTTCAAGGTCAAATTACATTAGATGTAAAAAACATTTTACTGCTGCCTTAAGATTGAAAGTTGATTTTGATTTGTTCTAATCCATGGAATTTATGCAATTAGTAAGATTCTGTCATGTTAGAATTTTTAAAAAATGTATTTTTCTTTTACATGCATTTACAGGGTTGGAAAGTAACAAGTAGTTGAAATACCATTACTGATAACAATTACTTAAAAGTAACTAATATATACTTGTTACTTTTTGTGAAAGCAAAAGTAACTTTAACATTAAAGTGCCTATTTCTGCTTTTTAAGTGCTTATTTTAATTTTTAAGGTGATGAAATTTTGCAAATGCACTTGATATCTTACAATATGAAAATAAGATGTACTTAGGATATCTACTCTTCACCCCAGACAGTACTGCTTGAGACACAAATTGCTTTTTCTTTTAGTAAGGAGTTGGCACATTGAACAACTTTAGAAGAAGCACTAGTACAGGTTCTGAATGATTATTTTGCAAAATTACACACAAAACCAAACTTATTTGTTGCAGTAGGCCTCATCTCTGCCATAAAGTTCAGGTGGCTTGGCAGTATTGAAAAAATGAGTGCTATTTCAGCTTTAAATGTAAATAACACTGATTTCACAAGCACAAGTTTAGGTAATAAATGAACAGTGAAGTATCAAAAGAAAATTTTTAAATTGAGATACTGAGGAGTTTACCAAGCTTACTTTTCTTTAGCGTCATTGCTAAGAAATGCTTTGAGTTAATGTTATGAATTTTGACTTATCTTTTTCTCTAGCACAGGCTCTGCAACTTACGTTTATAGATGAAAAATATTTCAGCATATCTGATTTTTAGATGCAGATACTTCTACTGAAAATTACTGTAGAAGCCGAAATAAAGTAGAGATATGTTAGAAAGCACAGATCACAGTTTTGCGTGGGAATGGTCAGACCTGTCAGCCCAGCCAGTTAATTGCTCTGGACAGTTCTGTGTCCATAGAATTGGTTATTCCTGTAAATAAGTTTTCAAAGAAATTCAACTAAGGAAAAAAATTGTTTTTAGAACTAATGCTATCAAAAGGGGGTGATATTATTAACCACAAAAATATTTCAAGGTGTTGAATATAGTTTAAGAACAAACAAAGCTTACTTTTCTTTAGAGTCATTGCTAAGAAATGCTTTGAGTTAATGCTATGAATTTTGACTTATCTTTTTCTCTAGCACAGGCTCTGCAACTTACGTTTATAGATGAAAAATATTTCAGCAGATCTGATTTTTAGATGCAGATACTTCTACTGAAAATTACTGTAGAAGACGAAATGATGTACAGATATGTTAGAAAGCACAGATCATAGTTTTGCGTGGGAATGGTCAGACCTGTCAGCCCAGCCAGTTAATTGCTTTGGACAGTTCTGTGTCCATAGAATTGGCTATTCCTGTAAATAAGTTTTCAAAGAAATTCAACTAAGGAAAAAAATTGTTTTTAGGACTAATGCTAAGGGAAGGGGGTGATATCATTAACCACAAAAATATTTCAAGGTGTTGAATATAGTTTAAGAACAAACAGCAATAAGTAATTTTAAAAATCAGATGTACACAACTTTTCCTACAAGAATATTTGAGATTTTGATATGACAAAAATCAGAGCTTTTGTGACTTAATCTATAAAAAAAATCAATAGTGTCAGTGTTGTTAAAGATTAAAATACACATACCAAATGTAATGAAACTGTGGGGAAAATAAAATGTCTAATATCTTAAAAAGTTTCTGATAGCTAATAAATATAGTAAATTTCTGGTTAAAAGTATTGACAAAATATAATTTCTTTGGCTATTTTATAAATGCATATGAGTGTACTTAATTTATTTATGATTTTTCCAGTGGGGAAATATGAAAATATACAATATTTCAAGAATGACACATTTTAGCATCCTATAAATTATGTAATCTCCTAAATAAACAGGAAAAACAAAATAGTTTTTTTTTCCAATTCCCCCCCCCCCCCCCCTCCGAACTTTGAAATGAAATTGGTAAAATAATATTCATAAACGTCAATTTTAAAACCTACAAGAAAGTAGAAAATAAAGTAGAAACATTTTATTTGCTAACTTTGGTCTCTGGTTTTATGTCTCCCCAAAATATTTTATCACATTTCATCACTGATGATTTTTGAAGGTGAGAAGTTTATACATTCTAACCCCACTGGTATTCTAATATAACAGAAACAAAGATCAATTAATTTGCTGGAAGATCTAGAATATAAATTGGTTGAACAAGTAGATAACAATGCTGAAAATATTTAAAAGAACAGATTAATTAAATTAAAGAACAGTCAATTTTCATGAGTTTTGCATGATCTAACCATTTGATTTTCAAACTGGTTTAGAGGAAGCTAAACAAAATTGCAAAAACTTTTCACAACTTAAAAGAAATTTTAAAAATCACTAATAAGTAAAAAAAAAAACACACAAAGAAATTTTGAATGATAAACAATGGGAAAAAATTCTAAATGTGTCATGAGTGACAAAACACAGTTTAAAAACAAAATGGGAGAAATTTAACTTTATAATCCTGTTTTGGGCTGTAATGAAAACAGCAATTTTGGAATCTTATGGACATAAACTGTAGATTTTCTTATAAAATTTAAGAAATTAATTAATTAATTTTGAAATTGACTATGATGTACTATTTAAGATACATTATTAAATTACTTCAGATTTACCTTAAAATAAAATAAAAATAAAAACTCACCTGGGTCTTTGTCAATATCTGCATATCGTTCCAACAGTTTAGCATATTCTGGATTAATTTTATATGGAGAGGGCTATGAATGAAAAGTAAGTTGAAATAAATAAATATTGAGATTTCTGAGAAAATATATGCACATTTTTATATTTCATATCAATTCTTTAACCCCCTGAAGACGGCTGACACACACACATGCATCAACTACAATGTTTCTTTAAAGAATGACAAGAATATGCAGCAGAAGAATATTTTCCGTAAAAATGGGTAATACAAATACACATTCTCCAATAAAACAATTTATTTAAATCATTCACAGAGGGCACTAAAAGTTTGTTCGAAAGGCTTTAATACATGCTTTTAATCCTGACCTTAGTGTATGAGGGTTCTTATGAATCATAGTTTTATCCAATGTGGTTTATACATGGTTTTGAAAATATAAACAAATTGAACATTTTCTTATTTGAATTGTCAATACATATTAGTGATTTAATAAAGGGTTCTGTACCTTGGGAAGAAACAATGGAGTGCCTTGCTTTATGTAGTCAAAAAATAAGGTCCCTTATCAGATCATGAGCTTCGAACCGGTTACAACTGTTGCTGGGATATTGCGCATCATTCTTCTTTTTGTGGAAGTCACAAAGAATCTGACCTATTTTAAAGGTAGAGGGAAGAGGATAGTTTTTGGGGATAGGATCTTTGCACCGGTTGTTAGGCCAGATATGTGAAGGTTTGTTATGCTTTATGATTAATAAATTCAATTTATCTCTTCCAAGTAATGCCGGGAGTAGTAGATATATGTAATAGATGTTGAGATAGTCCAGGGAAGAGGCATTTTAGTTACAAAATCTACTTTATTAGGTTAATATCTTAGAACATATCTTGACACATTGGATGAGCTCACTGTCGGTACCATCTCGTTAAAGATCTCAGAGCAGTGTGCATAGGTTCACACAAGTTACCGTTATGGCAGAGGGGAGGAATCTGGTGATGACATAGGAAACATGCTGTCTTCGCATTTTTTATGCTTCAAAAATGTGATGGGGATGCAGTTCCCTATAAGAAAGTTTACGTAGAGGTTAAGATTAGTGACCATATATGGTATGGTATAGGAAAAGAGGAAGTACAGGCAGACTTTGTTAATATTAATAGTGTGGGATAGAATTTAATATAGTTGCAATAAGTGCATGACATGAAATAGCAATTTGGAATAAGAATTATGAACAAAAAGGGGCATGTTAATGAGGAAAGTTTAAAATTTCTGTATCATATACCTCCTTCCAAAAACAAAAGGCTTGGGCACTTCATGCCCAAGGCCTTTCAAAGAATAGCATTTCAATATAAGATCAAAAATAAAAATCACAATAAAAATTTATAATATAAAAAGCAGTGATAATATAAATATTTACAAACCTGAGAGCAGTAGATATTTTCATCTATTTAAAATAATATTATGAAGATTTTCCCCAGTTACAAATAATCCTCACAGAGAAATGACACAGTATGATAATAATTCAATAAATTATTCTTTATTCTATGTTGTGTAAGTGTGGTAAATTTGTTTATGTTTTGAAATTGGAGAGTTCCTTGATCAAGGGAACTCACACACACTATTCACTCTTCTCACAGTGTTATGAAGTTTGTGTTATGTTTGTGTTGCTTGTGCTTGATGGGATCCCATAAATGTATAAAATACCTAATAAAATAAATTTCAACAAATTCAGCAATTAAAATATTAATTCCAAGGCTATATGTGATTAAAGATGATTTTTAAATACTTAAGTAAAATTACATATACAGTGATCTCTCACTTATGTGCCGGCGCAGGGGACAGTGAGAAAAACATGCATAAGTGAGAGACGAGCATAAGCAAAAAACCGCACAAAAGGGAGCTTAAAAGTGAAACATCAATACATTGTACTGCATTATATTGTTAATTAATACTATGTATACACTACTGAAAAATGTAAATAAGATTAGTTTCAAAATGCAATGAATTCATTTTTTAATGAATTACTATTTTTTAAGAACACAAAGAAAATGGAAATGCTTACATACTCAAATTTCATTTTACTCCTATTACTGCTTTCTCACAAAATAATTTACAACCGAGGATTGTTTCTGTTTTCGTGAATTTTCAAAAATAGTCTTTTCAAGTTCATCAAGATGTGAAAAAGTTCCTTCACTTCCGGAAATTGAACTGAAAATAGTCACGCAGAGTTTCTAATGCTACTGTGCGAGTTGGAGGAACTTTTGCCGCATCTTCTTCATCATCGTCGTCCACCTCTTCATCTTTGTCACCACCATTTATTTCAGCTGCAATGTCTCCAATTTCCCACAAATTGAGCTGTGATTAAATTTTCATCTACATCAAGGAATTCGTTGAAAGCACACGTAGCGAGTCCACCAGATACAGTATGCCAATCTTCTTCATTTATGTAATTTTCACTTTCATTTTCTGCTGGAAACAAAAATCCTGCTTTCTTTAAAGCAGCTTTTAATACACTTGTCAGTGATGTTTCTCCATGATAAGCACGACATATAAATTGCATCAAGAACAGTAACTTGCTTCAATTCATCTTTCGTTGCACGTTTTGTTTCTAAAGCAGCCAGAAGTCGACGGATTAAAGTTGTTCTGTAGTGCACTTTCACACAACGAATGACACTCAGATCCAAAGGTTGAATGTTGCTCGTGCAATTCGCAGGAAAAACACAACTTTCATGTTGTTGAAAGTTGGAAGATCTTGTGGGTGAGAGGGACACTGATCCATGAATAAGAGAACTTTCTGTTTTTCTTTTTCCATTTTCTTGTCAAATTTATGAAGGAAATCCAAGAAAATGTGTGATGTCATCCACACTGTTTTGTTGTTAGTGTAGTCGCAAGGAAGTTTCTTCACGTTCTTAAAACAGCGAGGTTTGTTTGATTTGCCAATGACCAATGGCGGGAATTTTTCCGAACCATCAGCGTTGCAACACAGCAAGACAGTTAGTCTTTTTTTACTTTTTTTCCCACCATGGCATGGTTTTCCCTTGAATGTTAAGGTTCTGTCGGGCATCATTTTATAAGAAAGACCAGTTTCGTCACAATTGTAGATGTTTTTCGGTTCGCATCCATATACTAAAGTAGCCAAGTCTTCTTTCCATTGTTCTACAGTTACTTCATTGACACTCGCACTTTCCCCGGCCACGAGTTGCCAAGCCATGCCTATTTTTGAATTTTTCAATCCATCCATGTGATGCAGAAAAGTTTCCCATTTCAAAACTCGTTGACAACTGTACGGCCTTCACCCTTAGAAGCTCAATGTTAACAGGAATGTTCAAGGCACAAGCTTCTTTAAACCATAGCACCAAAACTTTCTCAAATTCTTCGTACTTTCCGCCTTGAATTCTGCTTCTTTTCTTCGACTGAATTCCACATTCTTGATGAGCTACTATTATCGCCTCCTGATTTTTTAAAATCCCTTTCAATGTCGATTCTGGGACATTAAAATGCTCCGCTAAAGCTTTTTTCAAGGTGCATGCTAAAAAAAAAAAAAAAAAATCAAAACATCGCGATTCACGATTCCCGTGAACGGATGTTTATGCAAATTTAATATGAACGACTCTTTCCGTTCACCGGCCTGAACCGTGACGTTTTCCAACATGAGGTTTCATGCAAATCAGTTCTCAATGTGTATGTATCTCATTTGCATATCCGGGGGCGTTTCCGGAACAGTCCATTTTCGGATATATAAGACAGAAGTTTCTCGAAGCATTGTCTATCCTCTATCATCTATTATACGATCTTATTCAGATGCAAATGTCGATCGTAGGATCTGTCTAGATACCTGATATGGTCAGTTTAGACCAGTACGTGTCGGATGTGTTTAGTTAAAAACACGGACTTATTTTTTCTAAAGTATGATGGCTTTTACTGAAATTACGTGCATTTAAATAAAGTTAAGTGTTAAATTTACTTACGTTGAAATGTTTGGAAGTCACGTTAATATTTGCCGATATTTCATCCATTGGATCCTGTTTGCCAAGTGTGATACTTTCAACGGTGGCTGCAAATGCACGCAAGTTATTTAAGGTAGTATAATTCTTTACTACAAATGCTTCAAGATCGAACTATTTGTGGCTACGAGAACCTTTGTACATAGTATTGTTTAAAGTTTTACAGCATGGAAATTACGAGTATGTGTAAATTGCCCAATTATGTTATTCACACAATAAAGTGAACAGTGTTTTTATTTGAACTGACTTCGCATATTTTTCACGACCCAGCCAAAGCTTCATAGATGGTTTTTGAACTGTGCATACTTCTGCTTAAAATAACATTCAAGAGCTGTGTTTCAGAATACGACTTCCAGTACGTATCGAATCATCGCTTCATCTGCTACGCCTAAATTTTTACAAGTCAAATTAGTAGCATCTCGAGTACTATTGTTATTAATTCTCATACCAGTAACTAAGTAAATTAAATTACTAGTATTCCATCAGTGTAAGGATTTTCTTCGAATTTTTTAATAGCATCCATTTTAAACGAAAGCGACAATTTCGTTCTTTTCGCAATTTTAAAATGTAACCATCTAACCAAAACTCCAAAGATTGTTCTTTCGTTAGTGATCAATGCCACGTGGTACGTACTGTACTAACCTTTCTAATTGGCTGCGACTTTTACTGATGTCAATCACAAGAACCCCCCATGTACACACCTGTGTATAAGGTAGAGGAATGTGTTCCTGGAATCTGAACAATAAGGGAAGGGTGAGGGGATGCATTCTTAGAAGCAGAACAAAAAGGGTAAAATTCTTGAGATAAGCAACATGTGACTACTTGAGGAACCTACTTTTTGAACTGAGAAATTTTTTTTTTGCGACGTGCATAAGTGAGAGGTGCTTTTTGTTGTAATTTTTAAATTTGGCAAAATTCATAAGCAGTTGGTAGCAGAGCATAGCAGTAGATGAAGCAGAAAGTAGACTTGACGTGAAAAAAAAACTTAATTTATTTTCATGAACTTAAACATCAGAAAGAACAAAAACAATATCCATTTCTTTAACTTCGAAATGGTATCAGCAGGAAGTTAGAATCACAAAACTAAGTCTTGAAAAATATATCATAAGACTGAAATAGTTAGGCCTAACAACACCGGCCACGTACATCGCCATTTACCGGCATACATGCAGAAAACAATTTACACAAACTGCTCATAGTAACATCATACAGATAGACATCGGAAATACTATCAAAGATTACAGTTTAAACAGAGATGACAAACTCAACGATCATCCTGGTAATCCAGACAATCCAGATCAAGACCGAGATCTAGATAAAAATCAAGATAAAGATTAAGATAAACCAACTGATACAACCACTAGCTTATATAGTGATGTATCGTTGAAGTAGAACTTAATGTTTTTTCCGGAATATGCTAATCTCTAATCGGTTGAAGTAGAAATTAGCACAAACCGGAAGTTGACGTCTCAATTTGTAGGAATACGGAACATGGGGGTAAAACTTCTTATCAAGTGATCCGAAAGCAATTAGCCAATCAGAACAAAGTAACTTTTGGATTTTGACGGTACGTTGACAGATTTACGTTTTTGTTTGCTTACATTGAAGTTTTTCTAACACTTTTTAGAGCAGGGCATAAATGAATAAGAGTTTTCATTGTTTTCCTATATCCCTGGCCGGGACCGCAGAAAAAATGTGCATAAGTGAATGTTAGAAAAACTTCAATGTAAACAAGCAAAAACGTAAATCGGTCAATGTACCATCAAAATCCAAAAGTTACTTTGTTCTGATTGGTTAATCGCTTTCAGATCGCTTTTTAAGAAGTTTTACCCCCATGTTCCATATTCCTACAAATTGAGACATCAACTTCCGGTTTATGCTAATTTCTACTTCAACCGATTAGAGATTAGCATACTCCGGAAAAAAACATTAACTTCTACTTCAACAATATGTCACTATATAGGCTAGTGGTTGTATCAGTTGTTTTATCTTGATCTCGGTCTTGATCTGGATTGTCTGGATTACCAGGATGATCGTTGAGTTCATCATCTCTGTTTAAACTGTAATCTTTGATAGTATTTCCGATGTCTATTTGTAAGATGTTACTATGAGCAGTTTATGTAAACAGTTTTCTGCATGCATGCCGGTAAATGGCAATGTACATGGCCGGTGTTGTTAGGCCTAACTATTTAAGTCTTATGATGTATTTTTCAAGACTTAGTTTTGTGATTCTAACTTCCTGCTGATACCATTTCGAAGTTATAGAAATGGATATTGTTTCTGTTCTTTCTCATGTTTAAGTTCGTGAAAATAAATTAAGTTTTTTTTCACATCAAGTCTACTTTTTGCTTCATCTATTGCTACGCTCTGCTACCAACTGGTTATGAATTTTGCCACGTTAAAAAATTTTAACAGTGAAAAACGCACATAAAAGAGGGCGCGTATAAGTGAGGGATTACTGTACTTCACACAATACTAATAAACTACTATGTGTTTAAATATAATTTCAAAATCTTATTAAAATATGTAATTACTGAAAAATTCCACTATCTAAACTGATTATAATATATTATACAATGTGGAGTGCACTGATCCCAAGTTCCATGCATCCTGTATAACAACTCCAAATGGTTTTGTTATTGCGATTCATTTGATAATCCCATAAAACCAATAGACTCCTTGATCCAATTATAATAATAAATTACACTTCAAATATAACACTTTAAAATAAAATAATATTTAAACTTTTCACTGAATACAAAATAAGTATTTGTTTACAATCTTCTTTATTTACATAACTGTCTTTTCAATTCTATATTATATTAAGTATGTACACTATAATATTGATATCTATAAAAATTATCTTTATTTACATTTTAAATCTCACATAAATCTTCAACTCATTCTTCCTAAAACAAAAAAAGTCTTTATTTTCATATGTTTATTCACTACTTCTCAATAATTCTATTTATTCCCAACTGTCTTATTTACTTACTTATTCTTCATTTATTCTTTCAAAACTCATTTATTTTTATTCATATTACTTCCAATCCAAGTTTCTATTCCTATATCCATTCAATAACACTGGCAGTTAAGAAGGGCTCATTTGCGATGGGTATATTCTTATCCCAGTACCAATGACAAGAGATAAGTAAAAGTATTTACAAAAGAAAAAGGTTACTTTCAACACAGAATCAGTTACTTTTTGTTTACATTAATAGATCTCTGCCAAGGTCATTGATCCTCTTATATGTTATTTTTATTATTTCTCATATACTTTATTTTATACAACATAATATTTATTTCACGTTACACAATATCCTTCTTTAAAAGGGGCTTTGGCATATAGTTCAGTCTATCCTCTTAAAGTGGTAAAGAATCTACAAAATGATACCCAATATTGTAAACTTCGGTTTAATTTTCCATTCAGTATTTCAATAAGTTCTGAATTACTTTAGTAATTCAGAACTTATTGAAATTACTTTAGTAATTTAGAACTTATTGAAATTACTTTAGTAATTCAGAACTTACTGAAATTACTTTAGTAATTCAGGACACACAGTGTCCTGAATTACACAGTGTGTTTGCACGGACATGAATTTTCCCTTTACTCCTTCAGAGCAAGGGGGCTAGAAGTTGAAAACCCAAACCACCCGATTCGCCCTAAGGCATGAGCCAAGGGGGCTATAAGTGTAAAATGTTTAATTTCGAACGGGAAAATTCAAGGGTAGGAATTATGCTGGGAACCAAGGAGTTTGGGTTTCTTTAGATCCAGCATCAAGAATTATTTATCGTGGTGGTAGTGACTTGGTTAGACTAAAAATTCTTAGTTTAATAATAGATAATGTCATATAAAGAAAATTTAGGTAAATTTCAAAATATTCTTTAAATTAATTGAATTATTAAAGTTTTACTAAAGTCATTAAATACTATTACAGAATTTTGAACATTATAAAATAAACTACAATATTAATTAGATCATTAACACATTATTAAAGATTTTGAAAATAGCATTAAAGAATAGAAATTATTTAAATGTAGAAGATGTCATAAGATTATTAAAATTAATAAATATTTACTTTTTTGATTCTAGAAGCAAAGCTTAAATGTTTCTGCAGGTTAAAAATATCTCAATCCAGTAAAATGTACAATTTCTTAGTTCTGTTTATTTAAGGAGCTTGGTTTGTCTATTTCATAATTGAATACTTGATAGTTTATTTAAAATAGTGTAGGGACCAATATAAGGAGAAGTTAATTTTCTTGTATTGGGATATTTGAATTCTTCCTGCATAACTAAGTCACCAGGTTGAAAATCAGCTTTTTGAACATGTGAGTCATACCTAACCTTATTTTTTAAATAATACTCCAGTTCTTTCTTTAGCAATTTTTCTAGCTTCTTCTATTGGTGGGTATATTTCATTGTTATTAAGTGGAGAAGTATAAGGCAATTTCCCATACATCAAATAAGGAGTATATCTGGTTACAGAGTGAAGGGTATTATTGTATTCAGAAATTACTTGTCCAATAATTTTGTCCATGCTATCTTGCCCGGAAAAGAATTGATTTTTCAAATTAGTCTTGTAATAATTGTTTGATTTACTCTTTCATATTTTTGTGGTCTGTGATAAGATGTTAATAACTGAGTAACATCATAGCCTTTTACAAAATGTTTAAATTTAGAAACAGTGAAAGCAGCATTTCTGCCAGTTATAATTTTTTATAGGGCTTGAATTTGGAATATTTGTCTTAAATAATTTATATAAGTATCATTGATGACACTTTTTAAAGGAAAGTCTAAACATATCTGGTGGCATGATCTATAACAACATGTAAATACATTTCGGCAGAATTATAATAACTTTCACACTTATTCACGCACAGTATCAATAGAAATTATATCAAATGGCTCTAGAGCAGGAGGTAAATATCTGAGTATTTCAAATATTTTCTGTCTGGATTTCTTGTTTAATTGGCATACTTCACAGTATTTTATATAATTTCTGGTATCAACAATGATTTCTGACCAGTAGTATCAAGGGGAAATTAAATTTAACATAGAATTTACTTCAGGACGACCCAAATCTAAATGTGCTTTTTCTAATAATTTATTTCCTAGAGAATATGGGACAATATTAGTGAAACCTTTCTTTTTGATAGTGAGTACATTATTAATTTTCTTAAATTTTGAATTTGTGGTATTATCCAATTGTTGATGTTCTTCAATTTCATCTAGTGTAAGTAAATGGGTACATAAATTAAAATAATGATATATGGGGTTTCTAGTTAACACATCTGTCTCATAATTTATAGCCTTTTTTATATTTGATTTCAAAATCATACATGCAGAGTTTAAGTAACCACCTAAATAATCTACTGGTTGGATGCTCAATACTTTTCAGCCAAACTAATGCAGCATGATCAGTATGTACAGTAAAATGGTTTCCATGCAGATAGCAATAGTATTTATCAATGGCAAGACACTCTGTTATTGCATAATTTTTTTCATATGGTTGCAATTATCTTGAATGGTAGGCAATAGGAATGATGTACAGAACCATCTAGGTGTTTTTGTTTAATAATACTGGCGGCACTATTTGAGGATGCATCACAGAAAATATGGCAAGGGTAATTAGGACTGAATAATGTTTGAACAGGTTTTGAAATTAAAACATCCTTAAGATGTTGGAATGCCTTTTGACAGTCTGGTGTTCAATTCCATGTTTCATTTTTTCTAAGTAATTTGTTCAAAGGGGTTCTAATTTTAGTATAGTTATTAATGAATTTATTATATACATTAAAACTTTCTTAGAATCTTTGTAGGTCTTTTACATTTCTGGGCGGTTGCAATTTTTTAAATACTTCAATATTTACATTATTGGGTTGATACTTTCCGTTCTTGATTTCATATCCAAAAAAATTAATTTCTTGTTGTGCAAATTGACATTAAGAAAATTTTAGCTTAATGTTTTCTTTTTCACAAATTGAGAAAATAATTTTTAGATGTTCCAGATGCTCATTAAAATTTTGAGAAAATACAATTATGTTATCAAAATAAATTTAGGGCAAATCTAATTTGATATTTGTCTTAAAGTGCTTTGAAAAACAGCAGGAGAATTTTTCCATCCAAAGGAAAGGCAAGTCCATTTATATAAACCAAAATTTGTGGTGAAAGCAAGCTTTTCCGAGTCATTCTCATTAAGGGGTATGTACCAATATTCTGAAGTTATATCAATTGAAAAAATGTTTGCATTGTTTAATTGATCTAGTACAGCATCAATTCTAGAAATGGATTCCTTATCTTCTATCCCCAACTTTTCTAAAGTCACAACAAAAATGTGTTCTGGAATTTTCATCTGGTTTATATGCTAAAGTTACAGGTGATGAATGAGCACTATAGGAAAGTTTTATAAATCCAGTTTTAAGTAATTCATCTACTTGCTTTTTAATACTTTATAACATAGTTGAAAAATGTTTATGACTGTTCATTCTGTCTGTCTGTCTGTTAGCACGATAACTGCTGTAAATCAAGAAAGATGAAATTTTAGTATGTTGTTCAGACAGCTTATCGGATCTATGGGAATATAAATGAATAATATCACCCAATTAGTTTTGGATTGAACCCGGGTTGAAAAAATGAAATACATTGAACTCTATGGGATCTAATTTTTTAAACATTTTTTAAGCGAATTTAAAATTCACAAATTACTTTGAAAGTTTTAGCAAATATTCAAATTATCCCATAAAATATATAAAAAGAAAATTCAGCAAAATATATTTAGTAGTTTTTTAAATAAAAATTAAAATAATAATTACACCCTTTATATGAAGAGATCACATGACCATTATATAAAGAGATCACGTGCCCCACTTCAAAATAAAATATGGCATCCATCTTGTGCCAAAATCGTGATTTTTAAAATTCTTTTTAATTTATATTTAGTGTCATGTCCGTCCTAAAACTGCTTTATTTTTGCTTAATTTCTGTGCATCTGTATTCTGAAACAGCACAATTACAATATATTTGAGTTTAAATGATTAATGTCATCCTTCTTGTGTCAAAATTGTGAATTTTACAGTTTTTTTAATTTATATTTAGTGTTGTATCCATCCTAAAACAGCTTTATTTTTGCTTAATTTCTGTGCATCTGTATTCTGAAAAAACACAATTACAATATATTTGAGTTTAAATGACCATCAAACTTTGATTATTTCTACAACGAAACCTAATTTTCACTTATGGAGAATGTAAACAGATTAAGCTGCAAGATGAGTTGTATAAAAATTGAATTTCTTTAACGCAAAATTATTTTGTTTTGGAGTCTACAATATAGATGATATGAATGAAATATTCATTGATTTTACATAGAGAAGCAGATGATTTAATGGCAGACTTTTTCGATGAAGTTTTATGCATAGAGTTAAATTACTTTTACCTAGATGGTTTTAAGTTTTTAAGAAGAATAAATGAAGAAATAATTAATAAGAATTAAGAAGAATAAATCCTTCAATAGTACTGTGATGAATGAAATAAAAATATATGAATGAAATATTTACTGCTTTTACACAGAGAGCCAGGCGATTTATATTTCGATGTCATTTGATTGTTTTTTTTTCGATGAAGTTTTAAATTTTCAAATATAATTAATTATTGCAGTATTGTGATAATTTTGAAAATATTACCACTGAATGTATCGCATTTTAGAGATGTTTAAATAAAATTAGAGTAGGAAAGTGTTTCACACACATAATCAATGCCTTATGCATGATTGACCTTTCTTGTTAATTATGACTTTGTTAATTTTGTCTATCTGTCCATTCATATGATAACTGCCGTAAAAATGACTTTATAAAAATGAAATTTTTTTGTTGAGACTGTCTGTGGGACATATGGGAATGTAAATAAATAATATCATCCAATTAGTTTTGGATTGAACCCGGGTTGAAAAAATGAAATACATTGAACCCAATGGGACATTATTTTTCAAACATTTTTTAGGCACATTTAAAATTCACAAATTGCTTCGAAAATTTTAAGAAATATTCAAATATTATTCCATAAAATATATAAAAAAAAATTCAGCAAAATATGTTTGGTAGTTTATAAAAATTAAAATAATATTTGTGCCTATATTATATGAAGAGATTACGTGACTCACTCCAAAATAAAATATGGCATCCATCTTTTTTCCAAGTGTCAAAATCATGATTTTTAAAGTTCTTAATTTATATTTAGTGTTGCATCCATCCCAAAACCACTTTATTTTTGCGTAATATCTGTGTATCTATATTCTGCACCAATGCAATTACTATATTTTTGAGTTTAAACGATTATCAAACTTTGATTATTTCTATAACGAAGCCTATTTTTAACATATGCAGAATGTAAACACATCAAGCTGTAAGATGAGTTGTATAATAATTGCTGAATTGTTTTAACGCAAAATTATATAGTTCTGGAACCTGGAATATAGCTGATATCAATGAAACAGTCATTGATTTTACATAGAGAAGCAGACGATTTTATAGTATTGCCTTTTTCGATGAAGTTTTAAGCATGGAGTTAGAAAGTACTTTTACCTCCATGGTTTTAAGTTTTTAAATAAAATAAATTATTGTAGTATTGTGATAATTTTAAAAATATCACTGCTGAATGAAAGGAATGGAATAAAAGTGCATGAATGAAATATTCAATGCTTTTACATAGAGAGCCTGGCGATTTATATTTTGATGAAGTCATTTGAATAAAGTTCATTTCTTTTTTATGAAGTTTTAAGTTTTCAAATAAAATAAATTAATGTAGTATTGTGATAATTTTAAAAATATTACCCAGAAATGTATTGCATTTTAGAGATGCTTAAATAAAATTGCATTGAAGTGTTTCATAATCAATGCTTTATGCATGATTGATCTATCTTGTTTATTTCTGCATTATCTTTGGGAGATGCATGATATGGTCGCATCGGCAGGGAAGTTCAGAAGTCAAAATAACCTTCCAAGGTTCCAATCGGATGCATCCCACATCATATTTATCTTTAGAAAATATATTATTTACACTGGATAGTAAGTTTTGTAATCTTACATTTTCTTCATTATCTAACCCTACTGAATTATTTATTTACCTTATTTGCTACATTTTCTTCATTATCTAACCCTACTGAATTATTTATTTACCTTATTTGCTACATTTTCTTCATTACTAGTTTCAATATTAATATGATAGGAAGAGTCATTTTAAGGGAATGAGTCCCTATACGAGATATCTTTGAAATATTGATAAACTTTAAAATTATGGAAGTTCAAATACAATTTAAAGAGCTTACAATGGGCTCATGATAATAAAACATATTTAATATCAGTATCAATCACATAAAATATTAAAGTACACATTATTTTTCTTATAGTCGTAGGAATTTCCACAATTATTTTAACACTCACCTTGCATCCTGTTTGTTGTACATTTATGTGGGGCTCCTCCTCAATTATTTTAAATTAAAAAATTTTCAGTTGAGTTGTGGGTATGACTGAGATGTTGCTGCCTGTGTCCATTAATCTGGGGTATCGTTTTCAGTTCCCTAGGCTCATGGTGATTTTGAACAAGGATCACTGACTAATTGTGTTGGGTCCATACTGCCAATGAGATCGGGGCAACTGTTCCTGAGGCGTCCATTGTGGCTGGAATATTGGTTGTCAGGCTGGCTGCTGATGTCAATTCGGAGCACTAGATCCTCTTGGTTGATGAAATCGAATGAGTCTGTCAAAATTTTGATGATATTCTGTGTGTGATTTTATTCTTGATGTGTTCTATACTCCTCTCTGTGGGTAGACTGGGAACGAATGTCTTTATCCTTTATCATTCTGTTTAATTTATTGGCTAAACGTTTCCATTTTTGTGGTGACTCCATATTGTTGACGAGAATTAACTGCTGCCATTCTGTGGGTACTCCAGTTGTCAGGCATCTGTAATAATTTTTTCTGAAAATCCAAGTTTACATCCCGCATCCACTTTTGCTTTATAATAATTTTTGAAGTCTGCTGCTTGTTTCAACTTAATACCAATAAAGTCCCCAAAGCACTCATTATATCCCTTCTGATAATATTCGATGATATATTCTTGTAACTGCGTCCAATCTGTTATGTTTTTATACTGATTTATAAAGAAGACTAAGATCTCTTTATACAGGTATTCAGGAAATAATTCTAGATTTTCTCCTTCAGTAATCCTCTATTTTCTACATTGCAAATTAAAAAATTTCATCCATGTTTGGATATCCTCTTTCATATTCTCTAAATTTACTTGCAAACATCACAAACTAAACTGGGGTCAAAGTCAATAATCCATTTTGAATCTTAAACTCATCCATAATAGCAAAACTAAACAGAGAGTGCCGAACCAGTAGTAAACACTCTTAAGGATTTACTTCAAAGTTGAATAAATCATAAAGAAATAACTTCTCATAAAAAGGCTTTGAAAATTGAATTATACAGTCACTGATTTATTACCATAACATACATAATGAACACTCTTTAATGACAGTGGTGAATTTTGTTTACAATCTGGCTTCATGTGCTTTACACTATTTTTTACAAAAGATATCATATTTTGGCACAGATATAAATATTTTATCTAATGATTAGGGCCCTATAAAAAATGCGAAAATGCAGAAAATACAGAAATGCGTATAATTTGAAGTTTTCCGCATAATTCGCAATTTTTTTTAATTTTCATATTTTTTCGAATAATTTGCAATTTTATGCGTGATTTGCATCTTTTTCTTTTTACTTAATCTTACAATTGCCATACAATTTTATTTGTTTTCTTCATCCCCTCCCCCTCCGCTGCATATTCTTTTTGATTATAATCTGAGGTGTTTTTGATTCAGTAACAGAATGGCGATTTGTTTCAATTTAAATTCTGGAATTCAGAGGCAGTTTTGGAGAGATTCCCAGAACTAGCATGGAAAGCAAGGCAAGCACTCTCGGTGTTACCAAATTCAGTAGACTGCGAAAGAGCTGTGTCCTGCTACGTCCAAGTATTTTCGAAACAAAGTTTACTGGAATCTACAGCTGCTGGACTAGCATCTATTTATTTTAACAAACTCTAAAAATCGCATCGCCTTAGTTGCCATAATTATGGCATTCATGGAAATATTCTTTTATAAAATGGTCTCTTTTTTTTGTAATGGTCACAGAAAAGTAAGTAAAAAGTTTATTAAATGGATATTTCATTCAAAGTGGATTCTTTGTAATACAACTGTACAGTAGTATATTACTTTTCCTTGTCCGCATATTGTCTGCATAATTTCAATAAGTTGCCGCATCAATACTTCACAATTTAGAAAATTTTCCAGCATAATTTATAGGGCCCTACTAATGATGTAAAACTAGTAGTCGTGCACATTAGAGTGACACAATACTTATAGCACTATTCAGCAGTCTTACTATCTACCGCTCAGGAACTGTGCAACAGTGATTCACAAAGCCGTGCACATATCTGACTTGTCCAACGCCTGGTATTTTTTTGACTTAAACGCAATCCAGCGCCTTGTACATTCATGCCTAACTGCACAGGTGCTATAATTCGGGCTAAAATACTGAACCTTGGTTTCTAATTCACTGGCCAGTGTGTGTAGATTTAGACCCAAAAGAGATGAAATATAAGCAAAACTGCACCCTAAAAGTAAAAGCATAACATACCTGAAGATATAAAAGCAGCAAAATTCTTGTAACTTCTACATTGTTTAAAATTTCAGTATAAGCACCAAGACGCTCACCATTTTCTTTCACACCTTCAAGTAATATGTAAAAGTTAAAGAAAATAAAAGTTTATAATTAAAGATGAAATACATTATTGAAAATAACTAATTCAAGCTCAAAATTATCTTTTAGTCTGTAAGCCAAGTGAAAAAATTGAAAGCCATGGATGTTTAATATACAGTTATGTGCGGAAAAAAAAAGGGATACTTTCAATATCAATTATTACTTCTCAATTTAATCAATTGAGATACCTTTAATAATGAAAGTGTCCGGAACCAGTTTTGTGAAAATTATTATGGAGTAGATTATCAGGCATTTGGAGCAACGAAAATAATTATTTTAAATAAAAATCTAAATAAATATATCTATTCTCATAAACATTGATGAAACAAGAAATCAATTTAAGAATCTAAGATGAAATAGTCAATTTAAGTAAAAATAAATAAATAAATAAATAAATAATTGTGCAAATCAAAAGAAATATATCCCCAAATCAATTTGTTATAATAGTTAGACTGACTTGAAAATATTTATTTGGAGCAGTTAGTAGCAGGTCTAATATCCTTGCACCTTTTTAACTTGTTTTTTAATGTTTTTATTTTGCATAGATTTACTTGACTAGCTATAATTTTTTTAAACTAGTGCAGTATACTGAACACCAGTGGACCATTTGTTACTATTTTGGCACTATATCTTTCATCTAAATCAGAAAGTATATTGTTGCCAGAAAAACATGACTAAACACAGTGTAAATAATAACAAAACCTAAAATGATGGAAATACAGATAAAGATATATTAATATAATATTTTTGAAAGCTTTTGTTTACTTTCGAATAATTTAGATTAAAAAAAAAACAAAAAAACTTTTGTTTACTTTTCAAATAATTTAAAATTTAAATAGTTTTTGTTTGGTTTTGTGCAATTTAAAATTTGAAAAATTTCTATGCTTTTGAATAATTTAAATTTCAGTTTATATTTCTTTTTAAATGATTTGAACTTTTAAAATATTATGTTTACTTTAAAAGCTTTGTTATTTAAAGAGAAGTAATTTCTTAAAATGGCTAAATTTTTGCAACCACACTGTTCTCTTGAAAATAACTACCAAATTAAGAGTTTAGAGGTAAAAATTTAGAGACTGCTAATAGAATTTTCTTCAAAACATTTTGCCTTTTACTAGTTGACACCACAAAATCTCATTCAAATACGAATTTAGTTGACAATTCTATATTTTCACTATATTTAAATTAAGTAGACATAATCAAAGTGATAAAATAATAATAATAATGATGATGATGATAATGATGATGAAAATATAGTATAGGCCTAAACAGAAATGGCATATTTAGACTGCACATAGAGTATGGCACACATACTGAAAGTGATACATATCATAATAAACAATATGCATGTGATCTCATAGTCACGTGGTGTTGTGGTTAATCTAAAGCATGTGGCAATGCCAAGTTAACACAGATTCAATATTTATATGCTATAATATTTTTATTTAAAAGACCATTTATTTTTAAAAAAATCACCGGTACACTATTTCGCATTTAGAAGTCATAATGTGCAAAATTCTGAAGAAAAAAATGTCAATTAAAGAAGCTGGAAACAGATTTGAAAATCGCAAATTTTTAGAGGGTTGACATATCTACCTAAGCTAGATTTTTACAAACAGAAGTGATATATTTTTACACTTCCATGAAATATTTGTGATTTCTTGGAAAGATCAGTTGAAATAGTATTTTCATTGAAAATTAATTTAGTTGTGACATTTTCATTTTCTATTACATAAAATCAGGTTTAATGTCCAGTTCTGAAGAATAATGACAGATGCCTCAAGTACTTGCTTGGCTTACACAATGCAATTTCAAGAATCAGTTGGTAAACTTGTGGTACTTTTATTTAGATTTTAATTAATTAGCTAAGTTATAAAATAGGATAACAAGATTGTACTTAAAGTGTTATTATTACGAATAGCTATAAAAAATAATGTAAAAATCCAAACATTATAAACAATTATAACACACAGGCTATTAAAATTTTTTCTGCTTTACCAAGAACATGAAAGTTTTTTTTAAAAAATATATTAAAAAAATATCTATTTGAAGATCAGTTTGATTTATCCTTATCACGATTCAAACAAAAGTATCAATAAAAATCTAATGTGGGCAGCACATGACTTTCCCTGCAGACTTATATCCACGTTCTCTTTATTTTAATTAAATTTAATTCACTTTTAATTCAATTTTCGTTCTCATTTGGTAACTGGACTTATTTTCAAAGGTGGCATAAGAAAATACGAAAAAACTAAAATATCTCGAGAACGGCTAGTCCTAGTGTAATGGGGTTGGTCTTATTCTTTTCTTTGTTAAAATTACATATGAAACAAACATTTAATGGATATATTTAAGCATACATAGTTTTTATTTTAGATTTTGACGATTTTTACAGGCTATTTCGCAAAAAAAGGCAGGTTATTTTTTTCTGAATCGTACTAAAATCTAATCAGCACCAGGGTGACTCACAAGCAACTTATCTACCGAATTTTGTGAAATTTGGTCCATTAGTTTTTCAGCTTGAGCGGATACAGGCAATTTTTGCGGGCCATTTCGCAAAAAAAAAAAAAAAAATCTGATGTGGGCAGCACATGACTTTCCCTGCAGACTTATATTCACGTTCTCTTTATTTTAATTAAATTTAATTCACTTTTAATTCAATTTTCGTTCTCATTTGATAACTGAACTTATTTTTAAATGTAGCATAGAGAAAATAAGAAAAAACTAAAATATCTCGAGAAAGGCTAGTCCTAGTGTAATGGGGTTGGTCTTATTCTTTTTGTTCATTAAAAATTACATATTAAACAAGCATTTAATGCATATATTTGAGCATACATAGTTTTTTATTTTATATTTTGGCGATTTTTGCAGGCCATTTTGCAAAAAAAAGGCAGGTTATTTTTTTCGAATCATACCAAAATCTAATCAGCACCAGGGTGTCCCACAAGTGACTTATATACCGAATTTTGTGAAATTTGGTCCATTAGTTTTTCAGCTAGAGTGGATACAAGCTTTTGCGGGCCATTTCGAAAAAAAGGCAGGTTCTTTTATCCCGAATCGTACCTAAAACTAATCAGCACCAGATTCGCCCACAAGTGACTTACCTACCAAATTTTATGAAATTCGGTCCATTAGTTTTTTAGTTAGAGTGGATACAAAATCTGCACAGACAGACAGACACACAGACACACACACACAGATGTCACGCTAAAAATAGTTTCTTCGTATTCTAGAGGTCTCGAAAGATCCGTCTCGGTAGATCCGTCGAAAACTCGAGTTGCGATTTTCGGCATGATTCCAATACTTTCCCTATACATTTCAATGTATTGCCGGGAAAGTAAAAAAAAAGGGGGGGGGGGGCGGTTCTTTTATCCCCAATCGTACCCAAAACTAATCAGAACCAGATTCACCCACAAGTGACTTACCTACCAAATTTTATGAAATTCGGCCAATTAATTTTATCAAAACTGAAGTCAGTATACAGGAAAAAGAATTACAACAGGGATAGGAAGTGTGTAGTACTAGTAGTAATACATACGAGAAGAAAGTATTCTTAATAGAAAATATAATGACTCTTATTTACAATTTGGATTTACTTGTAATGGCCAAGCCTAAACTCCAGCATGTAATTTGTTTTGAATTGTTATCCAACCATTGTATGAAACCATCTCATCTTAAAAGACATCTTAAATCAAAACATAAACATTTGCAAAATAAATCCAATGATTATTATAAAATGAAATTAACTGGGCTAAAAACCAATAAAAAGCTCCTCAAATCTTTCATTACCACACGTGAAAAAGCTGTGGAAGTTTTTATCTTGTTAGCTTAAGAATAGCTAAAACTGGTAATCCTCATATTATTAGGGAAATACTAATATTGCCAGCTGTTAAATATATTGTTTTGTCACTATTTGATGAGAAATCAGCTGACAAACTTGATCATATTATGCTATTAAATGCCACTGAAAGCAGATGCATTCATGAAATGGTAGATGCAGTAAAAGATTCGCTTGCTCAGAAGGTAAAAGAAAGTAAATATTTTGTCCTGCAATTAGATGAAAGTAGAGATAGAACAATTTTTGCTCAATTATTGGTATACATTTGATTTAGATCAAAAGTTACAATTAATGAAAATATTTTTATTTTGTGAACTTCTTCCTAGTAGAACAGCAGCAAATGACATATTTTAAAAACTGACAATTTTATGATGGAGCATTATATTCCTTGGAAGAAATGCTCGGACTTTAACAGGGAAGCATAGCAGTGTTGTTACTACAATTAAGAATGTCGTTCCTGACGCTGTGCTTACCCATTGTAGTATTCATCATGAAGCCTTGGTAGCAAAAGTGATTCCTCAAGAACTAAGAACTGTTTTAGATCAAGTAGTTAAGACTTTTAATTTTAAAAAGGCTCAGCATTAAATTTAAGAACATTTACAATCTTATGTCAAGAGAAGGGAAGCTACCACGAAAAACTACTCTAGCATACTAAAGTACGATGATTATTCAGAGGCAAAGCATTAAATTGTCTTTTTGAACTTTGTTCAGAAGTGCATGTTTTCCTTTGTGATCCAAAATATGAATTAAGAAATTGTTTCTTCGATGAGTTATGGTTAGCTAGATTAGCATATTTAGCTGATATTTTTGGAAGGTTAAATGATCTCAATTTAAGTTTACAAGGACCAAATGTAAATGTTTTTACTGTTACAAAGAAAATGCATCCATTAAAAAAAAGAAATTGAGTTAATTATCAAAGAATTGGATAAATCCATGTTGAGTTTTCTACCAACTTTAAAAAAGTTCTTGGAGAAAACAATTTAACACTGAAAAATGAATTAACATCAAATATAAAAAAAGTTATTGATTTCAATTGATAAATGATTTTAAATTGCATTTCTCAGAAAATTATGAAACAGAAAATTAGATCAGGTATCTATTTTCTTTAGATAATATAGCATTACCGGAATATTTTTCTTCTGATGAAAAAGAACAACTCATTGATATTTCATGTGACAGAAATTTAATTGATTTTAAAAACAACTCTTTACTCAACTTCTGGATCAAACAAAAGAAATAACTTAAAGGCATTGCAGAAAGAGCTAATATATTTGTAATGCCATTTTGTTCGATGTACTTATGTGAAGCAGAATTTTCTTCAATGCTGCACTTACAATCTGTTAATTAAGTGCATAGTTTTGCTATTTGCATACGAGACATATTTTGTTGGTGGTATTGAAATTTTTGAATTTTAGTTTTGGTGGTGTTAAAAAAAGGCTAAGAACCCGTGCACTAGATAATAGATCAATTCTACATATGTAAAAGCTTCCATCTGCATAAACATAGTGGAGAATGAAAGGAGGAGACTCTTATAATACGGTTGAAACAATTATCAATTTTTATCAACTCATTGGACTTAAAAGTAGAAGGATTCAACTTACTATGAATAACTCAAATAACTCATTCATTAGAATTATGGTACAGTACAATTTTTGTACTTTATCATCTTCAATCTGCAATGTACACTTGAATTTGTAAACTAATTAAATGGAGCTGAATAGAAGATAAGCAGTGTAGCAACTCTCTATTTTACATGACCTCTGACCAGTTACAAGTATGTATATATTTAAGTAAAAAGTATAATATTAGAGTTTTGAATAGAATTGTACCTGATCCTTGAGCTTAAATCTGAGCCAGAGCATGCATTGCATATCTTTTTAAAAATTTTGAATGTGTCAAGTGAAACAATCTGTATTAAAAATGAGGGGCTCTTATAAGAGCGATTTTATATCATATATGAAAAAAAAAGATTTTGAGCATTTCAAATGAATGTTGAACATTTCCAGGTAAACAAAAATCATTTTGAGATCAAATAAATAATGTAGCAAGAAAATGTTACATGCAGCCTCCTTTTAGAGAAATTCAATGATATTGGTGACACAATGTGAATTTTATACTAAACTTTGGTTGGGCATTATGCAAGATCATTGCAGTTTTGTAACAATGGGAAAGCTGGGAACCAGAAACTGAAACTAAAAACTCGGGGAAATTGTTCTTTTATTGCAATAATAGGAACAATTTCCTCCATTTATTTCAGTTTTATAAACAATTTAACATTTTTCATAAAATTTTCTAGGTACTTAGAACCCATTTTCAAAATTTTTCGATATTTCTTGTTTTTTTCCCCAAGTAGTGTAACAACACTGTATAAACAAGCTTGCTTAAACAGACATTTACAGTAAACTACCAATAATCCGGCATGCCCAAAAAGTCAGTGGTGCTGGATTACCAAATTTGTCGGATTATCAGATATCAAAATAAAATAGGGTAAAAAATGGGAAAAATAATGGACAATAAATGTTGTATTTATCTGGCTAAAATATGGCACAGACTGAATGACACTGTACAGTATGTGAAAAACATTTAAATTAATTCCAAAATTTTAAAGTAGATTTTAATGAACAGAAATCTGCATGATAACATATGCTTACAAACACTTCCGACTACACTCGAATGCCATTTAAGAGACATGCTGGATTACTGGATGAGCAAAACTATTGGATGTCAGATCAATGGAAGTTTACTTTAAAATCATTTTTAAAATAATAAAAAATGAAATTAATTATGTAGAGGGATACCTTTCTTTTCTGCAATGACTTGTATCTCTGTTAAATCCTTGAGAGCACCATCATAATCTCCTGCAATAAACAATCTTATTTAAGCACAGCTTTTACAGCAACATATCAATATGTATTTCCACAAAATGAGTCAATATCATCATAAAGAAAACTTTATATAAAACACATTCTTAATTAAATTCAACAAAATTGTGAGCAAGTGTTGTCATATCCAGAAACATTAATGTAAAAAAAATAATTGTGTTGTAACATCATTGTTCATAGTTTAAAGAAATCAAACTGTTGCCACACTAACACCATTGAGGCATCAATTTAAAGATAGGTATTTAATGTGAGGTAGTACCATTGATTGATGTCTAAAAAAAAATCTAATGTTTTATTTATTTTATTTTTTTAAATGGCCAGGCATTTTGACCTTTGTCATTCGCCTTTATTACAGCGGCCAGAGTGTGAACCATTTAGCCGTCCATTGATGTTGCCCCAGGTGCACTAGAGGGGGCGGATCACATTGCGCCCACAACACAAACATCCATGCCTTACGTGCGCCATGCCTTACATAATGCATCCATGCCTTACGTAAATCTAATGTGCGCAGCACATGATTTTCTTTATATAATGTAATGAATTTACTACTTCTACAGTAAAAAGAAAATAGGTTATTCTTATAGTAGATACTTATATTCTTTCCAAGATATTGAATTTTCTTCAATTAGTCGTCATTTTCATCGATTTAGCATCATTTTTATTCATTTTGCGAGATTTTCGTTAATTTTATTAGACAATATTAAGTAAACAAAACACGTATCCTCATTCAGATATGGTTAAAAGTTAAAATATAGTTTGTTTACAGTTAACTGTTTAAGGTTCAGATCGTTTGCTTTGAGTCAGATCCATTTTCAATTGAGATCCTGCAGATTGTATCGTGGCTGAACCGGAATCTGCTGATTTTCCTCATTACTGGAAAATTAGCATACTCCGTAAGTATCATGAAATTAAACTTGTATAAAAACCCATTTGCCGCCCAGGCGGTGAAGTGGATAGAGTCGTTTGGCTGCTGTCTGGTGGGCTCGGGTTCGAATCCCGAGTCAGGCATGGTTGTATATAGAGGTAAAGTCAGTCTTCCACCTACTGGGTCCTCATCTATAATGTGAAGCTGCACCCCTTTGACTTTTGTCAGTGATGCTTGTCCGTAATAAACTTTGCTCTCTTGTATAGTCTTGTTCATTCTTTCCTGTGTCACTGGTCCTGTGTCGGCTATGATTCAATTACAGGAGGTCATCAGAAACAACAACAACAAAAACCCATTTTTGGGAATGTTAGTTTGAGCGATCTTCCATCGAGATCGAGTCTCTCGGATCGAGCAGGTTCGCAGTATCGCGATAAACAGATGTAACATTTATTGTTAGCTGGTTGTGGCTATGCTCAAATAGTGGAGCAATGATTGTTTAAGTAAATTGTTATGAATTGACGGTTATGGCTACGCTCTGTTTGATAGAGGAATGTTATACTGATGTTAACCCTTTCCATGAGTTGTATAGTAGTTAAGGATGCTGGCTCTTATGTTTTTCTTATCATCTTATGTTTGTGAGTAATAAAATCATTATTATATTTACTCACTTCATCGTGTGACTCTACTTCACTCCAGTGCATCTGCCACTCTGCAAACATAATGATGTTTCAAATTTAACATCCCAGAAATTTGACCGGATTTGTATTTCCAACAAATTTGGCGACATTTTAAAAAGTCGCCAATTGGCGACATTCCACCAAATTTGCCACCAAAATCTCGCCAAGCGTTATGGATGGAGAAATAAGTTATTCTTATAGCAGATAAATAACTATTGGCTTTCAAATACAAAAGTATTACTCAAAGTATCTTTTCTCATGAATGGAACGAGCCAGATCCATGAGAATGATGTCACCAAATTTATCGCATGATATTACATACGAAAAGTGAACATGTTTCTCAACAGTCAATATTTTTTTTAATTAATGGGATTTTTTGATAAATTTATTGAAAAATGTGCAATATCTCGAGAACGGTTTATGTTAAAGTTCTAAAGTTTATGTCAATTGTTTTCTAAGAAAAAATTACATAAGAAATGCCCTTTTGCGCAACTTTAAAGGTTTTGAAGTTTTGATGATTTTTTCAAAATTTAACTCGAAAATTTAAGGGGGTTTTGAGCATTCGAGTGTGTTTAAAAACAATAAGCTTCCAGTATTCACAGATTGTAATTTTTGTACCAAATTTCAATCGAATCGCTGTATTCATTCGTGAGATATTGTCTCCACAGACTCACTGTCACACACACACAAACATCACCTCAAAAATGTTCGATTTATGGTCAGGGATGCTTGAAACATGCTCTCCCGTCGAAAACTTGAATTCGAATTTTCGATCCTGTCACAACACTTTCCTTATACATTACAAAAGTTAACAATTTACATGCATTTTGAAAAGGACATAACATTTATATTTTATATGCATTTAGTACATTTTATATTTACATTTGCATCTTACATTTACGTACGTATGACATTAATTTTTATATTGGAATCATTTACATATGTGATTCAATATGTTTTCCTTGCATGTTCCAAAAAGTGCATTCTCTACTGCAGAATGTAGCAGATCTCCACTGATTTGCTTGACGTGCAATGTTATTCGGTCCTCAAAGTGGCTAAATTATCCACATTCCCTTGGTATACCAAGCGCTTTACATGACCCCACAACCAAAGGTCACAAAGGGTCAGATCAGGTGAACGGGCTGGCCACTTCATAGGAAACACTCGACTAATTATTCGGTTGTTGGCAGGGAAGTACTGGGACATTAAAATGGCCTGGTGATTATCAGTGTTTACCAGCCCCAAAATTGATGCAGTTGAGAAATATGAACATATATATGTTTAATTTACATACAAAAAATACATTACACATACTACACACATTAGTAAAATAAATTCCTATATACACTGCTTTTTTTACAAATTTCGCTTATAATTTCATCTGAAAGTATTTTTCTTAAAATGTCTTTTTCCACTGCCATCAGCATAAAAGCTTCCAAATGATCTTGGGACAAAGTACTAAGTAAACGATTTAAAATAAATTTTAATTTAGAAAAGGATCATTTGCAGGAAACTTGTGAAATTGACATTGTAAGCAAATATTGGTATGCAAGTGTTATATTCCGATAGCTGTTATACAAATTGTACTTTTTTAATACTTGAGCCAGTTCTTGTATATTTTTTCTTTTACACACATTTTTGTTCACTTTTTTCATCTTCTTTATTTTCTGTTCCATTTTCCACTACATCTTCGCCCCTTTCCTCTTGCAATTCGTCTTCGGAACTTCTGAATTCATTCAATTTTTTTTTTTTTTAGCAAAGGCCATTTTCAAATAAAATCTATGTATTTTTTTAATGTTTGTGGAGTAATGTACAAAGAAAACTTAGCCAATACATAATTCAACTTCCTAAATGCTTCTTGTGGCATCCTTTCTTCTGTTTTAAGGAAATTCTTTGGATCTAAAAAACTTAAATCCGCATAAAAAGTAGAATCTTTAGTAAATCTTTTCTGAATAGTATTTACAATTAAATCAATTGATACATAGAATACTTCAACTTCGTATCACTTGTTTTTATCTTGGATATGGATGGCATTATCTTCTGATACATCTCCAGCCATGCATTTCTTTGTTCTAATTCTTACATCTGGATGTGAGCCTTCTACAACAACATCAACTTCATCCAAAATGCTGTTTGCCCAAGAAAAATACTTATTGGCTTGGGCTTTAATTTCGTCAAAGCTATTTCTTAATGATTTTAACTCTTCAAGAGTCTCTACTACCAATTTATGGGCAGTTAAAGTATCAATACCTTTAGTTTGCAAATATTTGACAGATGTGATGTGATAGAGAATATTTTTAGAAAAACTTTTGCAGTCAATATTGTTTTATAACTATAAAGTGACTGTTTAAATTTTTTCTGCTTGAAATCGAACATCAGGTTTTATTATAGATTTGATAAATGGATTAGATAATGGATTTATAGATAAGATAAATGGATTAGATAAATGGATTTCTTCCATTGTAGAAATAAGGCATGTGAAAAGGCTATCAGAATGAGAATAAAATTTTCCAAATATCTTGGTCAGTGCTGCGTCTTTCGGCTACCATCTTGTTTCACCAATTAAATTTTAAATTCAGTTTTCTAGTTTTACACATATTTTTTCCATATGTCCATTCTGAGATGCTCAAGAACGATGCAATGCAGTTAAGTACTCCAAACAATGATGATGCTATTGTTACATTTTGAGTTACTTCACAAATAACCTAGGCCCGGGTTCGATTCCAGCCACTGCCATAACTGCCGCCGTGTTCATGCGGAGTACGATCACGTTAAACATGTGGGTCCGAAAGTCCTTCCGAGAGGTTGGTGGTAGGGGAAGGAGGGTACGGTCCCTGTGGATGCCTCCCCCATTGGGCTCCGGTCTAAATTGGGTGGCACTTCCCGACCGTCCAAACAGTTACCTTACACCTTTCTGGTAGGTCGGACGGTCTGGGTTTCAACAACAACAAATAACCTAGGGCGCGGTAGCCCATTGGTTAGCGCGCTGGAGTTGCACTCGGTAGGCCCGGGTTCGATTCCAGCCACTGCCAAAACTGCCGCCGTGTTCATGCGGAGTACGATCACGTTAAACATGTGGGTCCGAAAGTCCTTCCGAGAGGTTGGTGGTAGGGGAAGGAGGGTACGGTCCCTGTGGATGCCTCCCCCACTGGGTTCCGGTCTAAATTGGGTGGCACTTCCCGACCATCCAAACAGTTACCTTACACCTTTCTGGTAGGTCGGACGGTCTGGGTTTCAACAACAACAAATAACCAAATTTAGTCTGTGAGCATAACACCATATATGGATTTGGTTTGGTGCAAACTTACTTAGCCAAGCTGTAAATCCACTGTATTCACTTTTCATATTCCCAGCATCATCAGTTGCACTACCTATATAGTTTTTAAAATCAATATTTAACTCTTCAATCTTGTTTTTTATTAATTCAAATATAGATTTTCCTGCTGTTGATGTGCTAATTGCAAGACTTATCAATCTCACCTCAATTTCATTATTATCATTTACATACCGGATTATAATCAAAATTTGTTCGGAAGTGTTTATATCTTGTGTGGAATCTAATATCAGAGTAAACACTTTAGAAGTATTAATTTGTGTTACAATTTTCTGTTTCAATAAACAAGAAATAGCATCTACCACAGCCTCAGTTGTGATTTTTGACAAAAATGTCATAAGTGCCCCCCATCCATGTTTTTTCTTTTTCCCGCACTAGTTTTTTCAAGTTGTTTTTTGTGTGCCTTTTTACTTCTTTCTACAATATTGTTGATGTGTGCTTTTAATGTAGGGTCAAATTTACTAATCAAAAAAATTAATTTAAGAAAAGTTCCATGATCTACAGAATCATCAGCTAGTGTGTAACCAGCTTCATTTGACTTTCCTCTAAAACTAAGTCCTCTTTTTCCAATTACTTTTATGACTTCTATGACCCTTCTGATCATATCTGTTCTATTTTCAATTTGTTTGTTTTTAAAATTAATATATCCTGGCTGAAATATTTGTTTGATATTCACATTTTCCGATATTCACACATGATATATTTTTTGTGTTTTCGTGTTCTTCAATTCACTGCGTTAGGCGACTCCACAAGTTAAAATCTCCTTTGGTAAATGAATTATTCTTATCTTCTGCTGATTTCCCAAATCCAATGCAAATAAAACAAAAGAGTGATTTGGTATTTTCACAAAAAGACACCCATTTGCGCTTGAATGAAATGAAATGAAATGAAGGTGGGTGGCTCCAGAAGAGCCCAGCACATCGACCAGAGGTCTATTGTACTACCCCAAAAGAGAAAGATCTCTAAGAAAAGAGACCAGTAGCCGAAGCAAAAATAAGCAGGCACTTGACAGGAATGTCGTTCAGCTCCCACGATTTAATCACATGTCGACCAATGTGTTCGAATCTGTGAGCCTCACATTCACAGAGAATGTGAGCAGCAGTTTCTTCGCTGTAATTGCAGCCTCTGCAAAGCGAATCTTTAGTGATACCCATAATGTTAAGGTGTCTCTTGAGGGTGCAGTGCCCAGTAAGGAGCCCAATAGCCCTCCTGATGCCAGTTCTGTTGAGCTTGAAAAGTTCTTTTTGACGTGTACTAGGGCAATTGCAGTTTCCCATTTGCGCTAAGTTCCATCTTTTTTAAATATACTTTTCTGGCTGAAAAAGGAAGATCGTACGACACATCAGAAGGTTGATTTGGGTAATATTTAAAAAAATTTTGTACGTTCGAATGTGAAGGTTTAGCAAAATATGTAAAATCACTTTCTAAAAGAATTGGCCTGCATATGGCATTCGTTGCAGTTTCAACAGTACAAAGTTCATTAAGGTTATTACTTGCATCTTTGTGTGTTGTGGGAGCAGTATCAGATACATCAAAATTTTTATCTGAACACATGGGTAAAGTGAGGTCGTTATTATTATCATTTTTGGGCAGGATGTCAATATCTATGCCTTCTGTGTTGTAGTGTGATTTATTTTCAAACACATTTTTATCTGCTGTGGAAGCAAAAATATCTTTTAAAGATAGACATTGCTTTGCTTCTTCCGCAAGAATTTTTTGTTTTTTCCTGAGCGATGTTCAAAAACACAAATTTATTTTTGATTTACTTACCTCGTTCTCGGGAATGACTCATGGCATTCTTTCAGCAGAAGTCTTTATGCAAATCTGAATATCCGATGCATAGACAAACTCATTTGTATATTTAGAGGCGGACCTCGGAAATCATCCCGGTAGGTGCCAATTTACGGTGTATATAGGAAGTTCAATTTGGAAACATCAGTATAGGGTTGCATCAGTAATGCATTAGTATAGTTATATTGGATTGTATTACAAAAGAGCTCGGTATTGAGCTGATGTCTGATGATCTTGTTGATCATGATGATGTAGTCTATATTCTGCCAATGTAATCGAAGTAGTTATTGTTTGAGATAACTAGTTAATGACGATTCGTCATTAACTAGTTTTGCCTTTTAAAAACTAATATGTTTGTCTTAGTTAAAAGGCAAATTATAATGGTAATAAGTTATACTTCAACGTTAGTTTAAGTGAGTGATGGAACTGATCACGATTGAACTTCTTACCAGGTGCTTTACAATTTCTGATCGTTCACGTGCTAATCTAGTCATTTACAAATGTGTCAAGTTTCCTCATGTTCAGGTATGTGACCTACAAATAGATGGATATCGAACGACATACAGAGGAAAGCAATGTTTATTGATGTTTTCCAAAATGAACTTCCTAGCCATATTCTCTCAATTTCAAAGTCTATAAATATGTTCTAGCTGCATGTTGATATAGTAGCCAGTCTGTTCAACTAGACAAGACTCTGTCGTTTTCTGAATAAAAGCTGATTTTGTTTTTCTAAGAAATGATTCTGTATTTATTTTCCTCTGCTTAAACTTATACATATGTTGAAAGTTTACATGCCAGACATTTCGCATCCAGGAAGGTTATGGGCCCAGAGTAAGGTTAAGAGCCCTGGAAAGTTATAGGACTAAAAAGTTTATTGGCCCTAGATAGCTAATGATGCAGTAAATACGCAAAGCTAACTCCAAAGAAAGCTGAGTGAAATTGATGGGGGCTGCCCAAGTCCGCCATCGTAGATAAACAAATTCGTTTATGGGAAGTTGAGAAGTTTCACTACCGAAACATGGAGCCTGTAAAAATGCCTCTGCTCACAAGAGATAATTATGCAACTTGGTGCAATGGCATGGCCTTTGCCCTCAAAGCTGAAGGCTACTATGGATTTGTGGAAAGAAGTCTGGAGCCAATTGACGAAACAACATCCAAACGAGACCAGAAGGAATTCATCTGTAGACGTGATAAAGCCCTATTAATGCTCTTTTATGGCTTATCACTGGAATATCAAGAATTAATTAATATTTTCTACGATCCCACTGATGCCTAGGAAAGGTTGAGAGATAATTTCGATGCACCAATCAGAGCTAATTTAGTACGTCTACTCAACGAATTCTTCAGTATCCGTCCGGATATCAACGAGCCAATTGATATCTTTTGTGCGCATCTAAAGAAAGCAGTTACCAAGCTGAAGGACATCAAATATCTAATAGTTGAACTCTATGTGGCTTTTCAAGCGATCCGGTATTTCCCAGATGTATACCAAGGTATTGTGAAAATTATATACTGATGACTTCACTTTGGACAAGATACAATCTGAACTTTCAGCAGAAGAAGGTCAGTTAAGACAGCAAAGCTGGGACCTTAATGTATGTGTCAATTCAGCATATTCTGTATCTTGTACAAGTAAAAATGTTTCTAGAAATAATTCATTAAGGAATTTTCAGGCTAAACCTAAAGTTAAAATGACACAAATTAGACCTTGCTATCTATGTAAAAAGATAGGTCATTTAAAGAAAAATTGTTCTAAATTTAAGTAAAAAAATGTGACTAGTATTGTAGAATGTATTGTATTGTAAAAACAAATATTGAGACCAGTTTTGCTATGGATCTTATCGATAAATTCAATTGGGTCGTAGATACTGCTACCACGTGTCATTTCTGCAACAACAAATCGTTGTTCTTAAATTATAAAGAAATGAAAGATACTTCTATGTCGCTGGCAGTAGGTAATGTCGAAAGCCCAATTGAAGCTATCGGGATGATCAAAATGTATGTTGTCATAAATAGTCAAAGAAATTATATCATTTTCAACGAAGTGATGTACTCCCCTAAATTATGCCGTAATCTTCTAGCAGCTTCAGTACTAGAAGAAAGTAATTGTTGTTTTCATGGGGAAAAGGGGGATACTTTGGTTCTATGTACCAAATGGGGAAAAGTATTTTTATGCTAAATGAAAAGTAGGGTTATACTTTTAAAACCCCAGTATGATTTAGATAGTTTAAATGATATCAGGGATCAAAAGAATAAAAATAGAAAACCTGAAAATGAAGATAGACAGAACAAAAGAAATGTCAAAAATTTAAAGGATAGAGAAACTAATTTGAATACTAAAAGGATTTCAAAAGGTAAAAAGTTAAGATCCGATTTTGGAAATTCTAAGGGAATTAAGAAACGCATCAACAAAAAATTTAACATTTACAAGAGTAAGCCTAGTAGCTCTTTTACTGAATCTAATGGTAATACCAAACTTTGGCATAAAAGATATTGTCACCTTAAAGTTAATTATATGTTTCAAACAAGTTAAGTTTCAGCTGTAAATGGACTTCCTAAATTTAAGTTCCAAAAATTGAATTGTAAACATTGCAAATTAGCTAAAACGAAACAGGTATCTTACAAACCTATAGGTAGAATAAGATCCACTAAACCCTTAGAACTGTTACACATGGATGTGTGTGGACCCATGCCAGTACAATCATTAGGTGGTAATAAATATTTTTGTTGATCACCGATGATTACAGTAGAAAAGTTTTTGTATATTTTCTAAAACAAAAATCGGATGTATTTAATGTCTTTAATGAGTTTCAAATCAGAGAAGAAAGACAGTTAAACAAGAAAATTCTAAGAACAGATTGCGGCATGGAATTCTGACATAATAAGTTTAAAGCTTACTTAAGAAAACAGGGGATTAAAGCTGAAAGGACTAATGTATATACTCCTCAGCAAAATGGAGTTTCAAAAAGATTTAATCTCACTGCTTTGGATTGCATAAAAGCAATGCTTAATGATAGTAAGGTAAACGATAAGTTATAAGCAGAAGCAATCTTGTGTTTTACGTATGTTGAATTACTTAGAATTTGCCACAAGTTTAAGACTAAAACTCCACTAGAATTTTATAATTGTACGAGACCCTCAGTAGATCATTTCAAGATTTTCGGTAGTAAAGTATATGTCAGAAAACCCAAACAAACAAGAAAAAAGCTGGATATGAGGGCCCAAGAAGGGATATTGGTGCGTTATGCTATGGGTACAAGAGGCTACCGGATACTGTTTAAAGGGGATTTGAAAGTTATCGAAACGAGTAACTTCAAGTTTGAAGAAATTATAGATGCAGGGGAAAGCATCCTGGACCCAAATGGGGATATTAGAAACCCCTCTACTGTCACCTTTCAGGTAACCCCAGATTGCTACTGTTGAAGAATGTTTGGATAGGAAATCGGGCGAAAAGCCAGGTGAGAGTAAAGACACTGACAACGGTTTATCCGAAGACAGTGAGGAAATGGACTCTCCTGCTGATTCCAACCAAATTCCCTGTTCGGAGATCCCTTGGGATCACGAAGTCATCCCAACAAGTTGACGATAGTAGAATAGACGTATATTATAACGTTAAGGGGGATAGTAGAAAAAGGCTTAGATCCCATAATGATATAAGAAAATATTGTTAAAAGAATAATATACAATATAACCAAAATCTCTTTAACTTTAGGGAAAAGAAAAGATAATAGGGCCAAAACGGGATAATAAACCAGAAGCTAGTAATGTAGAAATTAACATTCCCCAAAACTACAAAGCCGCCCTCAAATCACCCCAAGTCAAAGAATGGGATAATGCCATGACTGAGGAAATTAAAGTTATGAAAGAAAGAGATGTCTGGGAGTTAGTTCCTGCACCTCCTTCAGAAAAAATAATAGGCAGTCGATGGGTTTATACTTTTGAAAAGAAACGAAAAAGGGGAAATACAACGATTTAAGGAGAGGCTAGTGGCACAAGGGTATACCCAACAAAAGTATGACACATACGATGAAGTTTTCAGTCCAGTGGTTAATTTCAGTCTGATTAAGTTATTTTTCACAATCTCTGTCAGTATGCTAGGATGGATTCACTTTCAATTAGATATAAAATGCGCGTTAAAGTACAAAATAATATTGTATAGTTAAAGTATAAAATCTACATGAAATAGCCAGAAGGGTTTACTAATACTAAGTACAATGATTACGTATGTTTATTAAATAAGGCAATTTACGGACTTCATCAAAGTGGTAGGGATTGGTTTATGGAACTAGATTCCATGTTTAAAGAGTTAAAATTTACAAAACTCAAGTGGTGTAATTGCTGTTATATCTTTAATAACAAAGTACTTATATTGGTTTAAGTGGATGATATTATTTTCATTTCTAAATATCAAAAGAATATCGACTTAGTAGTTTCAATGTTAAAAGAAAAATTTGATATAAAAATTCTAGGAAAAATCAAAATATTACTAGGTGTAAAATTTGAAGAAACAGATCGTAAATTTCATATACACCAAAAACAGTATATTGAAAAAGTCTGTGAAAAATTTAAACAGTTTAAATATCCAATTGTTTCTTTACCAATAGCAAAAGGTTATATTTTGAGTAAAATAGATTGTCCTGGCACTAGTGAAGAAATGGATCAAATGAAAAATATTCTGTACAGAAATTTAATAGGATGTTTAAGTTTCATTTCTAGTAGGACACGATCTGATTTGAGCTATGCAGTAAATTTACTGTCTCAGTTTCAAGAGAACCCCGGTATAAAACATTGGGATACCCTATTAAAATTATTGGGTTATTTAGACAAAACAAAAAATTACATATTAAATTTGTCCAACATTAGTGAACTAAATTTGAATTGCTATTCAGACTCTGATATTGCAGCCAACAGGGATGATCGGGAATCTTTAAGTGGTATGATATTTTACGTTGATAAAGTACCAGTATCGTGGCGTACCTTCAAACATAAATGCGTGAGCTTATCCACTATGAAAGCCAAACATGTATCGTTAACGGAAGCGACCAAAGAAATGATTTGGATGCAAAATGTAATTGAGGAATGCTACCAAATAGGGTTAAAACTTAACAAAAATAAAAGTATAATTTTTTGTGACAACCAGGCATCTATTAATTTTTCAAATTCCCAAATTGAAAATTACCGAACTAAACATATTGATGTTCATTTTCTTAGAAACTTAGTTCTTATGGAGCCATTCAAAGTTAACTTTGTAAACAGTAAGGATAATGATGCCGATTACTTCACTAAACCTATGACTAAAGATAGGATTCTTAAATTCTGTAATGGACTATTTAAAATGTAATCTTTAAACTTCATCTTTCAAAGGTTTTTGGCTTTAAATCCATTACTTCGATAAAGGTATAATGCATTATTATTTATTACTACCTCAATGTACAAAATTAAATTGTCATTTGAGTATAAAATTTGGTGTTGAAGTATGCCACACAATTTTTGTATTTATATCCACTATTTTTGAAGTTGTTCTTGTGGGTTTAAATCAAAACATATAATCAATTTTTGATATTTCTCACTATAATATACATAACTTTTTCAATCCCACAAAAGCATTTTGCTAATGTGTTTCATTGTGTATGAAACACATTAGCAAAAAGAACTTTTGTATTTTTGATGTCTTGATTCAAACTTATTGTATTTTTTAAATTGTATACTGTGATTGAATTCTGACACTAAAACTTTTTTAAATTTTTAAATTTTTAAATATTAAATGATACTTAAATTTAAATTTTGATTTATATACCATGTTTATACTTAAATTTAAACTTGAATTAAAGTAACACGTTTATACTTAACTTTAAATTTTGAATATTATGTAACATGTTTATACTTAAATTTAAACTTTGAATAATATAACATATTTATACTTAAATTTAGTTGTTAAATGATCAATATGTTTATACATAGTTTTAAGCTTTAACTTTTTGACATGTCTATACTTAAATTTCTAATATAATTTACGACTTGCTTATACTTAAATTTTTTTAAAAGTTAACTGGTTATATCTAAATTTTTCCACAATGCAAATTTTCTTAGAGAGTTCATTGACTTATATTTCATTGCTACAATTTAATGCTTATACATCAAATTCAAATATTTTTAGACCTATTACTATGTCTCATTATATTGTTATATTCGAAAATGTCAGTGACCTAAGAATGTTTTATAAATCTTATCCATCATTATGATTTGAAGTATATATTGAGAACTTGACATTTATTAACATGTCAAAATTCTTAAAAATTTTTTTTTGAGTACTATTGTGTATGTGTCGAACTTAACAGATTTCATGAGGGGGCCGATTGCTGGAACAATGTAAACAGAAGATCGTGATTCACTGTTCTCCTGAGCGATGTTCAAAAACACAAATTAATTTTTAATTTACTTACCTTGTTCTCGGGAATGATTCATGGCATTCTTTCAGCAGAAGTCTTCAGGCAAACTTGAATATCCAATGTGTACACAAACTCATTTGCATATTTAGGGGGGCAGACCTCGGAAATCATTCCGATAGGTGCCGTTCTAGGACGGTGCATATAGGAAGTTCAGTTTGGAAACATCAGTATAGGGTTGCATCAGTATCGCTATATTGGATTGTATATATTTTCCTACAAAAAGTAGCTTAAAAATATTTTTGCTTTAAAATTGTATAAAAAATGGAAATTTTCACCCGACTGTAATCAAAATAGGGGCGACACATAACAATATGTTCTAAATCATCATGCCAAATTGCAAATCATTTGATGCCATAGGTCCTTTTCTAGCCTTAACAGCCTTGAAAATCTCTATTTTAAATGGATTTGGTCAGCGGCTGCATCTAGCTTTTTTTAAATATAGAGAGATAAAAGAATATTTCAGCAATTTAAATTAACAGAATCACAGGCCACCAAACAGATTCTAAAGAAGAATGATATTGTTACCAAAAATTTAATAAATAAATAAATAACACTAATTATTTTTAATGCATTTCCTGTGGTTTCATTGAAAGTAATTTTCCAAGGCCATGATTCGTCAACTTCCATGCGAGCTAGGAATGTCAAAGAAAAGTCCAAACGAGCTTCTGCATTTTCTTGAAGCAACTGTTGAGTGTGGCTGATTTTGTATGGGTAAAATTTCAACATTTTGCGCGCATGATTTTCCATACCATATAATACGGTATATCCAGTTGCCTGGATATTGCCCAAGCACTGCTAGATCCGGCTGTTGAATCCTCTATGGAAGTTGCAACTCTATGAAGATCATCCTTCCTCATAGGTTTACGCCCTCGTCCTGGTAACACTTGTTAAAGTTCAAGTTCTAGAATTTTCAAAATGCAAAACCTTTTTAACCTTTTTAAACCTAGTATTTTTCTATTTTTGATCCTGCTAATAAAGTTCAAATTCTGTGGTAAAAGAAATTGAAAAATAAACCAAAACAATTGCAATCTTTATTTTGATAATATTCCCCACAGTGCCCTTTCAGTCATTTGTAGGGTTTACTTTTGCATTTCAGAATTGGAATGGCAAAAATTTTAAGGAGTTTTTAAGGAGAATTTGGGCAAAATTAAGGAGTAAGGGCCCTTAAAAATGAAATGTGAATTTAAGGAGTTCTAAAGGGATTTCTAAGGACCGTGTGAACCCTATAGATGTTTAAAAAAATGCAGTTAATAATTTAACCTTCAAGGAATCAAGATTGAAATGCCACATGAAACTGAGATTTTGTACAGGGTCATAATTACAGATGAAATCACGACAAATATAAATAAGAAAAGATTCAAAAAGCAAAATATTATGAGGATTATTGTAATTAGTTACAAGAATATATTATTATCAAAAATCAGGACAAAATTATTATTAATAACAGTTTGGCATAAGGCAGTGTAAAGTTTTTTATTTTTGATACCACGACGATGTTCAGATAATCTAATTCCAAAAGTTTGTTTAGTACTAGCAATATAGATTTTATAACTATTTTCAGGAGAAATATGGGGACAACATACACCTCGCCTGACTCAAAACATTACTCCTAAACTTATCTTTATGAATACAGCTAAACATAAGAGTAAAAGTAGAATGGGCAGGTTTAAAATTAAATTATTGACAATATTGAACAAGAGGGCAGAAGATCTTAGAATTGTAAGGAAGATTGAATTTGAAAGGTAAAACATTGGAAGATGGGGCAAATGCAAATTTGAGATAGATAACTGTAAAATGGTTAAAGAAAATGTGATAAATAAACTCAAAGGAGTAAGCAACTTTACAGCCTAGGCAAAAGATACAGTTCATGTCATCAAGCAAACTACAAATGGAAGAACAAACATTAAAGGCACGATTATAATAGGCAATAAAAGAAGCTTTTTTAGAAGAAACAGGGTTGAATGAATTAGTGAGAATACAAGAATTAATAAAAGTGGGTTTACGAAAGACAGAGGCATAGAAACAATGAGTATTATGGGAACCAGAACATCAAGAAAAGGTGAAGACTCCCCCTCCCCACTCATGTTCATAAACTATAAAGAAATAACTTGAAAACCAATGCACTTAGAAATTCCAAACTTAACATGTCGTTGTCATTTTCGGGACATTTTCAACCTTATCGGGCTATACCGTCCTAGGCCCGCGGTAGGAACGTACTCACTATTTGGAAATAAATCGAAAACCAGAGCAGCTAGAAAACCTAAATTCAGTATGTCATTGCTTTTGATATATTTTAATTCTTTGGATTTTGAACCTTATCGGGCTAGATCATACTCACCTGCAATAGGAATGTATTTGTTTTGAGAGAATAACTCGAGAACTGGAGCAGCTAGAAAGTCTAAATTTAGTATGTCATTAACTTTTGTGGTATATTTTAATTCTTCGAATTTTGAACTTTATCGGAATAGCCTGTTCTGGGCCCGCGACTAGAATGTACTCCTTTTGAAGGAATAACTGGAGATTCAGAATAGCAAGAAAGTCTAAAATCAGCATGTCAATGACTTTTGTGATGTATTTTAGTTCTTTGAATTTTGAACCTTACCAGGTTAGCCAGCCTGAAGCCTGCCATAGTATTCATATATATATATTTTTTCAGATTAACTGAAGAACTGGAGCAGATAGAAAAGTTAAATGTAGCATGCCCATGACTTTTGTGATATATTCTTTGGATTTTCAATTTTATCGGGTTAGTTTATCCTGGGCCTGCCATAGGAATGTACTTGTTTTGAGGAAATAACCAGAAAACCAGAGCAGCAAGAAAGTCTAAATTTAGCATGTCATTGTTTTTTGTAATATATTTTAATTTTCTGTGTTTTGAATCTTATTGGGCTTGCCCATCCTGGGTCTGTCATAGGAATGTACTCGATTTTTGTAATAGCTCAAAAACTGCAGCCATCTCTAAATTTGAGGAGTGGGGTTTGAAATTTGGCAAAGGACGGGCGGAATCGGTAAGATTTAAGGCACATTTGAGCTTTCTAACTGCTCTTGTTCTGGAGTTATTCCCCAGACACATGTACATATCTATAGAGGAAACAGGACAAGCTAATTGAAGTTCAAAATTCAAAGAATGAAAATATACCACGAAGGCAACGATATACAAAATTTGAGTTTTCTAGTTGCTCCTGTACTCGAGCTATTCCCTAAAAGCTTGTACATTTCAAGACAGGCATAGGACAGACTGGACTGGTAAATCCAAAGAATGAAAATATACTACAAAAGGTAGCATTAAACCAAATTTGCACTTTCTGACTGCTCATGCTCTTCAGTTTTTTGCAAAAAACATGTAACTTCTTATTGCAGGCCAAGGACAAACTAGACTGGTGAGGTTTCAAAATTCAAAGAATTAAAATATATTACCGAAAACATCTTTGTGCTGAAATTGATTTTTCTAGCTGCTCCCGTTCTCATGTTATTTACAAAAAACATGTACCTGCATATTATGGGCCAAGGATAGGCTCAACTGGTGAGGTTTCAAAATTCAAAGAATTAAAATATATTACCCAAGACAATTTTGTGCCAAATTTGAGTTTTTGAGCTGCTCCCATTCTCGAGTTATTTGCAAAAAATATGTACCTTCCAATTGTGGGCCGAAGACAGGCTGACCAGGTGAGGTTTCAAAATTCATAGAATCAAAATATATTACTGAATATTACAATTTCATTCCTGCTCCGGATTGATTTCATTTCTGCTCCAGAATATGGAGATATATTATGTACAATACATTGATATAGATTGTTATATCCAAAGGATGGCAAGCAGTTGGATTTATATACTACTATATCATTGAAATTGCTTCTAGTAAGCAAATATGGATCTATATCCAAACCTCCTACATGCAATGTATCAATATACCTGTCTCGAAGGCATATATCCATATTTTTTATTGTATTCGATAATGATATCATGGTGGGATCCATTACAACACCCATGTTTATGATGTCTAATATAGTGATGTAAACAATCTTCACATCACATTGTGACGTACTTCTTACCCTTATCTATTTAAACTTGATTTTGTTTTGAAGTATATATTTATAATTTAATTAGAATTACCATTGTTTTGAAAAAGGGCTGCTTTGGTATAATTACAATAAAGAAAATATAGAAGCAAAAATTAAAATGTGACTAGAAAACTTTTAGTCATGAAGACATATAAAAATGCATAATAATCAATGCATAGTGCTTATTTTAGAAAATTTTGGCACTGACAGTTGATACAAGTCACTTAAATCTATTTATAGTAACATACGTCTTGTGTATGCTCTGCAGCACCAAATGCAAAAATGAACTTTTAAACTCTTCCACATAACACTTAAGACTTACACATGACACTTTTTTCAGATATTATGTCTGTCTGTCATGTGAGTTTTAAAAAGAAATTTTTAAACTGGGCACATCTAAAAGAGAATTAGCGTTATAGCTTCTCTTTTTCCCACCAGCCACAAAAACAACTCATTCCACATTACTCCAATAACTTTTCCAGGGTAAAACAAAAAAATTGAGAATATTTTAAGAAAATGTTCGCACTCAAAAATATGAATAACTCAAAAATATGAATAACTCAAAAATAGAATGCACTCAAAAATATGAATCAGTAGAAACAGACTAAATTATAAACTGAAAATACGATTGGCAGTGTTTGAATTGAATAAAGTATTTTAAGACAGCACAATACTAACCCAATTTTATATGGCACTCACTGACTAGCTTCAAGTCATTTACGTAGTCCAAAGTACACTATAAAAGAGAAATATATTTAAGTTAACAATCTGTCTGCAACAGCAGGGCACATTAATAGTGAGAAAATACATAATTAAGATGAGCTCAATACAATTCCTATTGGTTGTAATCAGAAGTAAAAATATAAAAATACAGAATAAATCATCAATCAATAAATTTTACAAATAGTAACATAGTAGTAAATCTTATCCAAATATTATGAATAAGTAAATCTAAATATTTTATAGTTTTTTGTTTTGTATCATTTCAAACCCTTAATAAACAAACTTCTGCAACACGATATGTTTCCTAATTACTATGGGCTAAGGAACATGCTTGCAACGCTTAATTTATATAGTAATAGGGGTGGATCCAAAATAATCTCCTAAAGGGGGTAACCAGATTAAAAATGATATATTTCACATCTTTTGCTTTACATGAACCTTGTTCATATCATTTCTTAGTTATATCATAGAAACCCAATAATACCCTCCCACCTAAATACACCTAATCTGAAAATTTAAAGACATTTCATATTTTATAAATATTCCCACTACTTACTTTTACACATTCTGTTGAACACATACTAGTGCAACTCCTTTACTACAATAATAAAACTGATGAATATTTTGATGGATTTTTCGATAAAGAGAAATTGTGTTTATAATTTTTAAGGTTCCATAGTTCAAAATGGGAACCATATTAATGATTTGTTGGATTCTACCTATACTCCATCAAGACAACTCAGACATTCATCCAATAATCTTGCATTTTAGCATGCAGATGCAGCTTAGTGGCTCAATAACAACAAACTTATAACAAAAATTTAGAATTCTGAAGAGTGAGGGGGGGGGGGGGGGGGGGAAGAGGCAATATAATTAATATCTAAAAAATTTGATGTGGGCAACACATGACTTTCCTTACATAATGCAATGAATTTACTACTTTTACAGTAAAGAAAAATAGGTTTTTCTTATAGTAGATACTTATATTCTTTCCACGATATTGAATTTTCGACAATTAGACGTCATTTTCATTGATGTGGCATCATTTTTATCCATTTGGCGATATTTTCGTTAATTTGGCAACATTTCCAAAAGTAGCCAAGTTGGCAACATTCCGCCAAATTTGTCGCTAAAATCTCGCTAAGCATTATTAAACACTCTTTCTTCCCTGGAAAACAACAGCTGATTTCATTACATGTAAAGAATGTACAAACTGTTTCCTTCACTTTCAAATCAAGAGTCCTACCTTTTTTTAATTGAGGAAAGAACCATATTTTTGAGGTCTTTAGTTCTGTGAACTAGATACATGTAACCAAATATTCTTTTTTTTTCATTGTTAATTTCACATGGAATGACCCTATAGCCAATTTTGAGATATAGATGTTTCAAGTAAAATGACAATTTTTGAACTGGAAATAAAAAATAACTGGAAGTAGAAATCCAAAGTGAACCTCCAACCCCTTTGGAATATGATGCTAACTTCCAATCAAACATAATCTTAGCTCTATCTATAGCAGATCCCAAGAATAGATGTTTCCAGGAAACATTTTTCTGAAAAAATATGGTATGGCAAATTAATGCACTACCTTGATTAAACAAATGCTATACGAATAGCATATATACTCGCAAAATCGAGGTACTTCTGCATAAAACTAAAATCTTACCTTTAGATGCGGCTTCGAAAAACCCATTTATAACTGCGTATTTTGATTTGCATAATTGATATTCCACCTTACTACTTACTCCCTTATCATCAATAGATATCACTTAAAAAGACTTTCCATCTAATACTTTCCAAAATACATTTCAATCATGAGCGGCATTACGTCCATCTTTTTTCATGTCTTTGCAATAACTAACTGCATTGCATATCTTTAATTTACTTAAAATATATATACAATGCACAGCAGAGCTTGGATTGCTTATGCTTCTGTTTTTACAAAGAATGGAACTTCAAGCTCACTTCTTGTCTCTTTTCATACATAGACAGGAAGGAGATATCTACCAAACAACATCATTATATAATTCCCATGTGAACATAAAGTTAATAACAGAAACTATGTTTTTCAGAGTCCACCACATAATACTAAACATTCCATTAATTAAAGTCTTTATCAGAGTCAGGTTGCAAAAGCTGCTTAGATTGACTCCTAGAAACGAATTCAATGACTAGACAAAAAAATCTGATGTGGGCAACACATGACTTTCCTTATATAATGTAATGAATTTACTACTTTTCAGTAAAAAAAATAGGTTTTTTCTTATAGTAGATACTAATATTCTTTCCAAGATATTGAATTTTCGACAATTAGTCGTCATTTTCATTGATTAAGCGTCATTTTTATCCATTTGGCAAGATTTTCGTTAATTTGGCAACATTTCAAAAAATCGCCAAGTTGGCAACATTCTGCCAAATTTGTCGCCAAAATTTCGCCAAGCGTTATGGACGAAGAAATAAGTTGTTCTTACAACACAAAAATGACTATTGGCGTTCAAATACAAAAGTATTACTCAAAGTATCTTTTTTCATGAATGGAACGAGCTAGATCCTAGAGAGTGATGTCATCCAATTTATCGCATGGTATTACATATGAAAAGTGAACATCTTTCTCAATAGGAAATATTTTTTGTTCATTTTATATGACTTTTTAATAATTTTTTTGAAAAATGTGCAATATCTCGAGAACGGTTCATGTTAGCGTTCTAAAATTTATGTCAATTGTTTTCTAATGAAAAATTACATAAGAAATGTCTATTTGCGTAACTTTACTAGTGGTTTTGATTTTTTGACGATTTTTTCAAAATTTTATTCGAAAATTTAGGAGGGTTTTGAACATTCGATTGCATTTAAAAACAATAGGCTTCCAGTGTTTATGGATTGTGATTTTTGTACCAAATTTGGTTCGAATCGGTCCATTCGTTCGTCAGTTATCATCTCCACAGACTCACTGACACACACGCACACACATACTTTCACACACACACACACACACATACTTTCACACACACACACACACACACACAGACATCACTTCAAAAATGTTTGATTCGTGATCAGGCATGCTTGAAACGTGCTCTTCCGTCGAAAACTCGATTTCGAATTTTCGACCCCGTCACAATACTTTCCTTATACATTATGTATATAAGGAAAGTAATACAGATTAGCTGTTTTCTCTTTTGCAAATCATTCACCTGCGGTTTAAACAAGATAGTTTGAAATCTGAAGAAATCTGAAGTACGGGTCCTTATGTACTTTCCCTTTGATTCGCCTATGGCATTAAAATGTAAATATCATCATCAATCAATAACCTTACTTCCTGAATAACTTTTTTCTTATATTGTACTTACATGACTGGTAGTATCCATAAGATATTTCAGTCTATGGGGGAGGGGGGGGGGATTTAATTACATGCAAAACTTTGGTAACAAAAATATTTTCATCATAAAATATTTAGATGATAATGTGCACATGCCTGAAACTCATGCCTTCAAACAAAATTTACAAATACGATTTAAAATAAAATATTGTGCGATCATTCCAAATTGTGATACTGTTTAAAACTTTACAAATATAGCATGTTTGATGCTAAAGTTCTCTTAATAGAAATAAGTTTTTTGCCAGGAGATAAGATGCCAGGTGTGTGTAGTGGGTCTGGTCTATATTCTATAATCGATTACTACATTCGATTGTCTATTCGATTCATTATTTATTAAGTCTTGAAATTGCTTTATGACGTTAATAATGATTATCATTTATATCTATATGTATTACTAAGCGCTTGTTACATTTTGATTGAAGTTTATTTGGTCGCTATCTCTTCTTATACTTTAGAATGAAATTACTTTTACAATTTTTAAGTATAGCAACATAGCATTAAGTATAGCACATTACACTTTACACATTGCACTTTTGGATTGGTAACACCTTCTTTGCACATCACAGGCTGGTATGGTTAAGGAGATCCAACTTTTACATGTGTAAGTCAATTCTTTTTCTTTTCTTTTTAGATTTTCAATTTCCTCAATCATTTCAATTGATAGCACATTGGGATATCTTTTGGTCTTTTGTTCACAGTAACAGGTCATTAAATGAAATGTGCAACTATGAGATTTGTGTATAGTAGCCACGCCTTCATGATTTTACTATTACATCATCTTCATTCCTTTGATCGTTATTCCAATTTTACATTTGATCATTTGTTTTAAATTAAAAGAGTGGTTTCCTGGTTTTCCTTGTTTATGACATGACTGGTATTCTCTTGAGTTTTTTCTGGTTATTAATTGAATTCTTCAATTTGTTATGGCTTCTTCACCATTTCTTTTCATTTATTCTACTTTAATTTATCTTTATTATAAATTCCATCTTATTTATATGCTATATGCTGCACTAAAGCAATAAGTAGATGTAATTTTAATTGTACAGTTCTTTAATACATTTGTATTGTTAAATTTACTAGTTTCATATGCAAGGTATTTTATATTTAAACTCTGATAATTTATATATATATATATATATAAAAGAAACAGACATACCAGACATGGCAAGGGTTAATGAGAGTTTGAAAATCCACACATTTAAAGACAAAAAATTGGAAATTTGAAAATTGGTTATTCGCCTTGAGCCTTTATCAAGCCCAATCTGAAATTGAATAGCCAGCCCATGGCGATTTCTGGGAATAATTAATATATATTAATATAAGTCAATATATATTTTTATTCATTGGGCGACAGTCAAGTCTCTCAACACAAAAATGAAAGACACTTGAATTCAATGACCATTCGATTATATCAATAACTGAATTCAATACAATATAGAATTTATATTCAAAATGGAAAAGAATTTCAAAAATAATTAACTTAAAATAAAATTCTTAATAGAATTTTATTTAAAATTGATCTTTATTTTAATTAGAATTGAAGATGCATTATAAATTAAATACTATTTAAAATAATATACATAATAAATATACATAACCTCTCGAATCCCAAAATCATTAATATAAATTAAAATTTATTTTCAAATTCAAATTCAACCAAAAATAGAGACATTTCGTTTTGATCTACTCTAAAAAAATCACTCAAAATACATATTACATAAATTAACAATCCAGAAACTTATTTATAAAATTATCTATAACATTAACACACATGCAACCTTAGAGGCGCGGTAGCCCAGTGGTTAGCGCGTGGCAATTGCACTCTGTAGGTCCGGGTTTGATTCCCTCTGCTGTCAAAACTGCTACCGTGTTCACACGGAGTATGATCACGTTGAGCATGTGGGTCCATAAGTCCTTCCGAGAGGTTGATGGTAGGGGAAGGAGGGTATGGTCCCTGTGGATGCCTACCCCACTGGGTTCTGGTCTAAATTGGGTGGCTCTTCCCGGCCATCCAAACAGTTACCTTACACCTTTCTGGTAGGTCGAACGGTCTGGGTCTCAACAACATATGTAACCTTAAAAACATTGAAAAAGTTGTCTTTGATGTTGAAATTCATGCAATAAATTAAATAAAATACTAAGAGGCATATAACATATTATAATATCTTATATTTCCTAATAAAAATAATTCATAGGAAATTATATTTAACTAATATATACCATACAATTACCCGTAACTGGTAAATGTAGTGTTGCCATCTCTTGTCAACTTTTAAAACTATTTTTAATAATATTAGAAATATATAATGCTACAAACTCATGTAGATTTTAATTAGAAAACAATATTTGTATAATCATTTTAAGCCTAAGGAATCCATATTTAAACATTATTAAAATAATTTTAATATGAAATCAAAATATATTTAAGAGATTTATATAATATGTAATTTAAAAATATAAAATCAAAATATTTAAGAGAGTTATATAAAATGATATGAAATCAAAAGATTAAGAAAATTATACAATAACATAGTTATACAATACATAGTTATTGGCTGCTTGTGTAAAAAAATCTTGACACAAGCAGCCATTTATTGACCCATTTAGATAACTAGGGAAAATTAATAATAACCTAAATTCTAAATCTAAGCAATTATTTAAATATAAAATTATTCACTACATGATTTATGAACCTCTTAAGTTAATTACTTACATTGATAAAGCAGACAATAACTATGCATTCATATGCAAAAAGTTATATGTTAAAGAATTAAAATCCACCCTTTTCTCTTCCGATATCTTTAAGCAGTCAAAACAAAATTTATGTACTACATCTAAATTAATTCTAGCTAATTACAGAAAGATAAGAAAAAACGCCACATAACCTTAATTTCCCATACATAGTCCTGTTATGAAATGCTTGCCTTGTTTAATAATTATTTTCTTTCAAAATTTAACTTTCCGCAAATTCTAATTCACTTTTGATTCTAAAACTTGTTCTCAGAAATTTATTCCAAATTGATAAAGCGCCATTTCTGTATTCGGCCCTTTTGGATATTTCCCGCCAGTTTCGGTAAACCTTGGCGTAGTAATTTGTCACGCGTTTTAGTACATGTACTTCGTATTTGCATTTCATATTCCTTAACATTGGAACTCTTTTTCTTTGCGTCATGAACGCGTAATAACATTAAAGATGCTTAAGTCTGTTTTCGGTGAATAAAATTAATTGGCGATGTGACGCGGACGGGGTAAGACGCGCTTTGCCTACGGAGGCAACAGAATGAGAATTCGTAAAGTTCTAAGATGTTTTAAATTAAATTAAATGTAATTAAGATTTTATCAAGTAGATCTTTTTCGGAGGTGAGATGATCATTTGAAGAATATTTATCAAAAATTTGATTCTATGAAGTTTTGTCAACGACTTTGGATTTCACTGTCAGATCATTTGTTCCCTGGTCTGACTTCATGTGATCAATTGACGAGAGAATGTATTCCTGATTTTGAAGTGAATTATGCTGGAAATAAATAAATCTATTTAAGTTTAAAAGCCCAGATTGGTTTCATCTTATTCTCCAAATTCATCAGGACAGCACATCCACTACTTCCGTTTTCTCCAGGTTACCGTGTTAGTGAGTTTTCGTCACCAGCAGTCCGAGATATTCGTCAAGTGTGTTTTCTCGTCGACTGTCTCCAATTCCTGAATAACCCTTCATCCGAATTCTTCTCGTAGTTTTCGATTTAAGAACATACCACACAACGCAAAGAAGTTCAGTCATGTTTCATCACCACTCTACGACCACTTCTTACGATCTTGCCGGTTGTAATTCCCCTGACCTGCGGGAACAGCAACGAATCATACCATAACAATTGGTACCACGACACGAGCCGCAACATATGGTACCGAAAGGGTACTACAACAAATGGTACCCTGACCAGTGCCCACTACGTCTCACAACAAATGGTGCCGTTACATCAGAGTCTGCAAGAATGACTCGTACGATCCTGTGGTGTGCCATGAATGCCTACACCAGCTGTATTAATTATACGTTGACATCGGGAGGTCGATTCCCGAGTCGGCAAAGTGAATTTATTTTTTTTTTAGCTTTAAAGTGGAATGCATCTGTGAATTGAAAAGTGGTAAAAGAGAGTGAAATTTATTGTTTAAAATAAAATAAAATGTGTCTTATTGTCGATTATCCAAATTATAGGAGTTAATACCTGTAGAAAGGTAAGTCTTGAAAAGCTGAAAGAAAATAGCGAAAACAAATGGTGTATTAACTGTATATGAAGTTGAAAATTTAAATAATATGCTTGTTATACTTAAATAATTCCTTTTTACTCATTTATTATTGAAAGTTTTGTATTGAATTTATGTTTGTTATTGATATTACATGCATTTATAAAACATGTCGACAAACCTAACTAATGCTTTAAGTTTAATCCCTACATTTGGTGGAGCAGTCGGGGAATCTTTTTCGGAATTTATTACCAAATTCAATAACACTGCCAATTTCTTCCAATGGAAGGAGGAGGAGAAAATTTTCGCATTAAATACCAAACTAATATCGCAAGCAGCAATCGCCCTTAAGCTAAATACTGGCGAAACTTTCGATCAGATTGTCAAAAATCTCTCCCTGAGATTTAGTACTGGTGTGTCACTTGCAAACCATTGGCAAAAGTTGAATAGCATTTGGTGGAGCAGTCGGGGAATCTTTTTCGGAATTTATTACCAAATTCAATAACACTGCCAATTTCTTCCAATGGAAGGAGGAGGAGAAAATTTTCGCATTAAATACCAAACTAATATCGCAAGCAGCAATCGCCCTTAAGCTAAATACTGGCGAAACTTTCAATCAGATTGTCAAAAATCTCTCCCTGAGATTTAGTACTGGTGTGTCACTTGCAAACCATTGGCAAAAGTTGAATAGCATTGATTGCAATACACATGATATTTTGATTTTTTTTTGATAACATGGAGATAACATTTGGGGAATGTTTCCCAACCAAAGATATTGAAAACATTCGCGACACAATCTTGTTGTCTATTACGATAGATAAACTTCCACCGCACATCAAAAGAGCTGTCCTGGCTAACGATCCAAAAACTTATGCAGAAGCGAAAAGAACTGCCATTCTTGAGCACAATGCTTGGCTCGCCATAACTCCCCAGCCCAGCGAAATGCCTGCAATTGCAAACACGCTGCAGTCACCTGAAATGCAACAAATACAAAGTAAAATTGATTTTTTGGAAGAGGAGTTACTAAAATTCAAATTGGAAAATAAAAATTTAGAAAATTGGAGAAAAATTCCAGAGTGTTATTCATGTGGCAAAAAAGGCCATATTCAAAGAAATTGTTTTTTTAGAGAAGATTTTAGACAAGAGCGGCAAATAACACAAAAACTGAATAAACAAAAACTTTCAGATATATCAATGATATATTGGTGATCCAAAAGGTAAATGACAAAGGTAAATGACCAAAAAGTAACAAAAGGTAAATGACAAAGTTATTATCTTTAATTACCCATCAAATCTTGAACTATTACCTAATGACAAATACCAGTTCAATTATGTAAACTTTTTAGATCTCACTATCTTAATTGAAAATGATTATTGTTTGGTATTTGATATTTATAATAAAACTAAATTTTTTCTATTTGAAACTATTAATAGGCAGTCTTTCTCCTCTAATCTTGCGAGGGGAATTTTTAGGAATATTCTAAATCAATGCCTTATTAGAATTAATAGATTGTGTATAAAACAGTGTATAAATCATAATATTTTGGAATTAAAAAATTTATGTCTGAAATTCTCTTATCCTGAGAGGTTCATAAATCATGTAATGAATAATTTTGTATTTAAATAATTGCCTAGACTTAGAATTTAGGCTATTTTTAATTTTCCCTAGTTATCTAAATGGGTCAAAAAATGACTGTGCTTGTGCCAAGATTTTTTGATTTCATATTGTATAATTATCTTCATTTTTTGATTTCATATTTTATATCATTCTCTTAAATATTTTGATTTTATATTTTTAGATTTCATATTATATAAATCTCTTAAATATATTTTGATTTCATATTAAAATTATTTTAATAATGTTTAAATATGGGTTCCTTAGGCCTAAAATGATTATACAAATATTGTTTTCTAATTAAAATCTACACGAGTTTGTAGTATTATATGTTTCTAATATTATCAAAAATAGTTTTAAAAGTTGACAAGAGATGGCGATACTACATTTATCAGTTATAGGTAATTGTATGGTACATATTAGTTAAGGGTGAGTGTCAGTAAATCTTCTGCCCTATCCCCACTTTGTTAACTTTCGCAGATCACATTTTTCGCCGAAATTCTGCTCAAACAGTTGTGAAATATTTTCTGAAAGATAAAATGCAATGTTTAGATTATATTAAAACTAAATTTAATATTCAATAAAATATAGAATATATTTTTTATTATTTTAATCCAAAATATTTTTGCTGCTGCCATCTGTTGTTGTAATTTAATTCATACCGACTATTTTTATTTTTTGATGAACATTTTTAAATGTCTATTCCTTCTAAAATGCTATTAAATAAAACAACAGATTATATGAAATAATGCCACAATCACAGAAAGGTAATTGAGCTTGGACTTGAAGACAAAGGAACTTGAAGACAAAGCTGCAGTCCTCAGTGATGTACATTCAGATCCCCTTATCAAATTTATAGAATGAGAAATTACCTTTCCATGATTGTGGCATTAGTGTATATGATTTGTTGTCGTATTTAATACTGTATTAGAAGGAATAGATATTTAAAAATGTTCATCAAAAAATAAAAATAGTCGGTATGAATTAAATTACAACAGATGGCAGCACCAAAAATATTTTGTATTAAAATAAAAAATATATTCTATATGTTATTGAGTATTAAATTTAGTTTTAATATAATCTAAGCATTGCATTTTATTTTTCAGAAAATATTTTGCAACTGTTTGAGCAGAATTTCAGCGAAAAACGTTATCTGCGAAAGTTAATAAAGAGCGGATAGGGCAGAAGATTTACTGAGGCTCACCCTTAAATATAATTTTCTATGAGTTATTTTTATTTTTATTGGGAAATATAAGATATTATAATATGTTAAATGAATCTTAGTATTTTACTTAATTTATTATTTCATGAATTTCAACATTAAATACAACTTTTTCAATGTTTTTAAGGTTACATGTGTGTTAAGGTTATAGACAATTTTATAAATAAGTTTCTGGATTGTTAATTTATGTAATATGTATTTTGAATGATTTTTTTAGAGTAGATGAAAACGAAATGTCTCTATTTTTGGTTGAATTTGAATTTGTAAATAAATTTTAATTTATATGAATGATTTTGGGATTCGAGAGGTTGTGTATATTTATTAGGTATATTATTTTAAATAGTATTTAATTCATAATGCATCTTCAATTCTAATTAAAATAAAGGTCAATTTTAAATAGAGTTCTATTAAGAATTTTATTTTAAATTAATTATTTTTGAAATTCTTTTTCATTTTGAATGTAAATTCCATATTGTATTGAATTCAGTCATCGATACAATCGAATGGTCATTGAATTCAAGTGTCTTTCATTTTTGTCTTAAGATCTGATTTGGCGATCTCCCAATGAATAAAAATACATATTGATTTATATTAATATATATTGATTATTCCCAGAAATTATCATGGGCTGGCTATTCGACTTGAGATTGGACTTGATAAAGGCTCAAGGCGAATAGCCAATTTCCAAATTTCCAATTATTTGTCTTTAAATGTGAGATTTTCAAACTCTCGTTAACCCTTGCCATTATTTCCGATATGTCTGTTTTTTTTATCATCTTCTTTATTTGTAGCTGCTTTGCACATGGTAAACTGGAATTGAATTGAATATAAATCCTTTTCATTTAGGCTTTCAAACTTAAAAAATATATATATATATATATATATATATATATATATATATATATATATATATATACATACACACATATATATATATACCGGGTGTCCCAAAAATATTGACCTCGGCTTTTATTCCTTAAATATTGATCTTAGACATATATAATACATTAAAAAGTTGCAAATCCCTCTTTCCTGAAAAACGTAATTTGGACTGACGAATGCTGTTTTAAACATGATGGATGCATAAATGCTTAAAATGAGCACTTCTGGTCTGACACAAATCCATTCATGGTACATGATATTCATCATCAGAAGTAATTTTCTGTGAATGTATGGTGTAGTATTTTCAGAAACCGTTTGCTTGGACCCATGAATGAATGAATGAATGACATGAAAGTGGGTGCTTCAAGAGAGCCCAGCACATCGACCAGAGGTCTATTGTATTGCCCCAGAAAAGCGAAGGTCCTTAAGAAAAGAGACCAGTAACCGAGGCAAAAATAAACAGGCACTTGATAGGATTGTCATACAACTCGCAGAGTTTAATCACATGTCGACCCAAGTGTTCGAACCTATGGGCGGAGAATACCTCACATTCACAAAGTATGCATGCGTCAGTTTCTTCACTATAATTGCAGCCTCTGCATAGCGACTCCTTAGTGACACCCATAATATTTCGGTGCCTTTTAAGGGTGCAGTGCCCAGTAAGGAGCCCAACAGCCCTTCTGATGCCAGTTCTACTGAGCTTGAATGCTTGGACCCATACTGTATGATGGTACATTGACGGGTGACAGATATGTTAATGAGATTCTGAATGCGGTTATTCCTGATTTTATGGATGAACTGCTCCTAACAGTACTTCCACATGTATGGTTTCAACAGGATGGATCTCCAGCTCAACATACTACAGTTGCGAAACACTGGTTAAATAATGAATTTCCAGACAAGTGAATTGGCTTGCATGGGCCAGTCGAATTTCCCCCTAGATCGCCTTTACGCACAACTGTGCGTAAACGACAGTATAAAAATTTAAATTTTGTATTTCTTAAAATTTAATTCCCTTGAAAATTTTAATTGATTTCATAAAATTCTGTACCTTTTTTTATGCAACTTTGTAATTTATTATATATGTCTAAGATCAATATTTAAGGAATAAAAGACGAGGTCAATGTTTTTAGGACACCCTGTATATATATATATATATATATGTATAAATGTTCAAAGAGTTTAAATATAATATACCAAGCATATGTGTGTGTGTATAACTAGAGGATTTAACAAAACATAAGTATATTAAAAAAACTGTACATTTAATATTACATCTACTTATTACGCTATTTGCAACATATAAATAAAATGAAATTAATGAGTTACATATATGAATTACAGTAGAATATTTGAAGAGATATAGTAAAACATCCATAACAAACAAAAGAATTCAATTTATTACCAGGGTAAGACTCAAGAGAATTCTTGTGATCTATATGAAAAACCAGAAACAACCCTTATAATGTAATAACATCAATAACATATATAACTAAAATTTGTAAAGTATATCCTTGTGTTACGAAATGAAAAAGAAAAAATGGAGAAAGCTGTTTATGTTTTACAAAATATATCTGGCAAACATAATAAACAAATTTGTTAGCAGTATAGACTATACCGACAGAACAAAACAGAGTAGTGATGTATTATACTGTATTAAAAATAAAAAATTGTCAAGGTAAACAGTGTAGCACAATGCTATCTTTCACATTCAGAAGGAGATATTTCTAGTATATTGCTATAAGATAATCACTACTTCGAGAGGAAAAAAACTCATAGCTTTGAAATTTTGTCAAAGCATTTTTGAATACATAAATTACATTTTAGCCAATTTTTTTTTTTACCTTTTTATATTAATTTTTGCTAAAAATGCAGAGATGAGCCTCCTTAAAGATAGATTATCAGGTTTCAATTTCATGACTGAATATCAGTCAGAAAACAAATCTGGTATACAGGGGGTGAAACAGATAATTATTAAATTTTTTTTTTCTTATCCTATTGTTTTATACAGGTGTATGACCACACAGATGGATCGTGAGGGATTAAATTTTTTTTAAAAAATGGGATGCTCTTGTTACTTGTTAAGCAAAGCTAAATCAGCAGGAGTTTATATAGAAACATTAAATATAGAAATGTCATATATAGTTATATAGAAACATCACAAATAATAAGTCAAGATGGAAAAAAGTCACTGAGAAGGCCATGGCCCACATGAGGTTGTCAAACCAATGAAGAAGAAGCATATAACAAACTAGAATGGATACGGGATTTAAAATGCAAACTTCTGATTACACCGAAACTCGATAAGTTAATAATGCTTTAACAATATGTTTGTTTAGAACAAAAAGTAAAAAACTTTGAAACATAACGACTTCTGAGAATGCATTTATCCTTTGTATACGTCATGTGAAACCATAGGAATGGTTTCACATGATGTATGCAAAGGATAAATGGAAGAACTCCATTCTAGGCAGCCAAATACACATGCACACAGAAGGGCAATTTTTTCCCTTTGTATTCAGTGGAAAATTAGGTTAGAGGATAATCGGGACCCCAAAAAATAATTTTTGTTTCAGAGCAATGGGTAATATTCAATTTAGCGGCTGTTAAATCATTAAGATCATAATGTCATTGGATTTTTCTATGTCAGAATTTTAAAATTGATTACGACTTCAACATGTCAAAAATTTATTGTTTACAAAAATTCGTGAAAATTTTGCTATTCCTAGTACAGATTCCATTCAAAGCTCATTGGAAAAATGTGCTTCGATTTTTCCAATAGTATCAAGATGGAAACTTCGTGATAATATTTTTCAATCCATAAAGAATCAATTTCCATGAAAATAACTCAAAACTGCACTTCAACATAAAATAACTAAAAACTACTTTAAATTTTAAAATAAGCACTCTGAGGTATCTTGGGATCTGACATGAACTGTTACTGTACTGAATTTCTTAGATTTTTGAACTACACAACCAACAAACATCTTCTTTTATTAAGTGAGATATATCTAATAACTCTATGAAACAGTTAATAACAAAAATGGATGTTCTGAAACTTTTGGGACAACTTATAAATAATTGAAAAATTAAAAGTTCACTTACAGATCGATGCAACTGAGCAGCTTTTAAAAAATACTGAATTGATTCATTGACTCTTCCCAGACTCCTCAAATCCTGTCCTAACTCCAGGTACATAGCAGCAGCTAGGGCAAATTGCTGATTATTGAGGTAGACTTGGATACATTCATGGAAAGCTGCAACAGCAGCTTGAAGATGTTCACTGTATGATGGGCACATCAAGCTATGATTAAGTTGCTCCGCTTCCAGAAAAAGTCTGGCTGCATGTGCCAAATTTTGGCTTTCAAAAATGGCATTTCCAACAGAGTGTTCACATCTGAAAGTATATAATTTTGTAAAATTACAGTAGTTGCAATTTTCTCATGTTGTATTGCATTAGTATACAGTTGACTTTTGATAACTTGAACTATAATTCAAAATTCTTGATAACTTGTAAAAAAAATTAATGCTTTTAGCTCTCGAAATGGAAAATTGCACATAATGAAATTTTGCTTTCAATAAATCAAAAATTTTCTTGATAGTTCAAAAAACAATCTCTTTTAGAATTACAAAACCACTCCTGTTCTGATAAAATAATTAAAGGTAAAACAGTGTTATTTACAAATGAGAAGTAGACACATTTTCTACGTTTATTTCCTTACACACAAGAGATTACAATATCTTTTTTTAACATTATAGCTTTATTATAACTATTAAACTTCATTAAAATTTATTGAAAAAGCAAAATGAACCACAGGACTCCTACAGGGTTAGAAATTAGGAAGAGAAAGTCAGACGTCAATGGCGCTTAATCATTTTTCCTCAGTTGATAAAATATTCTACTTAGGTGTAAATTTTAAAATTATTTTTTTTTGTTTACGTTATTTAGCTCACAAAATAAATCATATTTTATTAGTAGCCTGGCTTTTGATCTACTGCACTGGCATATGCAATCCACGATGTGAATTGGTAAGATTGTTAAAAGACAGAATAAGGGGATCAGTCGTGCAAGTGCCAACCGAATTAAAATTTTCTAATAAATCGGAATTGTTTTCATTTATTAATATAGAATTTCCTTGTTTCTGTACTAATGCTGCATTTGGAAGAGCAATAACATTTGTCCCTATAAGTACATCAGGTCCTCTGAAACTATCATCAGGAACAACAAGAAAGCGAATCAATTTTAACTCTATTCCATCAATAACAATATTGCAATAAACTACACTATAAGGTGTTAAATTACCTCCGATACCTTTCAAGTTTTCAGTTGCTTCTTTCTCAATAGTTTTATTAAGAGCTGATACTAATTTAAGTTTCATTAAACTCACATTCGAACCTGTGTTGATAATAGATGAAATTGAATTTAACCTGTCAACACTTATAAATTTATATGACTGACGTAGAGGTATAATATTCGAAACACATAAAGAAGTTGAATGTTTGATTTCAGTGCAATTTATAGTACCATGACCTTCCTTTGCATGACTTTTCTTGTGCAATATTTTTGACGTTTAGGTTTTATACAGTCATGCGAAAAATGTCCTTTTTCATAGCAGTTATTACAAGTATCAGGACCAGCAGGTTTTTTTCCTATCTTATTCTTTTACTGTTTGAGCTTCTTCTTTTACTTCTTTTGGTACATGAAATTTATTTGTTTGGTTATTTTTCCTCGCATGTTCAAAATACTGATGATGTTCAACTGACCGTGCAATTCTTCTACCACTCCCCCCTAACACTTTCATACTCATCTAATTTGTCTGCAACTTCATTGGAAGATACAAATTTCGACCAGCCATCCAAAAAATGATCTTTAATTTTATTTGGAACCTTTCTCTTTAATTGATCTGTTACAATCAAATCTTTAAGTTTCTCGAAATTGTTTATATCTAATCCTTTGATCCATTCTTCAAAATAGTTTTTCAATTCGAAAGTAAAATCATGCCAAGTGTCTTTAGGCGATTTTTGATGATAAACAAACTGTTGGAAAATAAAAGGAAATTTATACTTTTTAAATTAGCAGAGTGTAGTATGCCCAATGGTGAAATGAAGATAAAGTCAAGTTTCAAAAACAAAAACCATGCTTTATTGAAAGACGTAGGTATCTTTGCTGAAAATTCATCAAGGCAGTTAAAGCATTTGCTGTATGAACAATACAGCTTGAACTTATATACATTGCTTGGAGTTTTAAGCACACATAGGAAGTCCATATTGGATTATTTAGACACACTCGAATCTGTTACAATGTCGTTTTTTTCCCAATTTCTAAAGGTCATACTTTTGGGAATCTTAAGTATCATCGGTTGATATGACTAGATAAAACATTTTTTAAGCAGTCCAAAAATACGATTTATAACAATGTCTAAAAGAAATAATCACTGGTTTTCATTAGATAATACTGCAGCATCACTCTAACACCGGGATTTGCCCTTTTACTTAAGGCCATCTTTAGTTGCAAACTGTCGTAAAGAAATTCAGTCAATGAATAGCATTAAATGCTAAAATGCACTAACTCGAACATTATTAGCCATATTCCACTTAAACACTGTATAATATTTAGTTGCCTGTTTTCACCATCAACACGATACTAGAACATTAAATTTATCAAATATTTCTACTTTGCATCCATTACAAGGATCAGCAATATTCTATCCGTGATTTAATTAAACAGCTATTTAAAAACTATAGCTCAGCTTTTTCTGACCGCACAATGCGTGTCTCACATACATAACATCGTATTTGAATACTAATGCGTATTCACACCGTGTCTAACAATCGACTTCGACTAAACATCATCCATTACAAGGATCAGCAATATTCTATCCATGATTTAATTAAACAGCTATTTAAAAACTATAGCTCAGCTTTTTCTGACCGCACAATGCGTGTCTCACATACATAAAATCGTATTTGAATACTAATGCGTATTCACGCCGTGTCTAACAATCGACTTCGACTAAACGTCTTTGTCTATTCTACTCCTCTAATAATCCAATGTGTGCTTCCTATATTTATACCATGAGAGAGAGAGAGATAGGTACCTTCCGTAATGAATTTCAAGGTCCAACTCATAAAGTATGTAAATGAGCCAGTGCATACGTCGAACTTCCAATCTGTATGAAGATACTTACTGGAAAAACTTCGTGAGTCGTTCCCGTGAACGGAAGTAAGTTAAAAAAGGTAAGTTGTATTTTTGAACTACTTCCAGGAAAATTAGCGACTCGCGATCAAATGATTACTTTTTCCAGCACAAACTTTTGCCGAAATTTCTCCAGGCCTAACCTAAACCTCTTTAATAATAAATTCTTGAAATGCTCATAGTTATTTGCTACTTCATCGGGTTCACGTGCAATTTATTGTGATATTTTGTACGGTAATAGCACTAGTAAATGAGCTACTAAATCATCTTCATGTATGTTTGCTCTACGTGTCTGTCTTTCAAATAATGTTAAATAAAAACTAATATCACCTTCTTTCATTTCAAATTTTTACATCAAAAATTGTAAATTATAAAGCTTATCTTCATTTTCAGAATTTTCAACATTACGCGAACTTTCAAATCATCAATGTTTATTTTGTTCGAAGTCTCAATCTTTAATTTTTCCAGCTCAAATTCATATTTTAATTTTTCCCTTTCCAATTCCAATTTCTTATCTTTCACCAAATTTTCTTGCGTTAATTTTTCTTGCACTAATTTTTCTTTTTCTGCTTCTTTTCTATCAAAAATTATTGTTTCTAATATTTGTTATACAAATTCTTCATTGTATTCTTTACTACTTAATAGTTTTGTTTTTAACTCTACAATTGTATCTTCTGGAAGAATAGTTTCCCCAACTTCGCGTGCTAACAATATTAAATCACACTTTCTTCCTTTAGCTAAATACGTCATTTTCGGTACTTTTTATTACATCAATATATATAGTATCAAATAAAAATTATTTTTGAATTAAAACTGAGCATTATAACACTGCATTTTAAACTACATCAACATCGCAATACTTTTCATCCAAATCGAAATTATTCAAAAGCATTTATTTACCTTGCAAAAAAAAAGTTTTCATTGCTGTAGTAGACTAGCCATCTGCTTGTCTCATTGGTTTGTTTTCAGAAACACGAATGTTGATCGAAAATTAAACTTCTAAGATTGTTTTTATGTCCATTGAACATGAGCGTAAAATGATATACCAGTTCAAAACAAGTCATCGATGTCAATCCCACTTTTGAATTGGAAGGGATGTATCAGGCAGAAGAATTTTAATGAATGACATTTTAGCGTAAATTAACAAAGATTTATTAAATACTTCACAATGTAATAAATCAAAAATATATTATAACATCGAATGCAGGCATCAAGAGTCGTACATAACATCACGTAATGCACTGGATGTTGCTAGAGCAGGGTTACAAGAATAACGAATATTATACCTCTACATCAGTCATATAGTGTTGACAGGTTAAATTCATCAAGTGTTGACAGGTTAAATTCAATTTCATCTATTCTTGACACAGGTTCAAATGTGAGTTTAAAATGAAACTTAAATTAGTATCAGCTCTTAATAAAACTATTGAGAAAGAAGCACCAGAAAACTTGAAAGGTATTGGAAGTTGTTTAACACCTTATAGTATAGTTTATTGCAATATTGTTATTGATGAAAGAGTTAAAATCGATTTGCTTTCTTGTTGTTCCTGATGATAGTTTCAGAGGACCTAATGTACTTATAGGGACAAATGTTATTAATCTTCCAAACGTAGCATTAGTACGAAAACAAGGAAATTCTATAATAATAAATGAAAACAATTCCGATTTATTAGAAAATTTTAATCTTGAAAATGATTCTAATTACAAAGCAGTACTTAAAAGTGAAAAAGCTATGATTGTGGAACCTCATAGTGTACAGTTATTTAATTCTGTGAATGATGATATAAATTTAAATTCCTTTATTATTGAAGAGCAGAACTCTCAAGGTAATGAAATATATGTTCAAAAAGGCGTAGCATGTGTTCCAGTCATAAATTTTACCAATTGTAAAATTCGTATTAAAGAAAATCAAGTCTTCCTTAGAGGGAATGTAATTCCAATTACAGTAGTAGAGAACAATGAAAAAGAAAATTTTGATGAGAATTATTTAAAAACTACACAAAATAATTGTGAGGAAAATGAAACTTTTGATAATTTTTTAAATTTGGTGAAAGTTTACATATCCAACTAGAAGATCAGGAACCATCATTTCATGAACCGTTAATATTAAGTCAAATTAAAGTCGGATTTCAGCTCAAAGAATCAGAAGCACAAAAGGTGTGTGATCTTTTAAATAAATTCAGACACTGTATTACAGTGAAAATCAACGAGTTGGGATGCATCAAAACCACAACTATGAAAATAACGGAAGTTTCTGGAAGCAAGCCGGTTTCGCATGCTCCATACCATACGTCATACCACGAACGTAAAATTTTACGAAAAATTATTACCGAACTGAAAGAACAAGATGTTATTCAAAACAGTACTTCGAATTACAGTAGTCCTGTATTATTAGTAAAGAAGAAAACAAGAGAATACCGTATGGTCATAGATTATCGGCATTTAAATGCACAAATGGTAAAAGATAAATTTCCTTTGCCACACATTGATGACTTACTTGATAGATTGACTGGATATAATATTTTCTGTATTCTTGATGCTACACAGGGTTTCAACCAGATTCCTGTACATCCAGAGTCAAAACAGGCAGCATTTGTTACACCCGATGGCCATTATAAGCCAACAAGATTAATTTTTGGATTGACAAATGGACCTGCTATTTTTCAAAGAGGACAATGACGCTGGGCGATCTCTTGTGGAATGTCGTAACTTGCTTCGTCGATGATATGCTCATAGGAGCTAAAACATTTAAAGATTTGATGACTCGATTACGTAAAGTTCTGATGAAACTTCATGAAGCAGGAGTGACGCTCAAACTATCGAAATGTGAATTTGCGATGGAAGAAATAGAATATTTGGGTTTGTCAATATCAAAGGAAGGAATAAAACCTGGATCTCGAAAACTTGCTGCAATCTCAGAAGTTCCACCACCAAGAAATGCAAGAGAATTGAGAAGATTTCTAGGACTTTCTAGTTTCTTTCACAGATTTATAGAACTCTATGCTTTATTAGCAACTTTGTTGACTCAATTGTTGAAGAAAAATTCTACATTTGAATGGACTGCGGATCATCAAAAAGTGTTCGAGGAATTAAAGTTAGGTCTAACTTCTAAATTAGTACTAAAACTTTATGACAACCATGATGAAACTGAACTCCACACAGATGCAAGTTCAGTGGGATTATCTGGAATGCTCCTGAAGTATGATAAAGATAAAAGATTAAGTCTAGTACATTGTGTAAGCCGTCGAACGAGTCCTGATGAAGCAATTTATTACTCCAGTCGTTTAGAATTAATTGCTGCTGTTTGGTCAATGATATGATTGCGACCATTTCTTATTGGTAAACATTTTATTCTAGCAACAGACTGTTCAACGATAACATTTCTTGCCAGTCAAAGGAATCTCAAGCCTCAGATAGCCTGGTGGGCAGAACTCTTGAGCGAGTTCGACTATGAAGTAAAACATTGTGCAGGGGATAAAATGTGCCATGTTGATGCCCATAGTAGAGCACAAATAGAAGAATGAAAAATTACACCAAATGATGAATTAGATCTAACAAGTCCTGTTGAACTAACAGATTCTCCTACAATATTGTATATTGCTACTGAAAATGATCAGGTAGCTTTACTTCAATCTCAGGATAAGGAAGTACAAAGTATTTTGCAAGCAATAACTAAACCCTCAATTAACCGAAACCCAGCAGAACGTCAACTTACCAATCAGTATAGTCTAGAAAACGGAATTCTTTATAGAGTAATAACAGATCGTGATGCAACCAAGAAACTGTTTGTTATGCCTCGACCCATGCGGAAGTATTTAGTTGTCCGCTATCACAATTTTGCTGGACACTTTGGAGTCGATAAAGTTAGACAGCTAATTCAAGAAAAATTTTGGTTCCTAAATATGGCGACACTACCACAGATGTACCATAGACGAGGATGCCTACTTTGCAGGAAAGCCAATTGTAAGCACCAACCGAGAACTATTTTCGTTCACATTAATTTTATTTTTGTAACCTCGCTCTAGTAGCACTCAGTGTGTTATGTGATGTTATGTACGAAGCTTAATACCCGCATTTGATGCTATAATATATTTTTGATTTATTACGTTACGATGCGAAGTATTTAATAAATCTTTGTTAATTTATGCTAAAATGTCATTCATTAAAATTCTTCTGCCTGATACATCCCTTACAGTTGCAATTATAGCATGCACATTTCTTTAACATTGTTGGTAACATTTTAACATTGTTGGTAATGATCTGGGATGTATGTAATATTGTACTTAAGTTTGAGTTTGTTGCTTGAAGGTATATATAGTGATTTTAATTAAATTTTAGTTGTCTTTATACTGATATATAGTAATGATTGCTTTATGTGAAAGCAGGGCTTTGTTTATTGCAAATATAGTTTTAAGGTGTATTGTTGTTAATGTATCTCTAGTGCAGAGTACAGTTTCTTGTACTTTGAATACTTTCCTTATGTCTGAAGTTTTAATTATTTTAAAGTGATTTTGTAAAATGGTTGTTGTTTTATTTGATGCTATTTCCACTCAAGAATTTATTGAATAAAATGGATGTTGGATGGGGTGGGGACATTGGCCTCCTACTACTAAGGCTCATGATGAACGTACCTACCTACTCCCCTCTTTCGACCATGTGAGGATGATGGAGCACCTCAGCGGATGCTGGTGTGGACCTACGCTTTATTTTAAATTCAGAGTGGAGAGTTCAATCAGTATTTACCTCCTCTGTAAGAGCAAGTTGCTCTCCTGATTTTGTATTTTTGAGCAAGTTGCTATTTATGTTGAATAAAGTTGCTAGAGTTAAAGTTAGTGGATGACCCTCAATGGATCGCAATTTGGTTTTTGTGGTCTGCACTCGGTTTCATCTAGTCTTTTGGTGCGGTCTGTATTTTGGTGTTCTGTTATGGCCCCATTGGGCGATTTTAGCCCCTGACCGGCACTATCTCAGGTGCACTATCACAATGATTGTGACTCTACTCCGGATGCATACCTGCCAACCTGGGAAAATTGGAATGTGTAAAATTTTGCGTGAATGACATTTATAATGATTTTTTTTAACTACACCCGCAAACGACATTTCTAATGAATTCAACTATGTATGTACACATATCTGCATTAAATATCAGGTTTACTGGTAGAATATGAAAATTCAGGACACCAATTTTATAAAATTTCAGGACAATAAATTATAAAACAAAAAATATATAAAGATTTTATCCGGTGAGGATTACTTTATAATGAAGACAAATATTTATGTTTGGCAAAACACAGGTTTTCACTAAAGAGAGTAACAAATATTGATCTTTAATAAAAAAAAATATATATAGCACTGAATTATATTCCTGTCATAATGGTTTCCCTTTTATTTGCCTAAATCATTGCTTTAATACCACTTTTTGAAAAATATCCCTTCACAGAGTTTATACCCATTTTTTAAATAGAAAAATTTATATTATGCAAATATAATTAAAAAATTAACCTTAATAATTAGCCATAATATGAAAATAAGCTAGTTTAGTCGATCTAATATGCAACATTTAAATGATGGAGATGGAAGAAAAAAGATACTAACGTACTCTCGGCAATTCACGTGAAGTAACTGAATTGCGAAATCGCACTGTTTATGTGAAAATAATTAAGAAATTAACCGTAATAATTAATCAGAATATGAAAATAAGCTAGTTTAGTCGATCTAATATGCAACATTTAAATGATGGAGATGGAAGAAAAAAGATACTAACGTACTCTCGGCAATTCACACGAAGTAACTGAATTGCGTAATCGCACTGTTTATGCGAAAATAATTAAGAAATTAACAGTAATAATTAATTAGAATACGAAAATAAGTTAGTTTAGTCAATCAAAAATGCAATATTTAAAAGATTGAGATGGATGGAAAAAGATACTATTGTACTCTCGGCGATTCATGAGAACAAACTGAATTGCGCAATCGCAGTGTTTATGCGAAATTAATGAACAAAATAACATTTTAGCGATTTATGCTGAATTAGACAACCTTTGAAGAAGTATATTTATTACTTTCATAAAATAAGCGATCCAGGTCTTAATTTACGTTGCACGCGGCCATAAATCTCCGTTAATTTGATTGGCATTACCCTGCATTTTATTATGGATTTGCTACGATCCCGGAAATGGTAGATATTAGTGCTAAAAAAGCGGAAATGTGGTGTTTCCGAGGAATTAACTATGTCTGGTTAATTGATAAATTTCAAACATAAAAAGCCGGAGAATTTCGCCGGAGATTGATTTCATATTAATGTTAAAAAATTCAAATAAAGGCGGAAATGCGTAAAATATAGCAATATATGCGTAAAATCGTAAAGAGCAGTTAAAATGCGTAAATTTTACGCATAATGCGTAAAAGTTGGCAGGTATGCGGATGCCTCTGGGTGGGACAGAACTCTTTATGGTTACCATGCTAACCTATGGAAAATAGTTTCTAACCTCTACCTTTATTAGTTTTTAAGAATTTTTCCCACTGTTTTTAACACTTTACAACAAAGTTGAAAAGTGCTTATGACATTGTTCATTCTGTCTGTCTGTCTGTCTGTCCGTCCGTTATCACAATAACAGCCGTAAAAATGACTTTATCAAAATGAAATTTTAGTATGTTGTTCAGACGGTCTGTGGGACCTATGGGAATATAAATGAATAATATCACCCAATTAGTTTTGGATTGAACCCGGGTTGAAAAAATGAAATACACTGAACCCTATGGGACCTAATTTTTCAAACATTTTTTAAGCAGATTTAAAGTCCACAAATTGCTTTGAAAGTTTTAGGAAATATTCAAATTATCCCATAAAATATATAAAAAAATTTTCAGCAAAATATATTCAGTAGTTTTTTAAATAAAAATTAAAATAATAATTACACCTTTTATATGAAGCGATCATGTGACCATTATATGAAGAGATCACGCGACCCACTTCAAAATAAAATATGACATTCATCTTGTACCAAAATCGCGATTTTTAAAGTTATTTTTAATTCACATTTAGTGTTGCATCAGTCCTAAATCTATTTTATTTTTGCTTAAATTCTGTGCATCTACATACTGAAACAATGCAAATACAATATATTTGAGTTTAAATGATTATCCAAATTTGATTATTTCTACAACAAAGCCTATTTTTCATTTATGTAAAATGTAAACAGCAAAATATGTAGAATGAGTTGTATTAGAATTGCTGTATTTCTTTAACACAAAATAATTTAGCCCATGGAGTCTGCATGGCTGATATAAATGAAATATTATTTGATTTTATAAAGAGAAGGACGATTTTTTTCGATGAAGTTTTAAGCACAGAGTTTAATTACTTGTAGCTCCATGGTCTTAATTTTTAAATAAAATAAATTATTATAGTATTGTGATGAATGAAATGAATGGGAGAAAGTTATGAATGAAATGCTGTTTTTATAGAGAGATCCAGGCGTGTTATTTTTTCTATGACGTCATTTGAATTAATTTCAGCTGTTTTCGATGAAGTTTTCAAATATAATAAATTATTGTAATATTATGATAGTTTTAAAAATATTACCGTGGAATGTATCGCATTTTAGAGATATTTAAACCAGGCAATTTATATTTCAATGCCGTCATTTGAATGAAGTTCATTTTTTTTCAATGAAGGTTTAAGTTTTCAAATATAATAAATTAATGTAGTATTGTGATAAGTTTTAAAATATTACCGAGGAATTTTCATTTTAGACTTTTTTAAATAAAATTGCATTGAAGTTGGAAAGTGTTTCATAATCAATGCTTTAAGCATGATTGATCTTTCTTGTTAATTTACTAAGGAGATGCGACCAGTGCTAATAGTTTTTAGAAGAACAAAAATAAGTGATCACACTCAAACATGCACAGAGTTATCATGAAAATATCATAATATATATGCAAATTATAACATAAACCAGGGTTGGGTTTTTGACATGACAAAAACCTATCATAAACAGTCAGAAAGTGTTAAAAACTGTCAGAAAATGTCGAAAACTGTCAGAATACTTCTGCGCAAGTTTCTGATCACAGTCACTGCTGGCATTTTAATCTAAATAAAGTTACAAAACTACTTACCAAATCATGGAATACTTACATTACAATTAATATTTATATTATATGTATATCAGAGTTATTTTTATTATTTTTCATTTGCAAAGCCAATTGCAATAAAATTATTTTTTGTGTAGTGAACTGTATAAATATGTACCACACAAAAATTGTGATTTCATCGCAGTTTCTGTTTTTTGCATTACGAATTGCGATTCTGCTTTTAAAAAAAGCTGAAGTATATTATATATATATATATGTACATACATAATATACATATACATCATACATATATATTATGTATATCACAGCTATGAAAAATAGCCAAAAATAATTAAACTATTAACTGGTTTTTTTTAGATCATTTGTATATCAGTATTAATTTATATGTAAAACTTTATAATGCTTATATTGATTATAACATTAATATTCAGTTTATATTAGACATTATATAAACTGAGTATTATAATTTTTATATTAGCTCCATATCATAATGCACACTATAATGTTTATATTATTATACACATTATAATGTTTATATTAGCTCCACATCATAATGCAGTTGTCTAGTGCATGAAAGCTTATCTACAACCCTTTCATTATTTGGCTTACATGATACATCCAGTATATAAAGGTGAACTGCTCAATGGCGAGCAAAGGGAAGCAGCTCATACATGGTTATTTGAAGTGCAGCTAACTTTTCTGCCATTTTTAATTGCTTTTGAAGCTGAATCTACACCATACCATGGAAGTTTCTTCCTGGTTCAGGATGTCACAGCATCTGCATGGTGGAAAGGTCTTAAGAGAACATCTATTCAACCAAACTTGAGCTTACATTCTAGCCCATGCAGTTCAGCATCAATAGAGAGAATATTCTCCAATTTTGGTTTTATTCATTCAAAACTGAGGAACAAACTTGCAGTTCAGAAAGCTTCTAAGCTAGTTTTCTGTTATCGTACGCTCCGGGGAAAGAAGGACTTAGAATGGGACTAAAATTAGACAATAAAAGAACAAGGAACTACTCTCTTCATAATATTTTGTTTACATATAGAACTAGGACATAATTATTTGTTTTCTCTAAAAATACTAAGTGAGGTGGACATGGACATAATGTTTTGATTTTTCAATAACTTAGTGGGCAGTGATGTTCCTTCAGCTGCATTTTTTTCTGAAATTTACCAAAACACAGTTAATGTTAATGTAATGTATTTTTATTTTGAAGAATTAAACAAAAGAAATACTTAATATACTCTTTATAGCAGAAACTAAATGTTGTATATAAGTAATTATTATTTATCAGTTGTAATTATTTTATATATTTACTATTAGCTAAAATTAATTATTTTATATTTATATTAGCAGATAATTATTTATTTTTCATTATCCTGCTGAAAAATTTTAGGTTTTTGACATGACAGTTAAAACTGTGGTTAAAACCGGATTAAACCGTCATTTGTCAAAAACTTGCCAACCCTGACATAAACTGAAATACATGATGAAAAATGTTGTAAATTTAAAAATCAAATTTGAAATAATTGTTTCAAAACCAATATTTATACTAATTGCTTACTAAGTTTTTAAAAATAGAGTATTAATTAACTTAAACATCAATAATACTTGCTACATATGCATAGCAAAGATATTTAAATGTTTTATATATTTTCCTTTACTTTCAGATTTATATCTTTCTCTAGAACTCTAAATTTTACCTTTAACTGTATTTTTATTTTTCAAAAAATTATCTCATATAATGAATTCCTTTATCCTGGTTAATATAATAATCAGATTTTAAGTCACTCATAGTTTTATTTTAAATTGCTGTCAGACATTTCATTTCAGATTCAGTAGCTTCAATTACAGATGCTATGCAGAACATTCCCGGCTTTTACATATGCATTATGCATTGTGTGGATTCCAATGCCTTTACATATACATTATGCATTGTGTGGGTGTTGCAGGTACCTATGTTTATAAGTCTTGTTCCTCGTTTTTCCTGGACATTACTATCAAAAAGTCTAAATACTTATTTATTAACATTAGATCCATCTCATCCAAGCATTAGACATTTATTTTGTGATAAATTAGCCTAAGAAAATCATCCCGTAGTATTTGATACAATGTTTCACCATCAGCTTTACCTAAAAAGAAAAGTTCTGAGGTGCCGTGTCGTTATCCCACATTTGCTATTGGACCAAAATGTTATTGTTGTTTGCAGCTCCTTTTTATCTTAGATATTGGTTGTTTAATCGTAACTCAATGTGTAGTAGGATGAACATGCTGCTTCTAACATGAGTTCCTGGAAATAAGGAGCCAGTCAGTCCATCAGTGATTAAGTATCGCATTTTCTTAGATGAAAGAGAAAAATGTTCAGGGATACTATCAGGAAACATTTTCTTAAAAACATCATGAATATCTTGTGATGAATCCATTGAATAAAATCCATTGAATTGTCGAATCCCAACTACAAAAGTGCGATTGTAAGTGAACAACAACTGAAACAACTGAAAACCAACATCCAACCAAATGAAAATTATGTACAAATATGGGTAAAATGTACATTTTCGCCCAATATAGTCAAAAGAAAGTTGAAAAAGGGGATAAAAACTGAAAAGGTGACAAAAAGTGACCAATTTAAAAAAAGGTGACTAAAGGTGAGAAAGGTGACTGACTCCTCACCCTGGATAGTACACAGCAAGATGAACATGCATATATATCCTACACAGTGTGAGCTCTGATGTGAGGGCGATGGAAAAAGAGGCAATTTGTTATTTGCTCTTTATATTCATGGACAGATTTTCTGCTAAGTACTGCTATCTGCCCAGCTGAAAACAAATTGTACTGGACTTGAATTCTTGGAAACCTTATCTGAACAGCAGTTGTGTCAAGATATTTTTCTTTCTAAAAACATCCTAAATGATGGCAATAAATCAAAAGGACATAGTGTACTATGATTTTCTTTCTGAATGCAATCGCTCACATATGGTAAGAAACGTGCAAAAAGTGTTTTGTAGCAGAGGGGTTACACTAATTTTACAAAATCAGAAGAAGGACAAGGGACTGTACTTGAGAAACCTGACCTGGGAAGCTAAACTGCTGTTCATATACTGGTGGGAACATTTTTTACACAAGCTGTTTGATTGAATATTCTCTGAAAATTACCTAAATCTAGCTAAATGAGAACCCATTTCATAGCTAAGGATTCTTAACTTCTAGAAACTATACACAATATAGTTTTGCCCTATTATCTAATAAAGCGATTAAATAAAAAAAAAAAAAAGATAAGAAAATTTAAAGCAAATAAAGTAAAATTTAAAATAATCAATCTTTTTTTAGTAGTAATGGATTCACTTTTACTAGGGATGATGAGCTCCATCCCTGTTCTCTCTCAAAATCAACTCAATTTGGTAAGTACTATCTATTATCTATGTAATTTTTATACACTCATATATATAGAAATATTAATCAGTGGCATATAGAGAAGGTGCAAGGGTATAAAGCAAATGCACCTCTTATTTTTTAATGCCATCAGTTATTTATTTTTATAATATAAGAAAATTTTACATCTGAATATGATGGAATTCATTAGAATATCCATAAATAATTTTAAATAAAAGTACCAGTTAAAGATGATATCACTTGAATTGGATTTGTATAGATAAATATATTGTCCAATCATTTCTACAATTGATATCATATTGATTAATTGTTATTTGTTAATGTGAATTAAATTATTCATATTGTATTAATTAATGCATCAGTTACACAAAGCTATTAATTATCATGAATAATGTATAATTATCAATACTTTATAATATTTAAATAAATATTTTACCACGGTAAAAATATTCTGGGTATGCCATTGGTATTTTAGTATAATTAAGTATATAAAGTTATTTATTTCCAGAAAATCATTTTTTACTCAAAAAAATTTCAACCTAAAATGCAAACTTTGATATAAAGCTTAAAATACAGTGGATAGCAGTGGCGTATCTAAATTGGGTGCAAATGGTATAAATGTACCCTCCTAAATATTCTTGAACTGTTATAAATTACTGTTATTATATTGGACGAAACATTTAAATTAATTTACAATCATTAACTTAGGTTATTTTAATTTAAAGTTTATTTAAACTTTTGAAGGTGATACAGGAAGAACCTTTAAACGAAAACATCTAGTCAAATTACTTGTATTATACTTTTTTAATTTTACTCATTTTCAGGCGTATTATACCAGTTGCAGTACAATTAAATGTATAAATTTAAACTAGAATGTTTTCATATATACAAAATAGTAACATATTTAACGTACTATATGATATTGACAGCTGTAAGGGTATGAATTTTGAAGAACTTGAAAAACATTGTAATGATATTTATATAGTACTGAAAGATGGGGATGATATGACCATCGACGGAGTCGAATTAAAAGAAAAGTTAATGAACACATTTCAGTACTTCTTAAATCAGAAATGACCCCACATTAGAAGTTGTCAATTTTATTTATGCAAATGACTATTTTTCTATTTTTCCAAATGTTACAATTGCTTTAAAAATTCTTTTAACATTACCAGTAATAGTTGCCAGTGGTGAAAGAAGATTTTTAAGCTTAAACTAATAAAACATCACCTTCAGAAAATTATGCCACTAGAACGATTGACTGATTTAGCTGTACTTTCAGTCAAAGCTGACATCGTCAATACATTAATTAAAGAAATAACTAATGCATTTTCAAAATTAAAAGCTCACAGAGTATTTATATAACAATAAATATCTCAATATACATATAGTAAATCTTCGATTTAACACAAAAATAAATTTTTACGAGACAATTACGTGTGTACAAATCATCTTATCTCAAAAACATTAAAAACTATCATTCATATTTATTTTTTCGTAAAATTAAGAAGTACACCATCATTTAGTGGAGTCAATGAAGATAGTATACTTTAATTATAACTAACGTCTGAAAGCAGGCGCTTGGAAGTTCGAAAAGAGGTAGGTGGTGGTCGTGGTATGTGTGTAAAGAGGCTGCTTTATTAAATCTCGCCTCAGGTGCCAAAATGACTGGTCAAAGACCTGAGGATTTGCCACTGATATATATATATATATTTACATGGCTCAGACAAATTTGTAGAGAATAGAATAATTGCTTTAAAAAATTATGCACACAGATTGAAAATAGACATTGGTAAGTATAGTGAACAGGAAGCAGGACCTCATAGTAATGAAAAAAGTATTTAGCATATATTTATGACATATGTTTCACAAATATCTTGATTACCAAACCTTTTATGTTTGTATTAGTAGCTCTAAACTGCTTGAGTGAAAACTGAACAAGTGACAACCTTAATTAGGTACATAGAGTGATAAAACCAAAAGTCCATCCCCAGCCTCAAATACACTCCGTTGCAAAAAAACATATGCACCCATAAGAAATTGAGTTACAGTAGTGAATTTTGGCATCTATACATCATTTGAGGAGATATACAAATGATTAGAATTTGAAAGCAAAAATACATTTTATTTAAAAATAGTGGCAACAAGAAGATGACATTTTATTTAGAAAAAGTGACAACAAGAAGGTAACATTTTGGTAAATACTTTCTTGGCAGCTATAAAAGCCGATATTTAGTATGGCATAGAGTCAATGAAGTTGCTTATATCCCTCTGCAGAAGATTCTGCCACAATTGCTGCAACTGGTCAGCTAATTTATTGGTATTTTGAGAAGGTTGCAATTGCTGTCCCAGCATTTCCCAGACATGTTCTATTGGTGATTGGTCTGGAGATATGAATGGGGCATGGGAGGGTATTAAATCCTTGAAAACATTGTTGAGAAAGTTGTGCAGTATGTAGTCGAGCATTGTCTTGTGACAAATTGAACCTAAGCGGTTCAACAGATTACACAGAACAATCGGCTGCAGAATATTGTCGATGCACAAATGAGCCATCAGATTAACTTGCAGCACAACTAGGCTGTCCACGAGATGACTTCCCAGACTGTCACACCACATGTGCTGCTCGATAATAAATGCAGGATCAGAAAGTTGGCCAGTCCTTCCCTACACATATATGTAGCGGTCATCAGCACTGAAAGAGAAGCAGGACCCTATATTGAAGGGTCAGTGGTAGGCACCTTATGGACACCGACACCTAATGCTACTAGTCTCCGAATAGTATCCCTAAATACAAGATATATGGAGTATAATAAATGTCTTCCAATGGCTGATTGAAACACAATTAGTGTGGATGTGGCTCCTCTCCTGACTGCAAGATCCTTTCGAGTAGTTGTCTGTCTGTGGTGTCCTGAGCCTCTGCAATGGTTACATGTGCCTTTTCTGATCCACTGTGGCAATACCAAGCAATTGTCATAATGCTCCAACCAAGATGGTGACTGATAAGTCTGTTGAACCAACCAGTTTCCCTTAGACCTGTGATACGACCTCTCTCTAAATCCAATTGTTCGTAGCACTAGCACCCTCGAGTATATATCAAAGGCATCTTTGTACACAACTTGCAGTATTAAAGCAGAAAATGCAGTTCCAATTGCCTGTAAGTGAGAACACTGGGTGTTTTAAATGCTGCATGATACATCATCTTCATGCATGTTGCATGAGTCCTATAACATCATTGGCGCTGACAGTTTGATCATTTGCATAACACTTTAACCAACATTTGCAGGCCCAGTTTTGCGGCTATAGCTCTATTTTTTATGGGTGCATATATTTATTTGCAACAGAGTGTATTATACACCTCTGATTAAAAATAGTTAAAACTTCAGTTGAAAAATAATAAAACTTGCCTGGCAACTGCAAGGCAGCAAAATGCAGCATAATGTGGACACTCCTGATTTTCTATAGTCCTAGCTAAAGCACCTATTAAAATATTTATGTTAGAATATGCTATATTATATTAAAAATAAGAAAGTATGTGAACTTACTGAATTGAGCACTGGCTTCTGCAATATTGGGTTTTCGTAAAAAGCGCCTGTTGATAAATTATGTAATATTTATTAGCATTGGCACAGATAAGGGTATATACACTCTATAACAAAAAAATCGACGCACCAAGAAGGAGTTGTCCGATTGTGATTAAAATTTATGGATGTGAAGAACATACATAGAAAAAGAAACGATTAAAATTTCAGAACAATTTAATGATTTAGAGTTTGACCGTATATATAGGGAGGAAGTCAATAAGGCGTTGGTCCACTTTTGGCCTGGATGCAAGATGTCACAAGGCATGGCATAGACTGATAAAGTTCACGGATGGTGTTCTGCAGAATGCCTTGCTAAATTGTCCCCAACTGTCGAGCTAAATCGTCAACATTCCGAGATGGTTGCAATCGCCTTCCCATAATGTCCCAAATGTGCTCTATGGGAGAGAGATCAGGAGACCTAGCTAGCCAAGGAAGTGTTGAGCAAGCTTGAAGACAATTCATAGCAACACGTGCTGGGTGTGGCTGGGCATTATCTTGTTGAAAAGTAAGTCTGAGGTGTCGCAAAAGGAATGGTAACACAACTGGTCGTAGAATGTTGTCTACGTACCGCTGTGCTGTCAGTGTGCCAGAAATGGCTACCAAAGACGTAAGATATCCGCAGTTAAAATGCAACAGAAATTTTGACCACAGATTCAGAATCGCTCCTTATATACACCTGCTGAATGAGCAGTTCTGATGCACTGGAGCTCCCACTATTTATTCATTAGATACCAAATTTTATTCATTTGCATATTCGCTCAAAATGTCTTTGCATACGAAATTTCATTACAATCGGACAACTCCTTCTTGGTGCATCAATTTTTTTTTGTTATAGAGTATATTTTCATTTTAAATTTCAAAAATATATTTTAAATTGCTATAGAAATACATTAACAAAAGGGATTGAAAGTTGGCACTCTACAATGCCTTTGCATATGAAAACTAAAGGACTATAAAGAATAACATCAAAGCAAGAAACAAAAATCTACATAATTCATTATCCTTGAGAAATTGAAAATAAGATTTGTATAAATTGAATAAAACTTTCTTTCTTTTAATTATTAAATGATAAGATAAATACTTTATTAAAAAACAACTGAAGTATATGAGGCTCCACACAACTTTCTTATTTATTAAAATTCCCCCAAATTAAAAATTGTTTAGATTCAAAAGAAATACGACCACAGGATCAGTATCAAAAGGAATAATATAGTAGAACTGACAATTAATTGCAAAATGTTCAAGTTTTGTTGCAATATCTTATACTAGCTATCAGTGCAGCATTTCCTTAGAAGTGGAAGAAGCACGAGCTTCAGGCAGAAAATTTAATCTAAAGCCAAGCGCCAAAAAACGTAATGTTAAAAATAAATGATAAATATTCATATTTTATCAGTATTTCAATTCAAAACATTGGAGGAAGAACTGTATTGTAACGAAGTCTGCACTATTTACATCCATGCCTATTGCCCATGCAGATGGTCTGGAATATGATTAATTCCCAGACCAAGTTTTGCCCGATGATTAAAACACTGCTTTTAGACGCTGCACTAGAATTATATCGCAATATGCACTGTAAATAATATTAGGAAATTTGTAAAATATTACAGTATTATTGGAAGATTGTAATGTTTTGTTTTTATGTAAAACTAAATTTAACACCATTTTTTTTAGTTCTATCAATCAAAATTGCTATATATTATAGGGTATGCACACAGAATTGAAAATAAACAGTGGAATAAAAATAAATCTTAGGGCAACAAAATTTTCTGTGCTTCTAGCGCCAGTATGGTTAAATCCGGCACTGTTAGCTACTAACTATTAGGTCTGTCAAATGACAGATGACAACCTCCTTAAAAAAATAAGAATTCTTTAAAAAGTAGTTATTTCTTTCAACATAGGGAAGGGGGTAGGATTTTATTCTGTAATTAGATTTGACTTATTGAATTCACTACGTCTCTTTGTGTGGAAGTCAAAAGGTATTTGTGGAATCTTTATCTCAAGAATATATCATAGAAAAATGGCCTTTTTAGCAAAATTGTAGGCCTTTTAATGTAGAACCACCCTTTAATTGACACTGAGTTTGTTAGATCCAGCCTTATCAAATTTAAAGCTCTCTGTCACGAAATCACATATCTCATACACAACTCAGAGTCCTTCTGAGAGGTTGGTGGCAGAGGAAGAAAGATACAATCCCTGTGGATTTCACACCTATTGTGTTCTGGTCTAAATTGATAGGCTAAAGGGTGTAATGTGATCCATCTTCTGTAGTGCATTGGTGCAATATTATATGATGGCAAAAAAATTCAGGTGAATGTTATACTTCAAAGTGCCTGGCCATTAGAAAAAAAAAAATTAACAACTCATCCTAACAAACATTCTACTTTGATGAAGTTGAATTACCTACCTACTATTAAAGATGTATAGTTTGTTCATTGATACTAACATTCTTTAAGTAACCCTTAATGCATTTATTACTATCTATCGATCTAGTTTATGAAGTTGTTTACATCGCCTGTACAGCATAAACTGTGTATCCTAGAAACTACTAGTCTATATAAATAAAATTGTCTGTGTCTGTCTCATCATCATAGGAGAACGGCTGAACCGAATTTCATGAAATTTTGTGGGTAGCCCCACTAAAAATTTAGTTCATATTTCGAGTTTCTAGGACCAGGGGTTATCTTGATATTAATTAAAAATGCACAGTTAAACCTTCCATAGACATAGCATTATGCAGATGATATTTTCCCCGTAAATTTATTCGAAGAAAATAATATCATGTCCCTTGGCAATGGATTTAAATCCAATTTGTTCATGTGGCAAACAGTTTTTATTAAATTTTTTTTGATTTACATAAAGAAATGTATGTAAAATAAATTTTATCGAAATTGTATCTTTGACTGAATTATATTAATTACAGCCAGCAGGTTTAAATATTACTGGGATTATTGATATTTTCTATTTAATACGTTATATGTTTTATTTTGGCAAATATTGGAATAATAATAAATATTGGCAAGTATTGGCATATATTGGAATCAATTATGGCCCTCAAGTTTAAAGACTGAGGGGATAATTGATATTGGTCATTTTCAAAATTTACGGGAAAATAAAGGTTGCAAAAGAGTTTTAAAAAACGGTACTTACGTATTATCGCAACCATGCCAACCCCCGGGATAACTTTCCAAATTGGCAACCTCGGCAACCCCAATGTCGCACGCATCTAAGACGCTGAATTGGCAACCATGCGCTTCTTTTCAAATTTCCCCGCTTGCCACTTTTGTCAGCCTAACCGTTCGTTGAAGATGGCAAGCTCGAATACTAAAATGCAAATCTGGGATTTACCGAATTCTGAAAAAGATGCCGTTACACTTTTACAGAAATATAACATTTTACCAGACGTTAGGAAATGTACCAACTCTCACCCGATGAAGCTTTATTTTGGAAAACAGATTTTTCGGAAGTGCAACGTTGCAACCTGTAATCAACACGCGGGAATAAGAAGTGGTAATTGGTTTGAGGGAAGCCGTATCCTGTTATTAACAGCAGTAAGATTCATGTATTGCTGGTGCAAAGAATTAACAACAATCAAATTTTGTGACGAAGAACTTAATTTAGCTGACAAAACAGTCATAGACTGGAATAATTATATGAGACAGATTTGTGTTCTCCACATAGAAAGAAAAGAAAGAACGAAAATAGGTGGAACTGGCTGCATTGAGGAAATAGATGAAAGCTTGTTCACGAAAAGGAAAAATAATTCGGGTCGAATTTTGCCACAGCAATGGATTTTTGGTGGCGTCTGTCAAGAGACCAAACAAGCATTTTTAACAACCGTTCCTGATAGAACTGCAGCCACGCTTTTCCAGAAAATTGTCGAAAACATTGAGGAATGGAGTACACTTTATTCTGACAGTTGGAGAGCGTATCAGACTGATCAATTGGCAATCGCTGGTTTTAATCATTTAAAAGTAAATCACAAATATAATTTTGTCGACCCCGAAACGGGTGTGCATACCCAAACAATCGAAAGAATGTGGGGTTCCGCGAAATGGAGGAACAAGAGACAACGGGGTACAGCAAGACACCATCTTGAGTCTTACTTGGCAGAATTCATATGGCGACAAGACCAAGAAAAGGATAAAAAAAATTGTTTTGATTCTATTCTAAAAACCATTTCGCAAAATTTTCCACCAAAACGTAATTGATTTATTGTCAAATAAAAGTAAGAATTATACAGATAAAAATTACTTATTATTTTTCTTCCGTCAGCGTATTCCATCGGTCTTATATAATGCCGGCAATATGGTTGCGATAATAAATAAGTACCTAAAAAACATTTATAAATTTTCAAAACTTTTATGCCAATATAAACTTTCATCCTTCTTCTACAAATTTTTCAATGAAGTCACTTGTTTTCGCTATAAATTTCATTTTCATGCGATCTTGAACTTGAAATGGCAGGGAAAAATGTCAGGTCTGTTACCGGACAGAAATCCTGCTTTTATGGATGTTTTCTTCTTATTTCAAAAATTGTTTTATTGCATATGAAAATAAAATGTGTCCCAGAATAGCTATGAAAAAGAAAATTTATCAAATTTTTGTATAAAATATTTTTTTATTTTGAATTTTGTCAGGTCCGTTACCATGCTTAAATTTTTAATTCATAAACTGTAACACCAGTCAGCAGTAACTTTTCTAATTATATTGATACTAATTTAATATTCAAGATTATTATTACAAACATTATTTATGAAATTGTTTAAAATATAATACTGACAAGAATTTTCAGGAAAAGCTTTTATACCCATGGTAATGGACTTGACCATTTGCACTTTATCTTATTATAGGCTAATTCCTTCTGAAGTATAATACATTAGGCTAAGTCCATATCAATTCAGGCAGGCAAAGAAAAAAATCTTACCTTCATAGTCTCAGATGTTTTTGAATTTATTTAACATATATTAAAATTTGGGAAAAGTAAGAAACCCGTATTTTTTTTGTCTTGTTCAAAAAAATTCCTGGCATAAGATACAGGCTGCCAAAGATGGCACGTCAGGTGCACTTTCTCACTTGCGATTTTCGGCAAAATTTTAAAATGCTCTAGCTCTGGAACGGTTCAAGATATTTTGTTGCGGTTTTTTTTATTTAAAAGCTAATATTTTTCTGATTAAAATGATATCCTGCGCTTGGAAATATATCCTTCTGAATTTTTTTTTGAAAAATCAAAAATAATTTTTTTTTCAAAAATGCCAATCCCAAAAATTTTGATTTTTTGACTGTTGATCAGTACCATAGAGTACTACTACATTCCCTGAAATGAGAACTTCCACTTTTGAGTTTAACAGGTTTTGCAAACAATTGAAAATTTTGCCATACATTAAACCAGTTTCCGTTACCACATACTCATCACATATTGGTCTCATGAAATCAAAATCTAGTCATATTTGACATGGCATTTTAATCTATAATAACAAAAAGGCAATGTCTGTGTGTCTTATACACTATAGGCTCAGTGACCGCACATTACAGAGCTACGAAATTTGGCATTCGGAGACCTGGAAGGGTGGGAAGGTGACACATGAAAACCGATTTTTTAAATTTGAATTATTTCTTATTGTTATTTAATGTTTTATGCGATTTTGACCGTTTTCTCCCCTTTTTCCTTCACCATCCAGACATCGCAGAAAAAAACAAATCACACGACCGGAAAGAGCAGACAATTGCGAGTAAAAATATAACAATTTCAAATTTCAGGGACAAATTCTAATATTTTTTAAAGATTTTAAAACAAAAGTCACTTTTGGCTCAAATAAACGAACTTTCGTTTTTAAATCCTCGCGCTGGGAAAAGTACTGACAATTTTGACTAATAATTTACATTTTTAGAAAGCTCAAAGATCAGGCTTTCATACAAGCCCAATCTGGTCAAGAAATAATAAAAGTAGCCGCACGATCCGGATTTTAAGGAGGTAATGATTTTAAATTTATCGGCAAAAACGCGAAAGAAGTTTTTCACCCACATGCGTGTGCAGATGCACGATGTTTCTATGGAGAAAAAAATAAATAAAAAGAAAGCTATGGAGATTGTCGCGGTGCATTTATGCATCGGGTTAGAAAATTACGTTATAGTTTAAATGATGGAATTAAGAGCTTAGCATATGGTCATCATAAAATTTAAATGATTGCATTATGGTGGATTGAATTGTGGTGATGTATTGTATACATTGGGTGGTGGTAACAGTATACAGAGTGAAATTATTATATTTATATGAAATTATTATATTTATTAGAAAATTACGTTATATTTTAAATGATGGAATTAAGAGCTTAGCATATGGTCATTATAAAATTTAAATGACTGAATTATGATGGATTGAATTGTAGTGATGTATTGTATACATCGGGTGGTATAACAGTATACAGAGTGAAATTATTATATTTATATGAAATTATTATATTTATTATATTTTCAAATGTCATCAGTGATTGATTTCTATATGGTTTTTGGTCTAGGGACAATTAAAACCTGAATAAGTGTTTGTTTTTTATACAGTTTTTGGCCTAGGGGCAATTAAAAACCGAATAAGTATTTACTTTTTATACGGTTTTTGATAATAAAATTTAAATGATTGAATTATGGTGGATTGAATTGTAGTGATGTATTGTATACATCGAGTGGTGGTTGGGACCACAATTAAAAAACTTAAACACTGAAGAAATAAAAAAATAAATAAAAATAAAATGATGGAGATTGTCGCGGTGCATTTATGCATTGGTGTTGCTACTTCTGTATGGGATATTTTGCATTTGTTTTAATTCTTCACCATTCATTGGGCAATCATTTTTGCTCAATGTGATTCCTTTTGTAATAGGGAGTGAAGAAATTGGATATTTGAATTTTTTAAACATTTGGCAAACTTTATCAATATACTGCCTTTGATGTATAAAAATTTTGTTATTGGTTTCAGTAAATTCCACACCTAACAGTTTTTTGACCTTTCCTAGTGTTTTGATATCAAATTCTTCCTTTAGTAAAGAAACTGCATGATCAATATCACCTTGATGTTTTGAAAATAAAACTATGTCATCCACATAGACCAACATTAATACTTTGTCTTGGTAAAAATATGCACAATTGCACCATTTGAGTTTGAAGAAATTTAATCTCAAAGTGGTGTCAAGCTCATTATACCACTCTCTGCCGCTATGATGTAGGCCATATATTGCCTTTTTTAGCAAACAGACATGATTTTGTTGGTTCTGATCGACATATCCGGGTGGTTGTTTCATGAAAACTTTGGCATTCAATTTAGCATAAAGCAGGGTTCCCATTTCAGCGCGAACCCGCGAGATTCTCGCGTAATCCATGAAAAATCTCGCGTAAAAATTTAGACTGCGCGAGAATTTCTCTCTCTCCAGTTCCGGCCAAAAATTCTTTTTTCCTTCAAATTGGATACCGAGAAATCCGATGCCCGATCCCGTTCGGAGATCGGGCCGATTGCTTCGCGACCGCAAATCGCGATCAGTTGCCCCGTTGTTGCGAATCGCGGGCCGATTGACGAGCGGTCGCGGACCGCGATTTCGTAGCTACGTCTGAATCGCAGTCAATCGCGATTTGGGTACACTAAAGTACTACGTGTTTCTAATTAGAGAGATATTTTATAGAAAACTATAAGTGTCCCCTCAGCTTGCGCGGATGGCAAATTCGATCAAATAAAATTTTGCTTTTTTTTTTTATAGGATTCTTTCACGGATTTGAATTATGCTCTTTCCGGGTACTTCCCGCATTTTTTGTGTTTTGCTCGAGAAATTTTCTTCTTTCCGCGGACGAAAATCCTTTCCCCCCGTACACAGTATGTCTACAGATTACAAAAATCCCGAAAATGTCGTGAAATTGGCCATATATGCCCAAAAAATGTTACAAAATTTGAACAAAGCAACGAATTTTTTATCAGAGGCATTCCTTTCTTACATGATCTGAAAATCTGTTTCTCCGCGATTGCAAAAACGGCGTTCGCATACGGCGATTCCCACATTTTCTGAGGAGAGATGACCAATGAATATCTTTTTGCCATTTTCACAATATATTTGCATCGACTGAATTTTTTTATAATTATGTCGTTTAATATACAAATAATAAAAACCAAACCATTTTTCTACGGTATTATTAATAAAATGAAAGGTTATTTTGGCCGCAGCATCACGAAAATCTGCATTTGTACGCTATCCTCGGCATACCTCGTTTAATTTGAAAAATATTTCCCACTTTTCCAATCTGTTTGCATCGACTACAGTGTTTGTAATTGTTTCGCGTTTCATACAGAAAAATTGTTTTACAAACGTATTATTTATGAAATAAAGGGCTATTTTGAAAACAAAAAGAAAAAAGTCGAGTCAAACAAAATGGCTAAAATCACATGACTGGCTTGAGATTCAACAAAAGGACGATGCAATCCTTATGTTCTGCAAGTTTTGTAAAAAATACAAAAAAAAAAAAAAAATCCATTTTCAAACATAAAGTCAAATTTATTACCTAATTCTATTTGCCTAGTGAAATAGTTTTCGTCGATATTCGCCTTCGGCGATCAAAAATCGTTAAAGTTTTTAATTGCTAATGCTGCATGAAAATTGATCATAAAATGATTTTAAAAATCAAAATATAAAGTAAATACAGTCGGCCCTCGACTTTTGCAGTTTACAGAAAAAAAAATCGTAAATTCGCATGTGAGTCATTTTACATAAAATAACCCATGTAGACGTTTTTATGTCAGCAAATAAAATCATAACGTAAGCATGGGGGAAGTCAGGAATTTGAGTATTTTTGCTAACAAGTGGGGGGAGGGAGCTATGAAATTACCAAAAATGTACTTACTTAATACTTAAACGACTCCTAATGAATTTTTTAAAAGAATGTCAGTTTTAAGAATTAAAAAATTTAAATGTCGAAGAATATGAGTTATAGTTAATGCTTTCTTTTTTATTACTTTCTAAATTAGCATGGTAAAAAAAAAATGAAATTTTAAGTATCTCTCCTTATAACAGAAAATCTCTCCCAAAATTTTTTGGAAGGAGAGAAATTCTCTCCCTCTTTTCCTGACTTAGTGGGAACCCTGGCATAAAGGTATGCTGTCTTGATGTCTAATTGAAAATGCTTCCAGTTAAGCAAACATACGAAAATTGCAAAAAAAAGCTCTTATTAAGCAAAAATTTATAGCGGGGCTAAATACTTCGTCATACGAATTCCCCTTCTCTCGAGAATATCCCTGAGCCACTAAACGGGCTTCGAATCTCTTTATTATTCCTTTTTCATCCTTTTTGATGGTGTATACCCATCTGGATCCGATTACTTTTTGCGAGATGGGTGCAGGCACTAAGTCCCAGACATCCCTCTCTTGCATTATTGCTATTTCATTATTCATGGCTTCTTGCCATTCTTGTGAGTGTGGGGATTCAATTGCCGATTTATAGCTTTTGGGAATTATTATCTCTATGTTGCTTCTATTATGTGCTATTCTGGCCTGGATTTGATATCTTTCTTTTCTCTGAAGTTAAACAAATTTTGGTCATAATGTATGTTAGACTTAGCACAGAATTTTTTAACGTCATTATGACTTCTCCTTTTATCACCCTTCACCGAATAGTAAACATCAGTTCGAGTTCCATCAGGTTTAGGTACGACTTTCCTTTCCCAGTCGATGTCCGAGCAGGGGGTCAGAGCGGAATCAGCAGGAGAGTCCTCTTCCTCACTAGTATGACTAGTGTCATGGCTCTCACCTGCTTCTTCCTCTGAGAGACTCACTATCCAAACATCCCGATCCTGAATCCGTCGATCGAGTAAATCTCAATGTCTTTGGGGTGAAGTTTCTAGGACAAATAGGGTCCAGGACGCCTTCCGCTGCTTCCATTTCCTCAAAACGGACATTGCTTGTCTCTATCACTTTCTATCTTTCATTAGAAGAATTCTATAGGACCTGGTATTTTCCGCATATCCTACCATAACTCCCTGTTGAGCTCTTAGGTCCAGCTTTTTCAATAAGCTGTTTTGCTATACCAGTATAAGCCTTACATCCAAAAGTTCTGAGATGGGATACAGCAGGCTTCTTCCCATAATACAATTCGTGTGGAGTTTTAACTTTAAATTTATGGCAAATCCTGTTCTTTGTATAAATGAAACATAGGATTGCCTCTGCCCACATTTTGTCACCAATTTTACTTTGATTAAGCATTGCTTTAACACACTCTAAAGCTGTCAGGTTGAATCTTTCAGATACCCCGTTTTGTTCGGGTGTATATGTGTTAGATCGCTCATGCTTAATCCCTAACTTTTTCAAAAAAGCTTTAAATTAACCGTGACAAAATTCCATGCCGTTATCAGTACGGATGCACAAAATCTTTTTGCCTAATTGTCTTTCCTGACAAGCTTGAAAATCCTGAAAAACTTTGAACACATCTGATTTTTGTTTTAAAATAAAAACAAACACGTTGCGGCTAAAATCATCCGTAATAGTCAAAAAATATTTGTTTCCCCCCAATGAAGCTACAGACATTGGACCACAAATGTCCATGTGCAGTAATTGCAAAGGTTTTGTAGATCTAATCCTGCCTATTGGTTTGTATGAAACTCTCTTAGATTTTGCAAGTTTGCAATGAATGCAATTTTCTTTTGTATATTTCAACTTAGGGAGTCCGTTTGCCGCGGAAACTTTACTTGTTTGGTGCAAGTAGTCTGAGTTAATATGGCCATATCTTCTATGCCATAATTCAGTTTTATTCAGAATTTCAACTGTTGAACGACTAATTTTGTTTGACTTTGATTTTAAATCAGATTTGTTTTTCCTATTATTCAAGTTAGGCCTAATTTTGCTTTGACTTTGACTATTTGTTGCAGGGGATTTTCTGACCTGTTTAGAACTTTTGTCCCTCTCCTGATCTCCTTTACGGCCCTCAACATTACTATTTAAATTTTTAGTTGAGTACTGCGGTTTTAAGAAATACAATCCTTCTTTACGTTTAGCGTAAAAGAAGTTTTCTCCCTCAGGAATCTTAAACCATAGTACACCTTTGGCTGCACTAAAAGAATAGCCCTGCTCTTCTAATACAGATGCGGCCAACAAGTTTCGCCGTAATTTTGGTGAATACATAACATTATGTAACACAATATGATTTGTATGATCTTTAAATTTAACATACATATTCACCGATCCAATAACCTCAACTGGGCTTTCCATATCACCCACTGCTAGCGACATAGATGTATCCTTACATTTATTAAATTTAGAAAGCATTTTTATATCATTACAGAAATGTCGCGTAGCAGCGGTGTCAATCACCCAGCTGAGCCTATTGCCAAGATCATCAACAATATTAGCTTCAACATTAATATTTGAAAATACTTCAATAATATTAGAGCTAGTCAACTTTTTCAAATTTGGGCATTGTGCCTTTAAATGACCAGTTTCATTACAAACAAAGCATGATCGTATGACCTTAATAGACTTTTTGACTTTAGTGACATTTTTGCATTCAGCGTTAACACTAGAAAAATATACAGATGAATTGGAAGTTACATTGTCACAATCTCTCTTCAACTACCTTATCCTTCCTTCTTCCTGGGACAGCTCCTCTTCTGAATTTTATCTATCTTGAAGTCTTTGTCGCTCCAACGGTAGATGACTTGAATAATACTTTGGTATTCGTCTGGCAGGTACCGGATGGCTTGAAACGCTACGTATATGTCCTCCACGGGATGGTTCACGTTCTTCAGCTTGGTGACCGCTTTCCTTATACTTGTACAGAAAATATCCACTGGTTCCTCGATTTCCGGGCGAAGACTGAAAAACTCATTCAACAGACGAACTAGGTTAGCGCGCATTGGGGCCTCAAAGTGCGCCTCCAACTTTTCCCACGCATCCGCCGGGCTGTCGTTGATGTCGAGTAATTCACGGTATTCTGCCGATATGTTCCGAAACAGGATGGAAAGTGCGTGGTCGCTGCTGCGCATGTACTCTTCTCGCTCGCGTCGTAACATAGACTCGTCGACTGGCAATGCAATACGGTTGACATGGCCGTAGCATCCTTCTCCTTTTAAGAAGAAAGAAATTTCATTACGCCAGGTGACGTAATTGTCCCTGTTTAACGCTTCTATGCCGTTGCTCACTTCCATAGTCTCTTAATTTTAACTGTGACTAGAGTGCACTGTTTACCTTTCTGCTTGATGCAAATGGTGTCACTCGCGGCCCCCGTCGATGGAATTCACAACACTTCACTGCTTCTTTGCTGCACTATAAGGATAAAAGTTAGGGCCTTAACATGCTGGGGCCCATAACCTAAAATGCTGGCGACTGGGAAGTATTTTAGAAATTTTAGCGCTGTTTGCCCGTTCCTTATAATTCTGACGTGCTGGTATTACTATTAGCAGAGTAGAAGTTTAGCAGAGGATGATGTGCAGTTGTGAAGTGTACTTCAATAAAAAGCAAGTTCGTCAAACACAAACACAACTTTTATTCTTGTGAGATCCATTGCATAATTTATAGTTACAAAAGCACTGTAACATTTGTTGCAAAGCAAATAGTATATACAAAATGAACTAGCAAGCTCATGAAAAAGGGTTTGTAAACAGTTTATGACTAGGCACACACTCTCAGTTACTCGTTGCTATAACATTGGTAAGTAGAGGAAAAGCTACATTACCACAAATGCCGTGCACGTTAACGAAGCCACCATCGTCAGGTCACACATCGTCAGGTCATTACTCTGAGTCCAAGACCGCGAAAAATTAACTTGGTCTCTTTAAAATTGAAAGAGTCAATAGTAGAAAATATTTTATCGCACTTTCCGAAATAACTATCGGAACCATGACTCCTACTTTGTTTAAGCAACTTAGCTGACAATGCTAAAGTACCGCAACGTACTCATACAGAGTATTTGCTAAGCATCAGATCATACGATCTATCTATCGATCAACCTATCGATCAGACAACCAGTCTATCAAAGATCAAGACAAGAGATCAAGAGAGATAAGTAACTGAGAATGTGTCCTATCATATTTACACCATGATGGGTACGCTCCGGAACTCAACCGTTGACGGCAGCGCCCTCCCTATATGCAAATCAGGATGCGCGCGCGGCGAGAAGGCGATTTGCATGAATGGCATGCTCTGTTCCCGTCACAAGTCGTTCACGGGAAAGGTAAAACCATTCTTAAAATTGTTGGAAATAATCAATACATCGCGATTCACGTTCCTGTGAACGGGCGTTTATGCAAATTTAATATGAACGACTCTTCCCGTTCACCGGCGTGAACCGTGATGTTTTTCAACATGAGGTTTCATGCAAATCAGTTCTCAATGCGTACGCATCTGATTTGCATATCCGGGGGCGTTTCCGGAACTGTCCATTCTCGGATATATAGGGCAGAGGTTTCTTGAAGCAAATGAGAAGGTCGAAAGAGTCGATCGAGATCAGATCCGACGTCTGAAGAAGTCAGACGAGATAGACACTGATGGTCTGATGCAGGCAGACAGAAATGTTTTTGACTGAAGTACTGCGGAATATCGTTTGACGACGGTGAATAGTCGAAACGGATGCAGATGTGGTCAGTTTGGACCAGCATGTATTGAACGTTAAATTTACTTACAAACGTTCGGAAGCCGCTTTAAATATTTTCCTGATGTTCTATCCTTTGGTTTCCCTTTGCCAAGTGATGGTGGCTGAAATACACGCAAGTGATAGAGGTAGTATAGTAACTTACTACCAAATGCTTCAAGGAATCTCTGTCTAGTCATTTACAACTAAAAATCTTTTGTACATAGTATATTTTTGATGTTTTACGGCATGGAAAATTACCAGGTACGTGTAATATGCCGAGTTGTGTTTTTCACCAAATAAAGTGAACGAAGTTTTTCTTTAAAACTGGACTTGTGTACTTTCATAACCCAGCCAACACTTATTGACTCTGACAGTGCGTGCTTTGCTATCTTCAAATTTTTAAATTTTCCAAGAAAAATGAAGACACGTTCCTGCGATAACGAGAATCGCGACAAAAACAGAACCAAGTTTCCAACAAATATTGCTTGTTGAAATATTTTTCCTCATGCAATATGTTCCTATCTTTTTTTCTGGTAGGTTGGCATCTATGCATTTTTTATGTCAATCCCTGAAATTAATGTGATTTATACTTTTTTTTTATTATTACCCAGGCTGTCTAGCTCACCCAAAGGGTGCAGATGAGTTTCAAGGGTATGATTTATATTTTGTCAAAGCGACAAGAAAAAGAGTAGCAATTATAAAACAAAAACTTATTTTAGATTTGCAAATACAGAACCCTAGCTGTCAACTCTGCATTTCTTCGTAAAACTCCGATATTTGCATTGACTGCCGATCTCCGGACAAATATACAAATTCCTCCCCCCCCCCTTTTTTTTAAACTTTTAAGATGAATATAGTAAACAGATTTTAAAATGAAATTCCATACTTCCCATTATTGACAAAATTGGCCACAAAAAGTGACTAAATTTCGCTCGGGATTCCCTTATAATATTTTAATTTTAAATGTGTTTAATTTTTATATTTGTAATATGAGAAAGATTATATGGAAATGTCACTAAAATGTGCATTTATACTTGATTATCGATTTAATCCCTTTTTATTATCATGTATTTTCCATTCTCGCAATTTGTTTTCATCAACTAAAACTTTTATATTAATTGCTGTTTTAACTCAGGAAAATTAATTTTCAAGCATGAAATGAAGGGGTATTGGGGATGACTGTATAAGATAAGATGATCATAATTGAAAATTGTTAAATAGAAGTTTTTTTTTTTAATTTGTTGTTTTTTTTTATGCCCTTTTTGCCAAGTGAAAACAAATTAGCAATTTTTTCCATTTATTTTTTCTTGAGTTTCTTTTTCAGTTTATTTTAAATTTTAAGAAAATTTAGAACAATTTTTAATATAAAAATCTGAATTATTATTTTTTTATATCTTTAACAAAAATGGACATTTAAAAAATAGTTGTTATTGTTAGAGATGTAAAAATGGCAACTAGCCGTGTCTATTTGGCACCTAGAGTCAGAACCTATAGGCATCAAATGACGCCTAGTTTAAATTTTTAATTTCTAACACTGGTTGTGACGTCAAAAAAGTTAAGACTCCTTCCACCCCTTAAAGCGGCTTTCGGGAGTTTGATGTCTGACCACCCCTGATAGTCACCCATAGGGGAGGTAATGGGGGATCACACTCCCCCTTGGACATTCAATAACAAAAGTGAGCATGAAGCCAGTTGATGTTGTACATCATGTATTTGAGTTTGCTCTCGACTGATTTCAACTGATTTCACAGTACTGTAGTCATGTCTGAAATCGAAGCTCCGGTAGCGCCGGAGCACGCTGTTGCAATGGAGACGAATGGTATTGTACTTGGTGATAGACCTTTTGATACCACTTCTGTCACAGTAGAGGATGTTAATGCCTGCCAGAAAGACCTACTACATTTGGATACCAAGTGTATTATCTTAGCTGCTAAGGCAGGTAAAACCATGGAGGATCATGTACTGAACACCGAGCTGAAGCACAACCAAGATGCCCTCTACAGGAAATTCTCCAGGATGGCGGATGTCTGCTCGGTGAGTATATTTAACTTTACTCCCCCCCCCCTGCTCAAGATGTTACGAACGAGTCTCCTAAAGACTCAAACTCTGCTTTACTGGATAGCAAGAGCGAACACGTAGTAGCACCTAATGCTCCACTCATTGATGTTTTTACCCGTGAGGTAACTAACTCGGTCAGCAACCTTAGCTTAAATAATTCAAATCTAAACCAGCAATCTTCCTATAAAAAGAGATCTAGAACAGAGAGCAATGAGACCTCAGACATTAGCTCTGAAACTGAACGTGATTGGACTACTGTCCAAAGGAAAAACAGGAGCCATAGAAATTCCCAAACCTCCCCTAAGGAGAACCTAAACTCTAATTTAAACTTTAACCTAACCTCTAACTTAATGGCTAATAATAAATTCAACTCTTTGAAAAGAAACAGTAATGGACCTGAAACGAACGACCAGGTAGCCTCAGTGCCGAAGCCATCCCCACTTCTGCTTATCAGTGCTAATCAGCCCGAATGGCCATCAATCTTATACAATTTGAAAGTAATTGCACCAAAAATCATTCCTAAGCTCGAAGGCAGCTTCTTCAAGGTGCATCTAGCCAACTCTGATGAGATTAGGAAGTGCACTGACTTCTTGAAAACTAGCGGAGTTCAGTTTAAATCCTTCAACTTAAAAGAAGACCGACCTCTTAAGGTCGTGATCAGAGGGTTTCCGGTTGCTACGTCTATTGAGACGATTAACCAGGTAATAGAAGCAATGGGGTTTCCTGTCCTCAATAATTTTCGTTTATCACAAAGAGGCAGCAAACAGTCACTTCCCCTTTATTATCTACAGCTTAGAAGAGAAATGGTTACGGGGCCAGTTCAACGCCCAATAGAGTCATAAGTACAAGTATCTTTAAAGAAATCGTTCCAGTGTTCAGATGGGGGCCGCACCTGGCACCATTTTGAAGTTCGTGTGAACAACGAAACGCAACAGTATAAACGTAAACAGTGTACAAGAACTTTTGCTTCTGCTTCTTCAAAACTACGAGTGGCCATGGAGGCAAGTAGAACGGAGTTGCTGACGCGGGACAACTACGTCACCTGGCGTACCGACATCTCATTCGTCCTCAAGGGAGAAGGATGTTTCGGACACGTAGATGGAAGTGCTAAGCCTATCGAAGAAGACGCAACCGCGAGTCGTCGCGACTACGATGATTTTTATCGCCGGAAAGACCGAGCGCTCGCCATCATTTATCAAAGTTTATCCTCGGAATACAAGGAGTTGATAAACGTCACCGACGAACCTAGTCAAGTATGGAATACCTTGAAAGAACATTTTCAAGCGCCTTCCCGAGCCAACCTGGTTAGATTACTAGATGAGTTCTTCGACGTTCGGCCGGAGCAAGATGAGCCTGTTGACATTTTTTGCTCAAGACTGCGGAAGGCCGTGACGAGGCTTAAAGACGCGAAACACCCCATTGAAGACCTGTATGTAGCATTCCAGTCGATTCGGTACCTTCCGGAAGAATTCCGAGGTATCGTTCAAATTATATATCGATGGAATGACTCGGACTTCAAGCTCAGCAAAATACAAGCAGAGCTAGCAGCGGAGGAGAGCCGGCTGAGGCAGCAAGCAAGTGACTTTTCCAAAACTGTGAGTTCAAATTCTGCATATTTTACTTCTAAGAAATTTGTAAATAGAGTAAAAGTGTCTAAACTTCCAAATGTATCTCATAATGTGTCTAATGTAAATACTTCTAGTCATAATGTAAATATTTCTAAAAGTAAAATTAAATGTTTTAAGTGTAACAAACTAGGTCATACTAAATCTAATTGCAGTAGAAATAATGGATCTAGTATTGTGGAATTTCTTGGGTCTCCACAGATTGAGGCTAATACTGTAATCGATCCCAGCGATAGACTCAGCTGGGTAGTAGACACTGCTGCTACGCGACATTTCTGTAATAACATTAAGTTATTTTCAAAATTTAATGAGTGCAAAGGCACTTCAATGTCGCTAGCAGTAGGGGATGTCGAAAGTCCAGTTGAGGCTATCGGGACGGTGGAAATGTATGTCCAATTTAAGGATAAGCAAAGTATTATCAAATTGGAAAATGTTATGTATTCTCCTAAACTTAGGAGAAATTTATTAGCTGCATCTGTTCTTGAGGAACAAAATTTTAGTTTTAATGGAGCTAATGGGGTTCTATGGTTTTTTACACCTAAAGGGGAGAAATTCTTTTATGCAAAAAGAAAGGATGGGTTATATTTTTTAAAACCTAAGTATAGTACCCAGGAACAACATAACGTAGCAAACCGTCAATCTAAAGATAGGGATCGAGATGGAGACAAGAAACACAAAAAGGATAAGAAATCCAAGGATAGGGATCCTAGTGCTTCCAGAAAAATAGACAAAGTAAAAATAGCACCTAATCTTAAAGAAACTAAATTTAAATCTGACAAAACAAAAACTAAGCAGAATAGAAATGTGGATAGTTTAATATCTAAGCCTAGCAGTTCAGTAACTGAACTTAATAGTACAAACTGTCTTTGGCATAAATGATATTGCCACATAAACGCTGAATATCTTCTCCAAACCAGCAAAGTTTCTGCCGTAAACGGACTTCCTAGGCTTAAATACAAAAAGTTAAATTGTAAATCGTGTAAATTGGCTAAGTCTAGGAGAGTATCGTATAAACCCACCGGTAGGATAAGGTCCACTAAACCATTGCAATTGTTACACATGGATGTGTGTGGTCCCTTACCCACAGCCTCATATGGTGGGAACAAGTATGTCTTAACTATAACAGATGATTATAGTAGAAAAGTTTTTGTTTACCTCATGAAACAGAAGTCAGAAGTATTTTCACATTTTAAAGAGTTTCAGGCCAGAGAAGAAAGGCAGTTAGGTACTAAAATTCTATGTATCCGGACGGATAATGGGATGGAATTCTGCCATGATAAGTTCAAAAAGTACCTGAAGGATATCGGTATTAAGGCTGAGAGGACTAACACATATACCCCACAGCAAAATGGAGTATCAGAGCGATTCAACTTAACCGCATTTGACTGTGTTAGAGCCATGTTGAACGACAGCAAATTACATGACAGATTCTGGGCGGAAGCAATATTGTGTTTTGCATACACTAAAAATCGAATATGTCACAAATTTAAGACAAAAACTCCACATGAACTCTACAGTGGTAGAAAACCTTCAGTCAAACATCTTAGAACCTTTGGTTGTAGAGCATATGTAGGCAAACCCAGTCAGCTCAGAAAGAAGTTAGACATGAAAGCTACAGAAGGGGTGATGGTAGGCTATGCTACTAAAACTAAGGGCTATAGGATATTTTTGTCAGGAGAGAAACGAACAATTGAGACCTGCAATGTGAGGTTTGATGAGGGTGATGTAGTGGAAGGCATCCTGGACCCAATTTGTCCCAGAAATATCTCCTCAGGGATATCAAGAGATAACCTTTCAGAATACTCCGACGGGGAATATCCGAGAGAGCAGTCTGATGGGGGGGCAGGAGAGAGTGAAGACACTGGTGACGATCCGTCTGAATCCATTCAGGAAACGGACTCTCCTGCTGACTCCAGTATGACTCCTTGCTCGGATATTGCTTGGCAGCGAAAGACGGTTCCAAGACCCGATGGGAGTAGAACCGATGTGTATTATTACGCTCAAGGAGATAATAAAAGGCTGAGGTCGCACAATGATGTTAAGAAATATTGTGATAAAAGGAATATACAATTTGATCAGCAACTGTTTAATTTTCGGGAAAATAAAGGTCTTAAAAGGGTCAGAGGCAGACCAGAAGCAAGCAATATTGAAATAAATATACCAAAAGGGTACAACACTGCTATTAAATCTTCCCAGTCCGAAAAATGGTGTAAAGCTATGGATGAAGAAATGGCCGTAATGCAAGAGAGGGGTGTCTGGGAACTAGTTCCTGCATCCACCTCACAAAAGCATATAGGCAATAGATGGGTCTACACCATTAAGAAAGACGAGAATGGGAAAATCAAGAGGTTTAAAGCTCGTTTGGTAGCCCAGGGGTATGGTCAGAAAAAGGGAGAATCATACGATGAAGTTTTTAGCCCTGTTGTTAACTTCAAAGTTCTCTTCTTAACTTGTTATCACAAAGAGGCAGCAAACAGTCACTTCCCCTTTATTATCTACAGCTTAGATCCGGGACTAACACGGAGGATGTTTATTCCATAAATTCGATATTAGGCACAGAAGTGAAGTTGGAGCCTTACACAGGAAGGAAAGGCTTTGCCTCCCAGTGTCATGGTTGCCAAGCTTATTTTCATAGTCCTGCAGTCTGTACACTGACACTGAAATGTGTGAAATGTAGAGGGCCCCACTCTGTCAGTAACTGCACTGCTGATTACGTCCTTTGCTGCAACTACAACGGACAACATGCAGCAAACTGGCGTGGTTGCCCGAAAAATCCGGGCAACTCATCCATGCCTAATCGCCGCAATCGCCCCCCTAACACCTCTGATCAATCTTCCAAAATTGCAGGAACCACTCCCCAGTATAGACCTGGGAACCAAGGGCATTCGTTTCAAACTGCTGGAGTCCCCCCCCCCCTCAAATCGTAATCGAACGAAGCTTGGCCGAAGAAGTCGACCATACCCCTGCTACCATCGATATTCAAGATATTGAAGTCAATAGCTCTAAATTACCAAAAATGCAAAGGATTTCCAGGGCTTGCAATCAGAAGCCAGCCAATCCTTCTGGCAAAAACATAGACTATACGGCATTCCTTTCATCCTTAATGGCCATGAGGAATACCCACAATAAAGACTCAATTTTAAAAGCTTTCAGCCTAGCGCTCCCTGACCTGAGAGAGGCACCAACGGAGATAGATATGATATTTCATATCTATCAGCGCTATGACGCGCTCCTTATGTAACCTCCCCCCCCTTTCTGACTGTTTTTTCTGGCCTCGTCATGTTCCCGTTTTCGGCAACTTGTAACTTGCAATCTCTGAAAATCGGATTCTGGAATGCCAATAGAGTGCATTCCAAGCTCGATGAGATGCTTGGCTATGTTTTAAATAATAACTTTGATATCTTCATGGTAAACGAGACTCATCTGGCCCCGCCTTCCAGTTCAGATATCTGCAACTATACTGGATATTTTACTTATAGACCCATCGGACCTGGAAGGCATACTTTCGACGGTACTGCACTCTATATCAAAAACTATATCCAGCATCATCGTCTTAGCGTCCCGGTCTTCACGAAGCTTGAAGTCACGCTTATTAAAGTTACTATTCCAAATTTAGTCACGATTGCATTCGCTTCAGTGTATATCCCTCCACCAAGTAATAAAATTAGAGCACTCCCGTCCAGCGAATTTGAAGCACTTTTAGGACTCTGCAGTAGTATGGTCATTTCTGGTGATCTAAATTCACTCCATAGCACCTGGGACACAGCTTCGAACCGCTATGGCGTCTCTCTAAAACGATTGGCTCAGTGCGCCAACTTCAGGATCATAGCTCCACCCACCCCCACTCACTATGACACAGGAAGATCCTCCAGTACTATTGATTTGGCTATCTTTCAGAACATTCCTTCCAACTATACTATCAATGCAGAATCAAATCTGGCATCTGATCACCTTCCTGTGGTTCTAACCCTTAATTTTTCAAATATTTCTTTCGACCACTCGGTGGAGCTATCTACAAATTGGGATGACTTCAGATACATCCTTCAAAATTTTAAAGCCCCCCCCCCCCACCTCCAAATTACTAGCACGGACGATATTGAAAAATGCATCCAAAAAATAAACCATGTACTGCTCGGGGCAGTTGCTGCAGCCTCAAAACCAAATCGTTCTCGACCTAATCATCACAAACTTCCTTGTGATATTAGGGACAAAATTAAGCAGCAAAATCGGTTAAGGAAACTTTGGTAGCGCACCAGATTCCCTGATTACGACGCAGAATTCCGTAAACTTCATAACGAGATCACGGCCTTGATTAAAAAACACACCCAGCAACGCTGGCGAACACACCTTGAGGAAATTACACCTACTAATCACAGTTTCTGGCGAACAGCAAAAAACCTAAGGACCACCAAAACAACAATTCCACCCATTAACGACCCAAATGGACTTCTTGCCCAGACTGCGGAGGAAAAAGCTAATGCTTTCGCAGACAGCTTCGAACTCCAATTTTCACCACACATTGACTACAATTTCAGCCATACTTATGACAATACTGAAAACGACCTGCAACAGACAATCAACAACGCACTCCTTTCACAAGCACCAAACGATATTGGCTGAAATTCTTCACATCGTTGATGGATGCCAAAAGCCTTCGGGTTGGCTGTGTGGTCTGGGTCTTCAACATCATTGATGGACTCAAAGTCAAGAAAGCCCCTGGTCCGGACAGAATTTGCAATTGCATCATCAAGAACTTACCTGACCTGTATCTTTGTTGGATGACTATGCTTTTTAATTACATGCTAGATTATCGCTTTTCCCCCCAGAGTTGGAAAACTGCCATCATCTGCCCTATTCCAAAACCAAATCAAAATCTTACATTGGTCGAAAATTGGCGACCAATATGCCTTCTTTCAAATTTATCCAAAATTTACGAAGTGGTGTTACTTAGACGTTTAGATAGTTTTTGCAGACTCAACAACGTTTTAATACCTGACCAGTATGGATTTCGGTCTGCTCATTCCACGCAATCCCAACTCTTGCGTGTTGTTGAAACTATCCACACAAATGCTAACAACAGGCAGCATACTAGAATTGTTTGTTTCGACATTGCTAAAGCTTTCGATAAAACATTAATTCCTGGGGTAATTACCAAGCTGGTGCGACTTGGAATCTCAACCCCACTTTTGACCATCATCAATTTGTATCTTACTAATCGTTCCTTCCGTGTACAAATTGATCAATCTCTCTCTTCTGTCCAACCAATCAGAGATGGGGTACCCCAAGGAGGGAATTTGAGTCCCCTTCTCTTCAACATCTTCATCAACGATATTCCAAGCATTCCACAAATCAAGCTCATAATCTTTGCAGATGACACAGCATTGATAACGCGCAGCCGATCACCACAAAACTCCATCAACACGCTGCAAAGCTACATCAAACACAGCCTTGAGCACTGGCTCGTTACTTGGGAATCAAAATTAACGCGACCAAGAGTGCAGTATGCATCTTCAAACCGCACTACCGAGATCTGAATCAAAAGTTCACCCTTAAAATTTTTAACGAAAACATCCCTTTTGAGCACTCTGTAAAGTATTTGGGAGTCACACTTGACGAACATCTAACTTACAGAGAGCATATCAATAACAAAGTTCTCAAGATCAACAAAACCTATCGTTCCCTTCTCCCTCTTCTCGGTAGTAACTCCCACCTTTCCCTCCCTAATAAACTGCTGATCTATAAACAAGTCATCGCACCGGCATTTTTGTATGCTAGCCCTAACTGCTATTGCCCTAGTACACGCCAAAAGGAACTTTTTAGGCTCAGCAGAACCGGCATCAGGAGGGCTGTTGGGCTCCTTACTGGGCACTGCACCCTCAAGAGATATTAAATCAAAAATTTTACCCTTTCAATCCCTTTTTAACCTTTCGTGGGTCAAGGCCCACGCTAACATCCGGGGTAACGGGGTCGCCGATGTTAACGCTAAATTAGCCACTTCTACTGGTTCCCCTATTGCAGTTTCCTTCCCTTATTCCTTCTTGAAAAACCTTTGTAAAAATTACCTTCTTAATATTTGGCAATCCCTCTTAAACAATTATATTTCTCCCCGGACCCATGACCCTGCTAGGATCCTAACCTTTCTCCCCAAAATTAACTTAAACATCCAAATTTATAACAAATATCTCATTTATTTTCTTACTGGTCATGGTCCATTCCTAGATTACCTCTACCATTTTAAACATAAAAGAACGTCATGCTGTACTTGTGGTGCTTATGGTGATGTGGACCACTATGTCTTTTCGTGTCCACACACCTCCTCTTTTCATCTGGTCAAACCTTCTCCTGCTCATTGTGCGACCTGGTTCTCCGGTGTTAGCAAAAACCCCATTCTTTTAAATAAATTAAAAAACTGTGTTCTCATTGCGAGAGAAATCTCTAATAAAATTACTTAACCTGCCCGTGAGCACCCCTCTGCTTTCAGCTTCTCGATCAGTGAGGTTTAATGCTCCCTGGGTTTCCCGCTGCTTGTTTTTGTACATATTAGTTGTACATATTGGTTGTACATCTCTGTATATGCTGTATTTATATTTTTACTGAACATAGTTGTTAACCATTTTACCATTTAATCATAATACCAACTACATTTATTACATTAATTTGTCCTGGGGCGCGGTAGCCCATTGGTTAGCGCGCTGGAGTTGCACTCGGTAGGCCCGGGTTCGATTCCAGCCACTGCCAAAACTGCCGCCGTGTTCACGCGGAGTACGAACACGTTAAACATGTGGGTCCGTAAGTCCTTCCGAGAGGTTGGTGGTAGGGGAAGGAGGGTACGGTCCCTGTGGATGCCTCCCCCACTGGGTTCCGGTCTAAATTGGGTGGCACTTCCCGGCCGTCCAAACAGTTACCTTACACCTTTCTGGTAGGTCGGACGGTCTGGGTAACAACAACAATAACAACAACAACCCTCAAGAGACACCTTAATATTATGGGTGTCACCAAGGATTCGCTTTGCAGAGGCTGCAATCACAGCGAAGAAACTGCAGCTCACATTCTATGTGAATGTGAGGCTTACTCTGCTCACAGATTCGAGCACATTGGTCGTCATGTGATTGAACCCTGGGAGCTGAATGACATTCCTGTCAAGTGCCTGCTTACTTTCGCATCGGCTACTGGTCTCTTTTCTTAGAGATCTTTTTTTTTTCTTTTTCTTATGGGGTAGTACAATAGACCTCTGGTCGATGTGCTGGGCGCTTCTGGAGCCACCCTCCTTCATTTCATTCATTCATTCATGCTAGCCCTATATGGGGTGCCGTGGCAGAATGCCACACTCAGAAATTGCAAGTTTTCCAAAACAAAGTCCTTCGTTGTATTGTTAAAGCTCCTAAGTACGTCCAAAATGAAGTAACTCATCACGACCTCCAAGTCTCTGGCGCTGCAGAGCAGGTTCGGAAATTCTGTCAAAATTTTTACAAGAAAAACTCTAGCAGGCCCTGTATGAGAAACGTTGACCAAACTTGCGCTTTGACCTCATTTTCCTTTTACGGAAAACGCAGAACAAGGCATCTTGTACTTGATTCCCAGCGAACCAGATGGAAGAAAGCGAGGTATATCGCTTCACAGGACGGGGTCTTCTAGAGTCTTTCATCCCAAGATTTTTATTTTAGTTGAAATATTAAATTTCAACGTTTCCCCCTTTTGGTCTCCCTTGGCAATCGGTAGATGGCACCACAGATGCCCACTTCGGTGAGCAGAGGTGGTTCTGGCTGCAGATTCCGAGCCGATCAATAGGATTTCAATTGGCTTGCATTTGCCCGCGACCCTTCACGCCAGCCCAGTACTTACAAATGTATTTTCGTTGCTGACCGTATACACTGCTGTTACGTACTCAACAAATCTCTGATAAATAATTTTAATTGATTCTTGATTCCTTACTTATAAAACCTTAAACTTAATTCATTATATAAATGTTAATTGTCAATCTAAACTGTAAATTTAAACTATTTATTAAAGTGTAAACTGTAAATTCTTACTGCGTAACTTGCATTTTCCGACCTTGTTTTTTCCTGCTGAAATAAACTTCAGCGCTTCTTGAATTTTTTAGTGTGGCTCGCTCTTGTGATTTTCTTGCCCTCCCACCCCTTCTGTACAGCCGAGCAGGCATCAACCATCGCCAAGACATCAAATAACCTGACCAATTCCAAACTTCAAGCTGTTCCAAACCTCACGCCCACTGGAGTGGAGTGCCATTGCTGACCACGCATATTGCTATAGAACTCACACCCTATGGTCTGACATGCTATTTTCGATGTGGGGATGAGTCTCCTAGAGACAGGTACCCCGTAATTTAATAAGTTTGCTCTCCCCCCCCCCCTTGGAAAAAGTTTTACATTTGCCTATGTATGTAGAAATATATTAGAATATTATTAGCAAGTGATAGAAAAAAATATATCAGTTTTGTAAATATAAACAGCTAGAACTCACAAAATAAAGCAATTCAAAGAGTGCACTAAAAATGGGTCAGAACACTGTAGTCAACAATGTCCTTAAACAATTTTGTTTATTAATTATTTACAAATACTATATTTTAAAAACTTAAAAATATCTTAACCACAATATGCTTAAAAATCCAATAGAAAATTATCAATGGCTTTAGTTTAACTGAGATTCTCGTGTAATGTGATTTTTAAAAGGAAATCAGATGCATTCTTTCTAAAACTCCCAAATACATAAATGGATACTTCTCCATATTGTTGCTGCGACTAAGTCTACTTCACAAACTACTTAAGTTTAATGGTAGTCATTATTAGTGTGTTTCTTCGTCTTGATATTATTTGTTTAAATTTTGGTGAATGTCATGCTATTCGTGGAAAATGCCTCATATTTTTTGTATTTACATATGACTTTTTTCTATGAAGATTAATTAACAGAACCATGTTTGATCCAAAATGGCAGATCCATTAACCTTGTCCAAGAAAATTCCATTGATGAAACGTCATGTTCCATATCCAATCCTTATCTTAAGTTACACTGTTTATAAAGGGTTTAAAATGGGGGAACAACATCTTTCTGAAAGCTATCTTATAGTTCTACCTTATCAGCCAAGGCGGAGTTTGAGAGATGGGCAGTTCTAACAGCACAATTCTTTTAATGCATCGTGAAGGCTAGAAAATTTTAACTTCTAGATATGCGTTTTAATGGGAAAAATACTTTGAAATGTCTCATTTTAAGTAAGCAAAGTGTAACAGTTTTCTGAAAAAAGACATATATATTTGCAAAATTATTTTAAAAAATTTAATAAATAAAAGTATCTTTAAATTAGATTTTAAACAGGGGAGGCTCAGCTTCTGAGCCTCAATGGACGCTATGCGACTGGTTGTATGTACATATAAATATACATATGAAAAATCATTGGGGGTACTAATATAATATTCAAGTATGCTTAGTGCCATTGCCCATTCAGCTATGTAATGGGAAATTACTCCTTTATGCATTGTGACTTAAATATGTGATGATTGCAAACAAATTTATAAGCTGATAATTAGAGGTAATACCAAAAGTTAATATTAATTGTAGTTGTAAAACTTTTAATATTTTCTCTGTTAATATTAAAGAATATCAACTGCATTGTAACTAACAGTCAACAATGTGATATGCTAGATGTCGCTGCATAGGTTATGATATGATATAAAACTTTGCTAATGAATATTACCGTTGGTCCAACATTGTTAATTACAAGTTTATTCTAATACATAATAGTAATCAATACAGATTTGCATGACTATAATCAACTTGTTAGAATTAAAGATATGCTAGAATTGAAATTATAGCTGTTAAGTATATTAAATTTGATTCTGTAATAAAATTCTGTGGACCGATCGTTTTTTTTTTTATGATTTATCAATTTTCAGTAACATATTTAATAAAGAAAAATTCTAAACTGTTTAAGAATAAAAACACTTTAAAAGACATATCAAAAAACTGTAGTAAACGGCTAAATATTTACTTTTTTAGTTTCGCTGAAATTGCTTTGTACTGAGCTAGAAAGTCATTAGAAGAAGACTCCATAAAGTGAAGTGCGTTCTTAGTTTATTTCACAATTACTCATAGAAATTAAAAAAAATCTTGGGTTAAACCACAGAATACTATACTAATTTGTGGGTTAAACCTAGAACCAGTACAAAGAAAAAAACCAAAACTATTTTATCTCAAAATGTAAACAAATTCTCCGAAAAAAATAAAAATTGTTGGTGTCGGAATGAATGATTACTACTGAATTTTATGGAATAAATTATTACTAAATACATTGAGAATTTCTCCAAATAAAAATCTATGTTGTTTAAAATTTATATTTTTGATTTTTCAAATGCCGTAATATTAAGATCACTGCAATTTTAGGATCATTTTTAAAATTTTGTAATAAAAATTTAATTACTTTTGTTGGCAAAAAATTTTCAGAAATAATAAGCGACATAATAATGAATTTCCTCAACACAAATAAAATGTAATTCAAAAATTTTAATGCGCGTGGAAACACTTTGGATAAATGTTTTATTTCATCCAATGTGTATTGTGTCCAACCTCAACTTTCAGCATCGCACAAACTTGCACGACAGACAAAATTTTGAAAATTAAAGAGATAATTTGATATAATAACCTTGAGAATTTGTCAGCCAGTTAAAAAATGCAGCGTTTTTTTTTTTTTTTAAGTTTTCGGTGAATAAGCTATGAGCGTGCATAAAAAAAATAATAAATCATTACGATTATTAACTGAAACTTTGAATTTTAGTTACTGCATTTTCTTCTACAAAAATAAGAACTAGCATTGTTGCATTTTACAGAAATAATACAATTTTCAACTAACCAGCTGATATGTTATGATAGGTCATCAACAGCTGAAAATGTTACATTTCTTATTTTTATCCGGATAGCTGCAGCATCGAGTGCGCAAGCGCAGTTGAAATGCTGTAATGTTTGTGTTCGAATTGCCTAAAAATCTAATTAATCCTTAAACAATGAACACCATATTAGCATTCTGTCATGAAATTTCTTTCATTAAACGTCTATCAAAACTATATAATTGTTTCTTTTCCTAATATCTTATGTTGAAGTCTAAGGAAAAGATAGCGGAAGCTGACAATCTTTCATTGTTGTCGTTCAGCTTATCCGATTCCAAGATGGCGAACACTGCCCACCCAGGATTTTAAGTGCAAATTATATTGGAATTTAAATTTAACATTTGTCCTTGTGTATTTGAATTTCACATTCTCTGTCGCAAAACATGGAACTGCGTGTGGGAAATAAGTACCGTCTTGGTCGCAAAATAGGTAGTGGATCGTTTGGTGATATATATTTAGGTGAGTTGCAGTAGCTATTGTTGAAAAACTCGTATTTTAATGGGGTAATCACTGCTATGTAATATATATTTAATGGAAGAAATTTAAAATACAGTATGTAACAAGTCTCATTTACTGTTCATGAAATAGTCATTATGCATTGTTATACGATCTGTTTATAACGATATCCTTGTGGCTGTTTAAAGCAAATTTAAATGCAATATTACTTGACCCTGTAAGATTAAAATGTTGTGCATGGCCTAAATATAATATATTAACAGTACTATAGCTTTGATTTTTAAGCCCATCTGCTTTATTGTGATTTTATAAGCTTATATAAGTGACAAACAAAAGAATAGTTAAATTTATGGTGCAAGTTTACTATTATTTGTTGATAAGAAGTGGATTTTTCTTTCAAATTGCGTCGTTGTTTTGGTTATATATTTATAGTATTTTGAAATTAATAAAAAATAATTCTTATTCGTTCCATGAAGAAATCAAATGTTTGTTTCAAATGCGTCATAATTTAGTTTCATGTTAAATGTTTAGTTTTATTATTGAAATGTTTTATCAAATTGATTTTGTTTAATTATTAATGAATGTGAATCTAAATATACTCTTTTGAAGTATTACGTGTTAGTTTGTTGACCTGTAAACATTAGAAAATGTGTTCTTAAAATTGTTTATTGTGAATAATATCTTTAATATTTGTAAGGATTAAATTTACTATTCACTGTTATTTGTGTGTAATATTTATTTCGTCTTTTATAAGGAACTAATATTACTACTGCTGAAGAGGTGGCTATTAAACTAGAATGTGTCAAAACCAAACATCCTCAGCTTCATATAGAGAGCAAGTTCTACAAAATGATGCAAGGGGGAGGTAGATAGTAAAATTTCATTTATTTACCACTCATTTTAATGTCATTCCAGCTTTAATTTGTAAAATATTTTATTTTTGTTCCTCTTTAGTGCTGATTTTTAAACTGTAATATTGGTGAAAGTATATATCTAAATATTCTGTAATTTACATTGTGAACATCAACCCAAAATAATTTTTACTGCATTAACAATTAATGCCTAGTACTAAAACTTTTCTATGAATGCCTTAATAAAATTCAATAAACTTCTTAAACTACAGCTAAATACTCGCTCAAACTGCTGTAAAATAATGGATTTGTAATCTACTGACATTCAGAAGCATCCAAATTATGCTTAGCTTGAAACTTTCATTTATAAAACACATAAAAGCAGTAATCACTCATGTAAATACCATAGTGGTGTTAAACCTAAAGTATACTTATCAATCCCTTAATAAGATCCCCTCCTCAATTGCATGAAAGTTCTAAGAATACAAAGTACAAAGGGTGAAAAAAACACTTGGGTTAATGTTAAATTTTCAAATTTTAGGAAAATTTTAACAGGAGAACCGCTTTTATTTTAAAAAAAAATTAAATATACTTTAGATCAAGCTAGCCATGAGTGGCCCCCCTGAGCATTAAATGCTGCCCATGATCTGAATTAATAGTGTATCTATACACTGAACATATAGGTACAGATTACAGATACCTATTGAACATACACTTATCTCTGTCGCAAGTATGTATTCTTTTTAAATTGAGTAAGCCTGTAATAATATTATAATGAGTATGCCTGCTTTGAAAGTTTGACATAAGATTCTCGTCCTGCGATTGCTTTTTCTATGTATCATACCTCGGCAGCACACTAATACCACCATAAAATATTTGGCTAATCCGGAGATTAGGTCACCTTGGTTAAATCGGAGAAGACGCCACGCACTTTGTGAGGTTAAATCGGAGAAGACGCCACGCACTTTGTGAGCGCTTTATGTTGCAATCTGGTAACCTCTTGTATCGGATGCTTTCGGCGGAAATTGTGTAACATCCAATAAGAATACGTTTTTGTGTTTGCTACAGTTTTTTGATGTAAAAGAACATTTCTATCAATATTTTTGGCCATTGTTGTGCGTGTTTGCTTGTTCTTTCGTTATATGATTTATTTTGGAGAAAGTGATTTTGCTACGTGCGATATGCACAGATAAAATTGTAGCATATTCTGTGTCTGGGCGCCGCAGGCGACCGACCGTTCCTAATAAACCGGAGATCACTGGGGGCCCCGTTCCGGTGTAGAACGACCTTTAGGTCGAACCCCTGCCCTTGTACGGACCACTGGTACATACGGACCACCAATACATCCGTTCCACAATTTTCGATCTTTAGACCGAATCCCTGCCCTTACACGGACCTGTAGGTCGAACCCCTTCCTTTATATGGATCCTTAGTTAGATGGAGAAAGCGATCTTGATACGTGCGATATGCACAGATAAAATTGTAGCATAAAAATATTAAATTTTACAAAAATCTGATTTTGGAACGTTTACATGAGTATTATTAATTTTTTTATTCTGCAGTTTTATAAAGTTATTTAATTTTCTTAAAATACACAAAAATCTGATTTTATAATGTTTTTTTGAGTATTATTCACTGTTATTTAAGTTAAATTAAATTATCATTTATATTAGAAAATCTTGTTTAGAACAAACACAATAGTCTGTCTTTAGAAATAGGGTTCTTCTACCAAAACATAATTTTGGTAGGAGGAGCCTATTTCTAATGACGGTAAATGACATCACTGAGGATGGGTGGAGCCAATTTCAAAACACGGAAGAAAGCGCCAACTTGGCCCGATTTTGTACTTAGAAAAAAATTTGCGGTGACCTGATCTCCGGATTTACCAAATATTTTTTAATAAATCTCAATATCGTTCGAGACTTACAGATGAGCATCTTTAGTTAGGTCTTAAAATCAGTACAACCGCTTTGATGCCAATTAGCAATGACATAATGAGGCTGAAAAGATGTCAAATATCTGTATCTTGGAAATAATACGCTGTTTTTTTTTAACGCTTTCCAACGTTGTTGAAAAGAGTTTGACTTGAGAATGTCTGTCTGTTTGCACGATAACTGTTGTGAAAAGGATTTTATCAAAATGATATTTTAGTATGTTATTGAGACTGTCTATGGGACGTATGTAAATGAATATCACCCAATTAGTTTCGGATTTAACCCGGGTTGAAAAAATGAAATTCATTGAACCCTATGGGACCTAAATTTTCAAACATTTTTTAAGTGTAGTTAAAATTCAAAAATTGATTTGAAAATTTTAGCAATTATTCAAATCATCACATAAAATGTATTAAAAAAAAAGTTTCAGCAAATAAGTTAGGTAGTGTTTTAAATAAAAATTGAAATAATAATTACACATGTGATAGGATGGGCGCGGTAGCCCATTGGTTAGTGCGCTGGAGTTGCACTCGGTAGGCCCGGGTTCGATTCCAGCCGCTGCCAAAAACTGCCGCCGTGTTCACGCGGAGTACGATCACGTTAAACATGTGGGTCCATAAGTCCTTCCGAGAGGTTGGTGGTAGGGGAAGGAGGGTACGGTCCCTGTGGATGCCTCCCCCACTGAGTTCCGGTCCAAATTGGGTGGCACTTCCCGGTCGTCCAAACAGTTACCTTACACCTTTCTGGTAGGTCGGACGGTCTGGGTCTCAACAACAACATGTGATAGGATGGAGATCACGTCACTCATTGCAAAATGAAATATGTCATCCATTTTTTTTTCGACTTTGCAAAGATCTTAATTTTTCCAGATTATTTATATTTAGTGTTGCATCTGTTGAAAACCCAGACCATCCGACTTGTCCTAAGACATGAGCAGCCGTTTGGACGGCCATTGCATCTGTCATGAAACCACATTATTTTTGCATATTATCTATGTACCTAAATTCCGTGCCTATGCAATTACAATATTTTTTATTTTAAATGATTACTAAACTTTGATTATTTCTACAATGAAGCCTAATTTTAACATATGCAGAATGTAAACAAATCAAGCCATTGTAAGGTGAATTATATAAGAATTGCTGATTTTTTTTTCATGCAAAATTATAGAACAGATTTGTTATAAAGAATTTTGCAAAATCCACCTCTTTTTTTTTTTTTTTTTTTTTTTTTTTTTTTTTTTTTTTTTTGTGCCACCAAGAATGGTGCCAACATGTACAGTGGTCTTAACGGATGCCATCTTGGACTTTGTGCATAATAAATATAAACATATATATTTAAAAATGCATAAAAAGCTAATACATAATTAAGTAGTATTAAAAAAAGTCGATACTTAAAAAGGGTACTAAAATAATGTTAAAGTATTAAAAAAAGATGGTACTTTAATGAAATTTAAAAACAAAACGATACTTAGAAAAAACATTGTATTTTAACGAAATTTTTAAAAATCTATAGTTAGTAAAAATATTGTACTTTAATGTAATTTAAAAAATAATGGTACTTAGAAAAAATATTGTAGGCTTTAAAGAAATTAAAGAAAAAAAGATTCTTAGAAAATATATTGTACATTAAAGAAATTTCAAAAAACCTATACTTCTCACATAGCAATAGCTGTTTGTTGGATAACTACGCGGACGTAACATGAAAATCATAAAATTTTATGCAGTCGAGAAATTAAACTTTAAATTGCCCTCTAAAACAAGGCAAAAGCCATGCTTAAATCAAAATCAAAACACTGTACCTGGTTTAATGAAATCCAAAACTTAAAACAAACCAAAAAAAAAAAAAAAACGCGTGTAAATATCCAAATTGTACAAATAGCAGTTTCCACATTGCAGTCATTGGAGAACGATCATTTCTATGTCAAATTTCTGCTTCTACATTATTTTATCTATTAACATGTGCTATCTTTAATTTTTGTATAATATTCACATTTTTAATGCATTTTTACACAAAAAAATAAAATGACCGAAGCTGAAAATAACAAAGCTAAAAGGGGTTGTTACAGAACATTTCGTGCCAGGTGCAATTTATTTTTGCGTCACATTTGGTGACTTATCGCTCCGGGAAAAAACCAAATTCTTGATATCAAATCTGGGTAAATCTGTAGAATAGCCTACACCTCATTTTTCTAAGTACAAAATTGCGCCACGTTGGCGCTTTTCTCAGTGTTTTGAAATTGACTCCTCCTAACTCAAGTGACGTATTTTTCCGTGGTTAAAATAGGCTCCTCCTACCAAAGTGACGTATTCTACAGTTTTATGAACTGGAATTTTGAATGTAAATGATAGTGCAATTCAATTTGAATAAAAGTGAATAATACTCATAAAAAGCTAATACAATTTTTGTGCATTATAAAAATATCGCTTAATGGATAAAAACTTTTAAAATTTTAGAAACCATATGAAACATGCGATACTTAAAATAGTTTTTGAATTTAAATCAATATCAAAAAATTATAATTTGAAGCATCGAAAATTATAAAAAAAAAAAGAAAAAATACGAAATTTTAAAAAAACATTGTACTTTAACAAAATTTAGAAAAAAGACTGTACTTTAACAAAATTTAAGAAAAAACAGAACTTAGAAAAAAGATTGGACTTTAACTAACTTCAAGAAAAAGCAATAAATTAAGAAACCCATTTTAAAAACACTGGAAAATACAAAAGACAATTTCAGAACATGGGATTAACAAATAAAAAACTAACCTCATTCCTCGTCATTCTCATATACTCGTAAAGGTATGAATTAAAGTATTTTTTTATTTTTCTCTTGATTGCAGACCAAGTTCCTTCAATGGAATTGGTATGCGCTCCTGTCTCGGGGTCTTTGAAATGGTAACTATGATTTACTTGAAGGTGCATGAAGCCTTTATGTTTAAGACAATCATACGCCTTCCAACAGTCCTATATTATCAATGTCCCCTTCTCAACATATTTTTCAATCACATTCAGCAAACATTCACTTGACCTGTTAGCAACCTTAGCAAAAAAACATTTATTTGTTCGCCTTTCAATCCCCCCAAACACACATTGTCTATCCACAGGCTTTCCTCTCCCATACTTATTTTTCCCACACTTACTCTCATCTATCTCCATACTCACACCATCCCCCACCCCCAATCTTACTTCTATCTTTCAGAAAAGCACTCATACAAATGTCCCGGCAAAATTGTTTCCAATCGGTAACAGTTTTTCCCGCGACATTCAAATAATTCATCACAACCTTGCATTCAATATTTCCAAACCAAATTAAAGTTAAAATTAAAATCTTAATTATACTCAATTTACTTTTATTAAACCGCATTCCCTTTCTCATACTCCTACATACATCATGCTTATCATCACTCGATTTCTTTCTACACCTCCATTCAAAATCATTAATCAATCTCTCTCCTTCACACAATTTCATCTCATCTCTACACTTAACACATACATATCTATCACTCATTAAACCTTTCATTACACACCAATCAATTACTGCTCCTTTACCTTTCGCTGCATATAATAAAATTTTATGCCTGACTCATTTTCATCCACTCGAACACGTTTTCTGGAACATTCGCTCGAATTCATTTGCCGCTTACCAGATGCCATTTAGTAACTCAATCTGCAATACAAAACTAATGATTTATTCGAAAATATCTTTATAAAATGATGACAGACAAAAAAATGTGCGTAAAAAGATTGCAGATTTATTCCACAGAAGTTCAAAAAATAACGCTGAGTAAAATCGATCGAAAAAGATCTTTAGAATCAAGGGTCAACGAATTTGTATGTAAAAATTCTGATGAAATACACAGAAGACTACTGAAATACTTACTGCCTATTAAAATGCAGATTCCCTAAAAGTCGCATGCTGATTGGATGTCCGAAAACACAGACTACCAGATTGGCTAAGTAAACTGAATGCAATTGTAACCCGGTGCATAACGCCAACTTGGCACTATGCACCGGGTTCTGTACTTTGAAAAATGAGGTGTGGGCTATTCTACCGATCACCCCAAATCTGTACCAAAATTATTTAGCTCTGCAGTCTGGAATATAAGTGATAGGAATGAAATACTCATTAATTTTGCATTATATTTCTATGACATTATTTAAATAAAGTTCATTTTGTGTAACCAGAATTGTCTTTTTTGATGAAGTTTTAAGTTTTAAAGTATAATAAAATACTGTAGTACTGTGATAATTTAAAATATAACAATGCTGAATGCATTTTAAATAAAAGATTTTTTTTTTGTATAAAATTAGTGTTTAATTGAATCCTGGACCACTGATATATACTTTGAAAGAAAATTTGGTACTTATTGCTGCAGATAAAGCTCAGTTAGTTAAAAAAAACTAATTAACAGTTTTATTTTTTTAATTCAGTAATATATTATTTTTCCTACAATACTTGATAATGTTTAGGTGAAGTATTGGAATCATGTTGAAAATTGCAACTCGAGTTTTCAACAGATCTATATGTTTTAAGATCGGTAGAATGTATGTATCCACGCAAACTGAAAAACTAATTGACCAAATGCATAAAATTTTATAAGGAAGACACTTGTAGGTTACCTCAGTGCCAGTTAGATTTTGGTATGAATCGCGATAAAAGAATCTGCCTTTTTTTTTGTGAAATGGTCAATAAAAATCATTATGTATACATTCTAGCTAAAAAGCTAATTGACTGAATTTCACAAAATTTGGTAGATTAGTCACTTGTGAGGTTACCCTGGTACTAATTAGATTTTGGTGCAATTCAGAAAAACAGAACCTGCCTTCTTTTTGAAATGGTCTGTAAAAATCTAAAATAAAAGAATAGATGCGCTCAAATGTTTCAATTCAACTAAATGCTTGTTTTATATGTAAGTTTTGACAATGAAAAGAATAAGACGACTCCATTATTGCATTTTTGCTACACCGCCTTTGAAAATATGTCCACTTACCAAATGAAGACAAAAATTGAATCAAAAGTGCAAATTCAGTATAATTTCAAATAGCTGTTAATGTTGTTTTGTGTAATTAAACTTAATTTAATGAATTATTAAAGAAATAGAGTAAACAAATTTGAGTTTGTAGGGCAAGTCATGTGTTGCCCTCATAATTTTTTTTTTATTTTGTAAGTATTTATTTCTCTAAATCAATTAGAATAAACTAATAATTTGGTAATGCAATGTTTTTTTTCTCTCTCATGGATATCTGATGTAAATCAGTGATTTTTTTTTTTTTTTTTTACATCAGTTGATTTAAATTGTGATTTTAATCATGATTCAAATCAAGTTGATTTAATTCAATGAATCCTGGTAGAAGCCTAGTGGTCAGCTGCAAAACTTATAGTTTTATAGTGCAAGTAATTAAGTATTTTATTAAAATGAACTCATTTTCCTCTTAAAATTAAATTGAATAATTCATTTTATATTCTTGTGCATTGTCAAGAGCCACGAAGTATCTTTTTCCGTCCATTTTTACCTTTTATATACTCTATTATTACATTGTAAGGTCTGAACTATATCTTGTTTTCATATCAACTCTTTTAATTACTTTGGAAATGATATATTTTTCTAGAATTCAAAGTGTTTGTGGATTATTTTATTATGTTACATAATTTATATTCCAAACCGAATAATTGGGCTGTGAGAAAATTTTCATCTTTGGGTCACTGTAAGAAGCAATTTTATTCCTATGGACTGGCTGTTGTCGCATTACACAAAAACTTAAATATCTCATGCCTCAAATAATTGTTAATGCCAGCCACACTAAATTTATTAATAGATTGGAAATTAAAAGATAGTTCAATCTTGGGGGCCCAATTCTGGAGCTGCTTAGTTATTATTGGCTAACAAGACATTCAGGTGATTCGATAAAGATATTTTTGATTTTGAACAATATGAAACTATCCTGACCATTCAGACAACACTTCTTTTGTATAAGGGTTTTGAATAAACATTGTACAGGGTGTTTCTAAAGTTGAGCAACCCACATTTCGGTTGATCTCTCATAAATATAAAGACAGATGTTTGAATTTCGCGCCATTTATACATCATATAATGCACAATAGATGGCGTTGTTAGTACAGAGTCAGTGCACATAGTTCTAAAATGGCGCTCAGTTTACCGGAGCGTGTATTTATTGTGGAGCATTATTTGAAGACTAATTCTTACGAAACTGTTCGTTCAGTGTTTCGCAAACATTTTGAAACACGAAATGCGCTGAATAAGTCATCGATACTTCGTGTAGTCAAAAAATTCAGGGAATCTGGTTCTGTTAATGACCGACGACGAAGTGTTAGGCCTAATCTGAGTGCGCATGAAATGTCCAAGATTGAAGTAAGCCTGCAGAGAAGCCCCAGAAAAAGTCTTCGTATGTTATCATCGCTGAGTAGAGCTGTGCTTGGCAGCAAATGGTTGTCATTTTCAGCATTTGTTGTAACGCACAATGTTATGCAGACATTAAACTATTTACTGTGAATATTTCATATTTTTGTCTTTTTTGTATTGGGAAATATCAAACAAAATGTGGGTTGCGCGACTATAGAAACACCCTGTATAGAAGAGTTTTAAGAGAATTATCGCGAGTGATTGAGAATTGCAATAATGTTTCTTTTCAAGAATAGGGCATTAAAATAATCTTTCCCTTAATAGTCCTAAACCAAAAATTATGAATTTTGTTTATCAGGAACTTCTCAAACGAATATTTGATTATTATTCACCAATAGTATTAAAACTTTAATTATAGGTTTCAAATAAGTCAGTAGACCTTAATACGCAAGTGTCAGCCAAGCCCACCATAGCATTTTTGTAAAATCTGCTAAATAAATTTTTAAATGCAATGAGAGCCATCCATTATATCGACACATAGATTTCATTACTCTTATTTTTGTTCACCCACACTAAGTTTTAGTCTGATTATTGTGAACCTGTTATAGAAATATGTATCTATTCCAAAGCCAGGCATCTGAATTCAAATAACATTTGATAAAACTACTTCTAAAATATCAGTGGAATTAAAAAGAATGTAACAAAAATGATGGAAATAACTGGTTTTCGAAGCTACATGAACTAATTTTAAAATAATATTTGATTACATTACCTTAATACCAATTAGACTGGAAATAAGAATGCAACAGAAAGATGGAAACAACCAGTTTAGGAAGTTGTATGAGTTAACAAACTTCAACTAAATTCAAATAGCATTCAATTAAACTACTTTAAAAATACCAATGAATAAAAGACTGCAGAAATAAATTTATCTTTATTGATGTGGTTTTTTTTACCTGAAGGAAAAATCTGTTTCTTGACTTCGAAACCAGTTATAATTTTAATCCACTGTTTATCTTGTTACTACAAAGTATTTTCATTTCAGCTTATTTTAGACAGCAGATTAGTAATTTTTTATATAAATTTTTTTATACTTTTCTTCAAAAAGAAGGAGAAGTTAACTATAAAATTTTTAATTAAAGTACCAGAGTTTAAAAAAAAAATTAAAAAATTGGCAGGGTATTTGGAATTAGAAGGTATCAAATTCTGCCTTTGATTCTTTAAGTGAAGGCTGGGTGATCTCCTGATTATTCATTAAGACTTGTAACTGTCTATTGTTAGGTTATTATAATACCATATAACAAGATTGTATACGGATATTTTGAGGAGTTGAAGGTCAGGAGCTGTAATGACAATACAACACTTAATATATATGCAAAAAATCCCATACAATAAAAAATCCTTCTGATTTGAGGATTTCAGAGGGGGGCTAACCCCCCCCCCCCCCTCTTCAAGTCCACTCCCCTCTGGATATGCCCCTCCTTGCCATATCACTTAATTTAAAAATTGACTGATTTCATAGCCATTGTTATTTATCTTTTACAAATGTACTTGTTCAATGTGTCGTTTTTAAATTTAATATCCTTCTAATACTGACATAAATTTGAATTAATTTTATATATCGATAGTTTTTTAATCGTGTATTATAAAATATAACAAATGCTTTATCTGAAATAAAATATAACAAATGCTTTATCTGAAATTCAGCTTGTCTGAAAAAAAAAATTTACATCATAAATTTGTTTTCAAAGAAGAAAAATATCAAATTTGCTTTTTTTCACTTTATTGTTGTACAGGTATGTGAAATTTTAAGCTTGAACATTAAACTATTTTTTTTTCTGGAAGGTTCAAATAGTTTTATGAAGTGAAATATCTGATATTAATGGGGAAAGGTAAATATATGAAATTTATAATATGCGACAATGTCCTAGTGCCGCTAAAAATACCCATTCAAATGTAACTTTAATCCCGCCCACCTCCATTATTTTAATATTATTTTACTTAACTACTGTATATGAGTATTAAAATACACCAAATAAGAAAACTTTGCTTTTTATAAAAGTTTTGGAATGATTTTATTGTTCAAAAAGTTACTTCTTAAAATGTCATATTTTGTGAGAATTAATGTTGTATTTTGCAAGATTTCTGAATATGGTGCATGGCATATATAGGTTACATAAGTAATTATTTCTTTCAATTTTTCATATCTAATATACTCATACTTTTTTTCCCTTTCTAGTTGGAATTCCTACCATAAAGTGGTGTGGATCTGAGGGGGATTATAATGTGATGGTTATGGAACTTTTGGGACCAAGTTTGGAAGATCTCTTCAATTTCTGCAACAGAAAATTTAGTTTGAAAACTGTCTTATTATTAGCAGACCAATTAGTAAGTAAAATACTCATTAGTTTCATTTCTGTTAATTGCAGTGTCTTGTATAGTGATTTGGATACTTTTGTTAATGGGTTTCTCTACTATTTCTATTTCAGAGTAAAAGTCCATTGAGAGAAAATGAAATGAAAAAGTTATAATAAACCTTTCTATTCAAACTTTTTCAAGAAATTTTATTTAATTTAGCTTCAAATATCAGAGCTCGCGTTTACTCGCAAAATGTATCTATGCTATTTATTTTTTTCTTCTCTTCCACACAAGTTTTTGATGTCTGGTTATTTTATACCTATGTTTAATTATGGCCTAAAAAAGTTTTAAAAACTAAAATATTCCAAAAAAAAATTATTTTTAAATATTTTTAAAGAGTGAGTCGGTATATTTGTAACGACTCAGATTCTACAGCCTTAATGAGCAAGACATCAGCTTTTTTTTTTAACTCATTTTTTAATTAAAATTGCAAAAGTTAAAAAGTAGCAAAAAATAATTTGAACGTTTGACTCATACTTTTGAGTACTAAGAGTCTGTTTGACTCGCAAATTTACACACTCTGAATATATTAAAGTTTTCATTTTTACCTAAATCAAATCGACATAAGAAACTATTAACCATTTAACAGTTAACTTTGACTTTTCACAAAAACAACAATATCCTGACAAAGATTGGGATGGAACAAAAAGAAGACAATTTATTAGGGTGCATACGGATTTCCGCGGAATCACCTGTTTCATGAGCGGTTGAATATACAGTAAATTGTGATTATCATTTTTAACACTTTACAACAAAGTTGAAAAGTGTTTATGACTTTGTTCATTCTGTCTGTCTGTCTGTCCGTTAGCACGATAACTGCCATAAAAATGACTTAATCAAAATGAAATTTTAGTATGTTGTTTAGACGGTCTGTAGGACCTAAGGGAATATAAATGAATAATATCACCCAATTAGTTTTGGATTGAACCCAGGTTGAAAAAATGAAATATATTGAGCCCTAAGGGACCAGGCAATTTATATTTCAATGCCGTCATTTGAATGAAGTTTATTTTTTTCGATGAAGATTTAAGTTTTCAAATATAATAAATTAATGTAGTATTGTGATAAGTTTTAAAATATTACCGAGGAATGTATTGCATTTTGGACGTTTAAATAAAATTGCATTGAAGTTGGAAAGTGTTTCATAATCAATGCTTTAAGCATGATTGATCTTTTTTGCTAATGAGATAGTTGGCGACTAGTCTCATGCTTTATTTGTTTGTTTTAATGAGTAGGTAGAAGAAGTTTACTTGAAGGAAGCAAAGAGTTGCTTTTTTTATTCATCTCTGATCTGCGCAAGTGACATGTCCACTAAATAAAGTGATTTAATAAAAAATAATATTACATGTGTTTTAATTTTTAAATCTTTATATTAATTGACGTCCTTCAAAGTGCTTTCACATTCCTATTGTCAGACTACGAAGGATAATGGTTATACGTTTTGAAAAGTTTTGTATGTGTAAAATAAGTACATATGTAAATAAAATATTTAAAAATATTCGCATGTGTATTTTCTAAATCAGATTCCAAGTAGCTGCCAAACCTCGTGTCTTGATTTCGTTTAAAAAAGCAATTTCTAGTTATTTTGTAAGGTTTTGAGTTATTTTCTATGTGAGACCTTTTTTATGCGGTCCCTATTCACCACATAAAAAAATACTTTTTAATTGTGTTGCAAAAACTATTTTTTATAGCTACTCGTGAAGTTTTGTGCGTTTTTTTTTTTTTATGCGTTTTCTTTTATGCGGTCCCTATCCACAGCACAAAAACAGGTTTGAGTGTATATAATAAATATATTTCCAAGGGTTTAATTATTTTATATATAAGAGAGGTTTCCTATTTTAAAATAAATATGGTAGATAACAATTTTTCAAATTTTTAAATAAAATGAATTATTATAGAATTGTAATGAATGAAACGATTGGAAAAATGTTTATGAATGAAATGCTGCCTTTATAGAGAGGCGATTTATATTTTGATGACGTCATTTGAATAAAGTTCATTTGTTTTCGATGAAGTTTTCAAATATAAAAAATTGTCGAAGTATTATGATAATTTAAAAAATTTACCGAGGAATGTATCGCATTTTAGAGATGTTTAAACCAGGCAATTTATATTTCAATGCCGTCATTTGAATGAAGTTCATTTTCTTCCATGAAGTTTTCAAATATAATAAATTAATGTAGTGTGATATTTTAAAAATATTACCGAGGAATGTATCGCATTTTAAAGATGTTTATATAAAATTGCATAGAAGTTGGAAAGTGTTTCATAATCAACGCTTTATGCATGATTGATCTTTCTTGTTTGTTTTTGCAGAGTGCGTGTAATTTGATTTGTGCAATTTTCGAATCTAAACCATCTTAAATTGTGTTCAAATGTAATATTTAAGCAGCAGGTGCTTAATTATACATAATGGATGCTTATTTAGAACCCCGGTAATACTATTTAATTTAGATGATGCACTTGTTGTATTGTGTTTCTTCTATATTTATATAATTGTTTTTTTTATTTTCAGGTTAGTAGAATAGAATATATCCATAGCAAAAATTTTATACATAGAGATATCAAGCCTGACAATTTTCTAATGGGGCTTGGGAAGAAAGGCAACTTAGTGTACATAATAGACTTTGGACTTGCCAAAAAATATCGTGACACTCGTACGCAGCTTCATATTCCTTACAGGGAAAACAAAAATCTTACTGGTACTGCAAGATATGCAAGCATAAATACACATTTAGGAATTGGTATGTATTGTAATGAACAGTATTTTCTAAAGCTAATTGTTAGTTTTAACTGTTTGCAATATGAAGATTTTGTTTGGTTTTTAAATGAAAATTTCTATGAAATATTCAATATTATTTATTATCTATATTATTTATTATTCAAAAACTTTAGTCTCAGTTAGTTGGCTGTACCCTCATAACACGTACAATAGTCTGTTCCCATTTCTTGTGGTGCACCATGAATTTTATATATTATTCATTGAACAATACCTATTTTTATATATAAATAATATATTCAAATTTACACCAAATGAAATTATTTATATTGTTACTTTATAAAACCTAAAGGAATGCAATGAAATTATATTGTGCTCAAGTATTAGGAATAATGAGTGAAATGTGAAGCTATAAAGATGCTGCTGGAACTTTCAAAATGCAGTACCGACTTCTTTGTCAAAATTTCTTAATGTTGAAATTATACTAAATACAACTTTTTTGTCAGATTTTAACCGTGACAACAAGATATGTACGACGACTATTTAGGATCTGTCTGTCTGTAAATTTAATATTGAAGGTATGGCAGTTTAAAACTTTTCATTCCTTGGAATACTAATTTTTTTTACAAAACTGTATTTTATCAGGGAGCTTGTTTTATCCGGGCCGAGATTTGCAGATTTAAAAATCCCATAATGACAATTTTGTATTAATAACAATTTAAAGTCCTCACAAAGTTGTATCACAGCTGATTCAAAATCATTGGTAATTTTAATCGTTGAAAATATTTGTTTTTTGTTTTTATTTAGGTAAATTTATTTACAGTATTTAAGAATTGTCTGTCACGTCATTACAGGGCATATTGCCCTTTTACGTAGTATTAACATAAATATAATTTAAAGAACAAAATTTGTTTTCATTGCTTAATAAATATTTTCTTCAAATTAACTTTTCAGAATAACATTTTAATTTTATTTCTAGTTGAGTTGGAATTTTATTTTGTTCCAAAGCCAAATTGGGGCCAGGGAAATGATGCGTTTAATCACTATTGACTGTGATCTTTCTCTGCCACAGCCTGAAGCGTGGGGGATCATAGCACCTTGGGAGTATTTTGGAGAAAAATGGATCAGTTTGCTCCTTGCTTCTCGATGGTAACATGCTAAGGAGAAATCATGATGGGAGAAATATATGGACTTCGGACAGTGATGGGGGACAGATGGATAGTAGAAATTCAATGTGCAAGATGAGGCATGGTGTGTTTTCTTCTAGGAGCAATTATAGGTCTTTGTGTGTTTCGTGATAAGTCAGGGTTGTTTATTTCCTTTCTTCCAATCCAGTCTGGTGTCTTGAAAAAATGGAGTGTTTTTAATTCAGTTTTCAGATTTTTATATAAGTCGTTCATGTGACAATTAAAATGGTGAATATTGTTTCTGATTACGTGACATTGACCATCTAGAACAGTGTTTTTCAAATTTTTTGGGTTGTGGAACCGTATTGAAATTCAGTTTGTTGGTAGAACTCTAAAATGAGAAAAAATATATTGTGGTCCAAATTATGCATTCAAAAGAAACTATCACATTGCCGAAACCCGGAATTCCACTGAACACACTTTAAAAAACTCTAATCTAGAAAAAAATTAATTTAGTGGTTAACAGAGTCTGTAAATTGAAACTTGATGATAAACGAGCTTTCAGATTTAATGTTTTATTCAAGAATTTTGTATATTGATATTTCGGGGGTTGTACTTTCCTGAAAAAATACTGTTCTTAAGTCCTTATTTTTTACCTGCCATCCTGAATATTTACATATTTCAAAGGCAGAGATGCCGATTATTACTGATTCTCCGTAGTTCCTATGGGAAGCATCCTCATTTCATACTACGGATTACGGAATTTGCCTAGTTTTCTATGGAAAATTGCCTTTTGTCTAGGCCAATGTAAATTTACAGTCGCATGTAAGGTAATGCCAATCAAATTAACAGAGATTTACGGCCTTGTGTAATGTAAATTAAGATCGCAATCATATGGTTTATGAAAGTGATAAATATACTTCTTCAAAAGGTTCTCGAATTCAGCATAAATTGCTAAAATGTTATTTGCTTCATTAATTTCACATAAACAGTGCGATTGTGCATTTCAGTTTGTTCTCATGAATCACAGAGAGTACAATAGTATCTTTTTCCATCCATCTCAATCTTCTAAACATTGCATTTTTGATTGACTAAACTAGCTTATTTTCATATTCTGGTTAATTTTAGAGTTAATTTCTTAATTATTTTCGCATTAACAGTGTGATTGCGTAATTCAGTTAGTTCTTGTGAATTGCCAAGAGTACGTTAGTATCTTTTTCCATCCATCTCCATCTGTTAAATGCTGCATATTAGATTGATTAAAATAGCTTATTTTCATATTATAGTTAATTATTAAGGTTAATTATTTAATTATATTTGCATAATACAAATTTTTCTATTTTGATAAATGGGTATGAACTCTGTGAAGGGATATTTTCCAAAAAGTGGTAATAAAGCAATGATTTAGGCAAATAAAAAGGAAACCATTTTGGCAGAAATATAATTCAGTGCTATATATATTTTTTTTTATTAAAGTTCAGTATTTGTTATTCTCTTGTGAAAACCTGTGTTTTACCATTTAATATTTGTTTTTATTATAAAGTAATTTTCACCGGATAAAACCTTTATATGTTTTTTGTTTTATAATTTATTGTCCTGAAATTTTGTAAAATTTGGTGTCCTGTGTTTTCATATTCTACCAGTACTACCCTTGATATTTAATGTAGTATTTTTCTTAGGAGAAACAATATATTTGCGACAAAATAGTCTCCTGCTTTTTCTGTTTGGCAAGTTGGCACGTCTGCCCTGAATATATTACCCTATGGACAGTGTTTCTTTCAGGCATACCTCCAGAGGGGAGCGAAGCCCCCGGAGATGAGTATCCCCTCCTCCGAGACATTTTATGTTAACCTGGTTTCTATTTATATGACACGGCATTTAGATATATTTATATAGGACAAATAGAAAACTTGGCCCCTCCCTAAAATTTCATTTTGCCCCCCACCTCAGCCCCCGACCAATAAAATTTTGGCAAAATATATTAGGTAGTTTTTTAATTAAAAATTGAAATAATTACACTCATGATATATGAAGAGATCACGTGAGTCATTGCAAAATAAAATATAACATCCATTTTTTTCCCACTGTTTAAAGATTGTGATATTTAAACATGGTTTAAATTTATATTTAGTATTGCATCTGTCAAAAAACCACTTTATTTTTGCGTATTATCTGTGTATCTAAATTCTGTGCCCACCCAATTACAAAAATTTTCATTTTAAATGATCCTTAAACTTTGATTATTTCTATAATGAAGCCTAATTTTAACTTATGCAGAATGTAAACAAATCAAGCGATTGTAAGGTGAGTTGTATAAGAATTGCTGAATTTTTTTCAAGCAAAATTATTTTGCTTTGGAGTCTGGAATATAAGTGATATGAATGAAGTATTAATTGATTTTACATAGAGAGGCAGACTATTTATATTTCGATGACGTCAAGTTAAATGAAGTTCATTTTGTGCAACTAGCATTGTTCTTTTAGATGAAGTTTTAAGTTTTCAAGTATAATAAATTACTGTAATACTGTGATAATTTAAAATATCACCGCTGAATGTATCACATTTTAGAGATGTTCAAATAAAATTGCACTTCAGTTGGAAAGTGTTTTGTAATCAATGTTTTATGCATGATTGATCTTTCTTGTTTATATTGTTTTTGTTTTTTTAATCCTAAACATTTTCTTTCAATGTATTGTGTAAGATTTGATAATGCACTAAAATATTATAATACTGTATAAATTTGCACGCGATTCTCTGTATATTTTGTTTAATTATGGAAATTATTTCCAATTTTGCAATCTGTTTGCATTGTCTAAAATGTTTATAATTATTTCGTATTTTATACAGAAAACTATTTTTTAAACATACTATTAATGAATGAAGGACTATTTTCTGAATAACAGTATTAAAATAATATTTTGGGTACTTAAGAAATCAAATGCAGCCATTTCAAAAGTTTAAATTAGAATTTGATGCATTTGCATTTAAATTTACATATCTTTAGACATAATTTATGTATCTTTAGAATTAAAAATTAACATTTGTTTTACCCTTTAGTTTAAATATAGAAATCATAATAATTTTTGTTTAATGAGTTCTGAGAATAAAAATGTAAGAAAATATAGGTTCAGACTTATTAGAGTATGCAGAAAAAAAGCTAAATCAGCTACATTTCTAGCACTTAATGAAAAGAAAATATTCTATTTCATTGAGTATGTTAAATTATCTCAAGATGTGGATCAGTTGCTTTACAAATTAAGGTTTAAATGCATTAATGTGCCTCATTAATGCAGTTAAAAATAATTTTCTTTCCTCGCCCAATGTGTTCCTTTTTTTTTTTTTTTTTTTCTGGTAGGTTAGTCTACTATGCAGTACATCAAACCTTCAATTCCAACTCCCTTCTTTTCTACTGTTAGGCTCAAATTCCTTCATAAATGGCAAATGTATTAATTGGAAGTTTTTGCGTGATCTTTGGATTTTGTGATTCATTTGAAAAAAGCCTCTAGTGCAATCTGAAAATACCTATCAGGACATAATATTTTCAGTAAAATATTTAAAAAAAAATGTATTGCTAATGCCACAACCTTAGTGATTTTGGTAAAAAAATTTATCATTGACTTTAATACGTTAATTTTTTGTGTTAACAGATATTGAGAGAGCTTGAATGATTAAAACCCCCCCATACAGTGCTATGAATTCAGAAGCATCCATTGATGTTTTAACTTATTGCCAATAAACTATTTAAAAAAATTACATATTCCAAAATAAATTTATATTTTAATCATTTTATTTTATTGTCAGAGTTTTACATTTCTACTAACCATGGGTGAAAGTTTTCCGTCCACAGGACGGATTTCCGTCTTTGAAAAATTTCTTAAAACGGAGGTGGATGGAAACGCTTATGTTTCATTTCGATTATTTTTTCTGCCGTAATCTACGACGTTGTCTGTGAAGACCTGTTTGTTCTTACAGATGCCCATCTGTAGTTTTTGCGTGAAACATCCTCATACAACGGATTATGGAATTTGCATAGTTTTCTATGGAAAATTACCTTTTATCCAGGCCGATGTATATTTACTGCCGCATGCACAGTAATGCCAATCAGTGTGACAACAGGGATTTACGGTCGCGTTCATGGTAATGCCAATTCGTGTAACAATGGAGATTTACGGCTGTGACCCACATGTAATGTAAATTAAAATAGCTTTTCTCATAGAAGTTATAAATATGCTTCTTTAAAAGTTGTCAAATTCTGCATAAATCGCTAAACAGTTAATTTTTTAATTATTTTCACATAAACAGTGTAATTGCACAATTCTGTTTATGCTCTCATGAATCGTTGAGAGTCCATTAGTAGCTTTTCCCCCATCCATCCCCAGATTTTAAGTATTCCATATTAGATTGACTAAACAAGCTTATTTTCATATTCTCGTTAATTATTTTAATTATATTTGTATAAGCAGCATGATTGTGCAATCAGTTTACGTTCTCGTGAATCGTCGCGAGTCCATCAGTATCGTTTTCCATCCATCTCCATCTTGTAAATATTGCATATTAGATTGACAAAACTAGCTTATTTTCATTTTCTGCAAAATTATTATGACTAATTTTTTTTTTTAATTATTTTCACATATATTGTACAATTACAGAATTCAGTTTTATGTTCCCGTGTATTGCCAAGAGTCCACTAGTATATTTTTCCATCCATCTCCATCTTCTAAATATTGAATGTTAGATTATTTAAACTAGCCTTTTTTCATATTCTGGTAAATTATGAAGCTTATTTTTTTAATAATTTTTCTATAAACTGTGTGATTGGGCAATTCAGTTTGTTTTCGTGAATCGTCGAGAGTCCATTAATATCTTTTTCCATCCATCTCCATCTCATAGCTGCCAACTCTACTGGTTTTTCCGTGAAACTCACGGTTTGGAGCCATTTTTTTAGAATTCTCTAACGGGCCATTCCATGTTGTTTCAACAAAGGGTTGTGCTGCACCATTTTTAATATTTTTTATATTTTGCACAATTATTTATACATGCTTAGAGAGTTCAAAACCAATTTTAGAAAAGAAAAATTTCTTACCGTGTGGCAGAGAGGTCCCTAGATGGCACTTTAAACATGTACATTTTTGTGATTACAAGCATTTGCGCAAAATGCTATAACTTTCCTCCTAATTGGGCAAATTAAAAATTTTAAGAAACCTGTTACTCAGAATAAAGTGCTGACAATTTTTTTTTCAACTTTGTTTTATCATTTGATATACTTTTAAAAATTTAATAGTAGTCAAAATTTACCATTGAAATTTGCATTTTTTCATTGTTTTCTGAGCCTGTTTTTCATTAGGAAGGGGACAATACACTCAAACCAAATTTATTTTGCAAGTACTATAGCAACAGTAGATTTTACCTGAGGGGAGAAAACTGGAGTGTTTTGGACCCTTCCAAAATTTTTTCGCTGGCGAAAGTGGGCATTTTCAAAAGCTGTATCTCCAGTGGGGTTCACAGTAAAAATCTAAAATTTATATTACAGAGGCTTCTATTAGGTAGCAACGCGATAATAAAATTTGATCACTTTGTTTTGCATAGTAAAAAAAATATTTGAGTTCAAAGTTGTGAATAAAATCGGTGTATTTCCATTTGCTTTGACGGTAATTTTTATGTATATATACAAGAAAATTATCATTATAGTTACAAGAAATGCATTACATGTTACTTGCTTACATGTTGTAAACAATTGAACAAATAAAAATTATATGTATATACAAAAAAAAATTATCATTATAGTTACAAGAAATGTATGTTACTTGCTGCTTAGGCCTACATGTCATAAACAATTGAACAAACAAAAATTATATCACTTAGCAAGTTTTTTTAGCTTGTTTCTTTTTATCTTATGTTGTTAAAGTTCCATAAACCTCATTGCACAACCTGGGTTCAATATTCCATGTTCGTCCAGTAGCAGTTGACAACTCGGAAAGAGTAAGAACACTTAAGACATTGTCATATTGCGTCAAAACAGTATCTGCTTTAGATTTTTGAAATGATGTTGGATGAAAATGGACATTGCAGTCCTTCTCTGATTGCTGCACCTCAATAACTTGTGCAAGCCACCAATGAGATCATAAATGCATGCAATATGATACCTTTCCTTAAGTTCAAGAGAAAGATCTGTTGAAACTTTGGTGATGTTTATTTCTTCAGAATCTTGTGAATGGACAATTCAGATTTTTTTTAAAAGCTCTTAAAACCAATTCATATTTTTAGAGAATTTTTTTCTGATTTCAAATATCCAAGCGAAAATCGCTTAAAATAATTATTTATTTAAATATCAAATATAAAAATAAAAATTTATTAAATATTAAATATAAAAAACCGCAAAATCTACTCAAACACAAAACGGCCTGTGATTGGCTATGACGTCACATGGCCTGTTCGACCTGTGATGCAACATTCTATCGCCTTTTGTCTTGAGATATTTGCAGGGTAGTAGGAGGTTTAATTTTGTGTACAATTGAGATTTTACTTTTGTACTTGGGTCTGTTTGAATATAGGTCATTTGCTGATTATTTTATTTTAAACATGGATCCTGGTTTTGATCCTAGTTTTTGAAGGGGAATCAGACAATTTGCCTAAGATCGATTTTACTGTGATGGTGCTCTATTTCAGAAACAATAAATATTTTGTGACAACTGAAACTTGAGGAGTAAATTTGATACCCTTTTCTTGAAGGTTTATTATTATTGTTGTTATTATGTGAATTACATCTACATTTAGGGTATCTGTGGTGGAAATCGCAGCATTATGAAGAATGCAAACACTTGGGACGCCAATTTCTCCGAACCTGATAGATAAAAATGTACATTTTTTTTGTTGTTGTTCTGTTGGTCCAGATTATGAATATATAAAATAATTTTAATACTTTGGAACTTTTTAGAAAACACGTAAAGCATCTATCCGAGCGAGTGACTTTTTAATTTTTCTTACTTTCACTTGAACTTCAAAAGATAGATATAAATAGTAAATAACAACAATATGTATTAGCAAATTTAGTTTCTGAATCTATTTTTTGAAAAAACAAAAGCTAATTTATTGAACTTTACTTAGTTTTCGAGTAATCGTCTTGTCAAGTTGGAGAAGATTAAAAAATTTTCGTTTTGCAAGTTTGTAATGCAAAGTCTTGCAAGTGTATATAATTGGGTTTTGGATCGAGTGGTTATAATTTCGATAGCTTAGTTTTTTACCTGGATTTTCCAATAGCTGGGAAAGCTGCAATATTTAAAATATCACGATTGTTACAGCTCAATGTCTTTACTTACTCCTTGATGAAATATGGGTGCACAAGAACTAGATATTTTATTTTGTTTAAAGAAATTAGAAGGTTAAATAAGCTTGGAAGATGTTTAATGATTGGTGGGACTTGAACATAATACATGGAAATATACATAATCAAGTACGTAATTATGTGCCTCCAGACAACAATTTACAACAAGTTATAAATTAACTTGAATGTAAAATCTCGTCAGATATATTGTTAAGTTTAATATATATATATATATACCGCAAAGCAAATTAATTAAAAAATTGCATATCTAGAGTCAGAGTATCCAGATGAAATCGGGACGAAAAGTAAAAGTGCTAGCTAGCTATACACAGTTAGTAAGTAATTTGTAGCACTTTGAAAGCCTGTAAACGAAACAAATGAGTCTGAAAAAAAATCGAACAAATTGAATCTTACTGAAGTTTTATAAAATATTATTTACACAAAACTATTTTAGTTCCATTGGACTGGACGACCCACCCACCTCTGATTTTTTTTTTTTTTTTTTTTTTTTTTTTTGTAATGTGCTCCGTAATTTTTTTGAGTGCAAATAGCCTTTTATAGTTAAGTTTGTTATACAGTAAATTTGAATTGAAAGTTAGATTGAGTGGTGTATTTTTTCTGGGAATTAAAAATATTATTTATGTGTATATGTATATATATTTTTATGCATATATTTTTTATTATATTTATATGATTTGTGAGGATTCTAAATATGATATCTCGTAATTTATTTTTAAATTAAAAGCAGTTTTAAATTGCTTCTTATACTATTATATTTTAAAACCTATAATAAACAGTAAATCATTTATGATTCTGAATAAGTGAAGCAATTTTAAATTATTTTCTATTTCTATTCCTTTTGTGCAATGTTTCAAATTTGTGATTTATTTTTTTAGATAAAATGTATTATATAACTTTTCAAAAGCACATGTACTTAATGAAAATACTAAATTGCAACAAATGCAACAGCTCACTGCAGTATACTGGTATAAAAAAATTTTATGCACAGAATTTTTTATGTTCTCTAAATTAACTGCGAACAGCACACACTGAACCGGGTACAAAGCCAATAATCCATTTTGAATCTGGTTTTAAATTCATCCATAATAGTAAAACTGAAAATAGAATGCCGAGGATTTTCGAAGTTTATTAAATCATAAAGAAATAACTTCTCATAAAAAGGCTTTGAAAATTAGATTATACAGTCACTGATTTGTTATCATAACATACGTAATGAACACTCCTTAATGACAGCTGTGAATTTTGTTTACAATCTGGCTTCCTGCGCTTCACACTATTTTTTATGAAAAACATTTTTTGGTACAGATATAAATATTTTATCTGATGTAAAACTAGTAGTCGGGCATATTGGAGCGATACAATACTTAACTATTCAGCAGTTTGGGACGGAAGAAACAATTATAATTATCGGAACTTTCCAAATGTAACCAAACTTGCGCACTAATTCTTGAAGACGCGAGCCGTGGATAATTCCGTGTGCGCCAAAATGGATCTTTTTCCCACCACAGTCAAAAAGACGAACTTTTGACTGCTAATAAAACATGAAATACAGCTCGGAGAATAAAAAATTTTATACTTTTGTTCATCTTTGTTAAAACTATAAATTTTTTTCAAACAAGAAATGCATAAACTTTCACCTGAAACTAATCCTAGGTTTGGATGGCTTTGAGCCACATGTAAAGATATTTCAGTAAGACCTTTTGTTGTAACTTTTGTATGACATAAGTCCAAAATAGTTTTTTCTTCATTGCTAAATTCACTAGATCCTTAAGTGTTAGTGAAATTGGCCCATTAGTAATCTTATGACAAGCCTCATCAACTTTAGCTCCAACAGAACATATCATATTTACCTTCACTTTATCATGCATGCACATTATACTAATCAAAAGCCAACTGACACACAATGCAAATGCAGAACTCACACTTGTCTGTGACAGCAAGTTTTTCTGAATTAAACAGGTTATATCTTGTTTCAACTTGTACACTCTTACACTAAACAAGATTGTACAAGTTGAGACATTCCATGAACTCGGCTGCTTTAGCAGTTATGAATTGTGTAGTATGTTTTTTTTTATATATTTTCTTGGTCTTTAACACTTTCATTTGGTTTTTATTATAACAAATAAAAAAGAAAATATATTCATGCTTCAGTAGTTATAAAAGAGGTTACTCAAATATTTTTGCTACTATGCAAAACAAAGTGATCAAATTTTATTATGGTGTTGCTACCTAATAGAAGGCTCAGTAATATAAATTTCAGATTTTTACTGTAAACCCGACTGGAGATACAGCTTTTGAAAAATCTGAATTTTTTTTAAAACGCCCACTTTCACCACTGGGAAATTTTTGGAAGGGTTCAAAACACTCCAGTTTTCTCCCCCTCAGGTAAAATCTACTGTTACTATAGTAGTACTTGCAAAATAAATTTGGTGTTTGAGTGTATTGTCCCCTTCTTAGTGAAAAACAGGCTCAGAAAATGAGAAAATTGAAATTTCAATGGTAAATTTTGACTACCATTAAATTTTCAAAAATATATCAAATAATGAAACAAAGTTGAACCAAAATTATCAGTACTTTATTCTGAGTAAAAGGTTTTTTAAATCTTTTAATTTACTCAATTAGGAAGATAGTTATGCCATTTTGCGCAAATGCTTGTAATCACAAAAATGTACATGTTTAAAGCACCGTCTGGGGACGTCCTCTGCGACACTGTAAGAAATTTTTCTTTTCTAAAAATAGTTTTGAACTCTCTAAACATGTATAAATACATGTGCAAAATATAAAAAATATTAAAAATGGTGCAGCAACCAATTTAAAAAAAAATTATTGAAATAGCATGGAATAACTCTAAAATTAAGGGTTTTTCAATAAAAATTCTTTGTTACAGTGAATTTCTATCAAACTTGTGGCCTCCATTTTGTTTCTTCCATGCATGAACCTAGTACCAGTACTAAGTTACATAATTTACACTTGATGGATATTGTTTCAAATAAATAAGTGCTATTCTGCGTATATAGATTACACTGCTGTGTAATGTTGAAACATTTTTTTCATCGATATTTATTTTCAATTTATATTATTTATGAATTGAAAAATACACATTAATTTCTTTCCAGTATATTAAATTATTAATTAATATTTTTGTAAAATATTTATTATTTTTTAAGTGTGGTTTCGCTTGTATTAATTTAATACTGTGCAATTTTTAAACATCCTTTTCCATCTATCTTATTTTTGATAGAATTTCAAATTAATTTCAGTACTTTTACATCTTTGCAGTGTACATAAAAATGAAGAATTATTTTCCTATATTCAAATTGAATACACAATGGAATTCCCCCCCCCCCTCTTATTTTCTGGGTAATAGAGTCCCAAAAGCATTTTTCTATTTACATTCATGTAATTAACTAAATTACAATTTGAGAATTGAGCATATTTTGTTTCAATGAGCCAGCCCCCTCTAAAATTTCTCTCTGTTCATGCAATAATGTATTATACAATATAATTAATTATATAATTTATTATATTTGAAAACTTTATCGAAAACAAATGAACTTTATTCAAATTGTCATCGAAATATAAATCGCCTGGCTCTCTATATAAAAGCAGCATTTCATTCATTAACTTTTTTCCATTCCTTTCATTCATCACAATACTATAATAATTTATTTTATTTAAAAACTTAAGACCATGGAGGTATAAGTAATTAAACTATGCTTAAAACTTCATCCTTCTCTGTGTAAAATCCATTAATATTTCATTCTTATCAGCTATGCAGACTCCATGAGCTAAATAATTTTGCGTTAAAGAAATGCAGCAATTCTTATACAACTCATTCTACATCTTTTGGTATTTACACTCTCCATAAGTGAAAATTAGGCTTCGTTGTAGAAATAATCAAAGTTGGATGATCATATTTAAACTCAAATATGTTGTAATTGCGTTGTTTCAGTATGTAGATGCACAGAATTTAAGCAAAAATAAAGCAGTTTTAGGACTGATACAACACTAAATATGAATTAAAGAGAACTTTAAAAATGACGATTTTGACACAAGATGGATGCCATATGTTATTTTGAAGTGGGTCACGTGATTTCTTCATATAATGGTCACGTGATCGCTTCATATAAATGGTGTAATTATTATTTTAATTTTTATGTAAGGGGGACCGGCACCTTCCGACTCCATGTTAAATAGGCCTTTTTTAGGTACATTTTTCTCAAAAGCTATCAAATATTTTTTAACAAAACTTTTATCAGATGTTTATTACCTTTCATATGTTTTAACGAGAGCTTTTTTTAATATTTCAATTTTTCGGATATTAATAAATTTTTAATGTACATTTCATAATTTTACCCAAAAGAACGACACATTTTTATTTTTAATATCTTTTTAAAATTAGATAATTTTAATTTGACTTGTCTGTTTGTATAAATACATCCTGTATATATCATAGCTGCCAACTCTCCCGGATTTTTGCTATATCTCCCGGTCTCCCGGGTAAGTCGCTCAATCTCCCGGTTTCCACTCAGATGCCCTTATTCTTTCTAGGCAGAAATCACGCGAATGTAAATCGTGACTTTCAATTGTTTTCCGCGGTCGGTGCAGTTTTCTGCTACCGCGGTGTAGGAATGGATCGCGATTGACGTTTGTATTTTTGTATTTGTATCTACAGGGTACAAAAGTAAAAGAATCGGAAATAGATCACTAATATTCCGAAAATATTACGAAATGAGAAACGAAGTCACAAATTTTGAAATCGAAGTTTTCCCGTTCTTTCGTCTAAATATCCGTTTCCCAGCTATCGCGTAATCAGCGCTCGCAAACGGCGATTATTCCCACAGCGTCACCAGAGAGATGACCAATGATTATCTAATTAATGTGGGAAAAACGCATTTGCATCGACTAAAATGTTATTAAATTATTTTGTTGTACATGCAAAACTATTGTTTAAACATAATATTAATGAAATGAAAGGCTATTTTGCAGCAGTATCGGGAAAAAACGGCATTTATGCGCGATCCTCCTAATATTTCGTTTAATTGTGAAAATAATTTCCCCTTTTGCAATCTCTCAACATCGTCAAATTTTTTTATAATTATTTCGTATTTCATACAAAAAAACTATTGTTTAAACGTATTATTAATGAAATGAAAGGCTATTTTGCAGCAGTATCAGGAAAAAACGGCATTTGTGCGCGATCTTCCTTCTTTTTCGTTTAATTGTGAAAATAATTTCCACATTTGGAATCTGTCTGCATCGTCTAAAATTGGGCTGATCAAAATCTCCCGGTTTTTTCATATTTTCGTACAAAAATCTCCCGGTTTTTCATATTTGGAGGTTGGCAGCTATGATATATGTAGTAAAAAAATCAGATTGAGACCTTTGATATATTCTGAGAAAAATGTACCTAAACATTGAAAAAACAAGTTTTGAGATAAACCCGGTTAAAGTAAAAAATAACAAGTTTCATGCTATGTTAAACATTTATTCAATAATTTCCAGGGGAATAGGAAGGTTCATCTGAACCTTCTTCCAAAAAATCATTTTCTAACATTGTTTTTCTTTTATTTCCTTTTTGGCGGGCTTTTTTTTCATTTTCAGCCATTTTTTGTTTTGCTACTGAGATGCATAAAATGTCAAGTTTTTCCATAATCTCGACACAATTAGCTCCTGGTTCAATTCCAGCAGTCTTCAAAACATGACATTTTACAATGTTGCCTTTATTGAAGCTGGCAACAGCTTTCTGAATACCAAATGTCAGTGATTTGAGCAAAATAAACATTTTTTTTGGTATTCGGGCCCAGATAACATTGTTTAATGATTCATTAGTATTTTGGGTGTGTTCCCATGTGTACATTTTTTAAGGAGACCTGGATTTGCCAAATTCCTAAAAATATGCTTAATTTCATCCATTATTATGGGTGAAATATGAAAGTGATTGGTGTGGTCATAGGCCATTCCAGAAGCTTCAGATACACGGTACTTACACCAACTTTCTATGCCATCTGGACACAAACCATGTTGAGGGTTATTGTTGTCAGAAAGCAGGTGAAAATATTCAGCCCATACAGCTTTTTTCATTTCTTCAATATTGCCAACATTTCTCCTTACTGCCAAACCGTAATATTTTTGAATACTCAGAATTACTGAATCAGTGAGTCTATTCTTGTCACCCATGCTTTTGCCATCACAAAGTTTCCTCTTTCCGTATTTTATCTTTAATTTCCCCAATCTAGTTCCCATTCTTTCCTGCACATGACCTATGCATTCAAGTTTCGATATTATAACTTCATCTCCATAAGGCTTGAACGCCACAACTTCTTGAAATGCCTTATTATCACCATCACCTAAATATTGAACGTATCGCACATTGTACTCTGCTGTTCTTTCATTGTACTCTGCACATTGTAATCTGTTGAAAATTAACTTTGCTCCTGCAACTTCCATTCCACCACTAGTTCCAACATAATTGGCTTGTCAACTTCGAGTCGTGAATATTGGTTAACCGGTTAGAACATCGACAATATTTTGAAAAGACTTGGCAATCGATCACTTTTCCGGTGTCTACACTTGTAGCAGTCATCACACCGTTTTATGAAACGTGTCCACGTTTCTGCCACAATCTATCAAGTGCTACTTTTGCAGCCCAGACCCGAGGGCTCGTCAATGAGGCTGCACATCCAATCAAGTGCTACTGCAATATCGCGACACGAATCATTATGTTCAACTGCTTCTTGTACAGCTTCTTTCATTGTATTTTTGCAAACAGTTTCTACAGCAGGCCTTAAAATGCGTACATGCTTTTTAAATTTTGATGGGGGTTATGAAAAGTTCATCACACCACAGAATACTTTACCACTTGCTTGACCCTTACCTATACATCTCAGGGCATATACATATCTGGTATTAATTTCAAATAATATACCTTCTTGGTGTGTTTTAGAGTATTAACACAAAGCTTTTTTATTTGAACATGATACACAAGATATTTGCAATTGCATCGCTAAGCCTATTCTTTTTATGACAGTTATAGTTATATCTTCTCCACACTTCTTGCACACAGCTACATTTGAAATAGAAGAAACCAGTAAAGATATATCTATAATTTCATCAGTACTTTCCTGTCCTTTGAATTCCTCATGTTCTTCAGAAAAGTTGCCCAGCTTTCCTGCTAACGAAGTTTTCATAAGTGTCACTTTTTGGTGATCCATTACGTATCTTTTTCTTTCCAACAGTATTGCGTTTTCTAAAAAGTCTACCTACCCGAGGCATAACTGACTGTTATCAATTAATAAAAGTAGAAAAATCTGCACAAAAATATATATAAAAAGCCACAATTCAACAGCAATAACAATCGCAAGAACAAGTGTTTCAAATCAAATTGCAGTTACAGTTAAAGTAAGAATTAATAAAATAAAGTTGTAGTTATAGTTAAAACATTAAAAAAAACTACTTTTTCTAATCTGGTTTTAAAATTTAAGTTAAACGTACAATATAAAAGTATCTCTTAATAAAAGTAATATGAAATGAAAAATTAAAAATTTTTTTGTGAAATTTTTTTAAAACATTACATTTTGAAACTTAAAAAATAAATAGATCTAGTTCTTTGATTTTCTTATGTCATACATTGTTTTAAAGGTAAGATTCCAAACTTTAAGAAAAGCTTATAAAGAAAAAATATATTTTTGGTCAATTTTGGGGGTGCTGGTCCCCCTTAAAAAACTTTTTTTTATATATTTTACGGGATAATTTGAATATTTCCTAAAACTTTCGAAGCAATTTGTGAATTTTAAATCCGTTTAGAAAATATTTGAAAAATTAGGTCCCATAGGGTTCAATGTATTTCATTTTTTCAACCCGGGTTCAATCCAAAACCAATTGGGTGATATTATTTATTCATTTATATTCCCATAGGTCCCACAGACCGTCTGAACAACATACTAAAATTTCATTTTGATAAAGTCATTTTTACGGCAATTATCGTGCTAATGGACAGACAGAATGAACGAAGTCATAAACACTTTTCAACTATGTTGTAAAGTGTTAAAAACAATGAGATAAAATATGCACTAATACTTTTAGCCAGCAAGAATATCATATTGAAAGAGGGAAACTGCACATTCATTAATAGGCTTGGATTCTACGAAGAAGCCCTAGTGGCACACCCTATAGAAAAATCCTTTCCTAATTGGAGTGTAGTCATGCCCTTGAAAATTAGTTGACATTTATTGCTGCTCAGTTTCTGGGAGGGTATCACATTTCTTTTCTTCGTCCTGGATGTTTCCTATACTTTGGGGGAATAATCTTATATTTTGGAAAGAAAGGAATGAGGGATTTGTTTATTCAAAAGGAATGATAGTAATTAAAATTATTACTCTAATTAAGCTTTTATATGGTTTAAAATTATTCAATTTAGTTATCAATATAGTTACAAGAGGAATATTTAAAGAATTTCTTTGTATTTTAATTCTTTATATAAAACTAATAATAATATATAAAAGTTGTTAAATTTTAATAAATAAATTAACAAATTTAGTTAATTATACATAAATTTATTAAATTGGTAAATAATTATTTTTACTCTTATGAAAATGCAACCAAGTAAAAAGATTTTATATTTTACAGAGCGAAAAGAAATTTCTCACATTTTCTTTTAAAAAAAAAAAAAAAAAAACACCTTTAATTTTTTTATGGTAAGAAGGTTACTGTATAAAGAACATGTAAAACAATTATCAGGAAATTTAAGTATGGAGTTCATCTTGAAAAAAAAATGCTTTTGCTAAAATAATTTTTTTTTTTTTTTTTTTTTTTTTTTTTTTTTTTTTTTACATTTTTCAATATTGAGGTAAAAAATAACAAGGTTTTAATTAAAATATTATCAAAATGCATGCTGTTTGACAATAAGCATATATTATATTCTAGAATGTCCACAGAAAAAATGTTTCTGACAATTAGGTGCAGAGCAAAAATGGATTTTAACACAAGGTTTTCATTTCATGCATCTGCAGAGCAGCATTTAGTGAATTCTCCATTTCTTTGAAAATTTATTGCTCAGAAAACTAATGCATGGAATGAACTAAAATTTTGCATGGTAGTATAAGTTTGTTGTATATAAATTTGAATAAAATTTCAGAAAAATCTGAGGGTTGAGTGACATGCCTTGGTTGAATTGACATGAAATGACCCAAACGCAAACATCTTCCTTTATTATTCTGTAAGATTTCTAGAGATATATTATTATAGGTATCATTTTTATAAACTTATATTAACAAACATGATTTTTTCTTTCATTAATTGAAACTAGTTTTTACTTTTATGTATGGGCTTTCATATCTTTTTTTTTTTTTTGTATTATTTTCGAAAAGAACTTTTTTATAAAAGACATTTCCTTTGAGGACATACTGCATTACAGCTTTTGCCCGTTTATCATTTCTGTATTATTTATATAAGCGCTTTTCTAGTTTTCTAGTGCTTTTCTAGTTCTTTCAAAGCATTTGTAGACTTTTGTTGTGGGCACCAATTAATTGTTTATTAAAGTTTTGTTGGCAAAAGAGAGATAGTCTTTTTCAATATATATATTTCATAGTATTGGTATAGAATTATTCTGTAAATTAACTTATATTTTGTATACATTTTTAACACTTTACAACATAGTTGAAAAGTGTTTGACTTTGTTCATTCTGTTTGTCCATTAGCATAACTGCCATAAAAATAGACTATCAAAGTGAAATTTTAGTATCTTGTTCAGACGGTCTGTGGGACCTATGGGAATATAAATGAATAATATCACCCAATTAGTTTTGGATTGAACCCGGGTTGAAAATATGAAATACATTGAACCCTATGGGACCTGATTTTTCAAACATTTTTTAAGTGAATTTAAAATTCACAAATTGCTTCAAAATTTTAGGAAATATTCAAATTATCTCATAAAATATATATATAAAATTTCAGCGAAATATATTCAGTAGTTTTTTAAATAAAAATTGAAATAATAATTACATTCTTTATATGAAGAGATCACGTGACCATTATATGAAAAGATCACATGACCCATTTTGAAATAAAATATGGCATCCATCTTGTGTCAAAATCGTGATTTTTAAAGCTCTTTTTATCATATTTAGTGTTGTATCCGACCTAAAACCGCTTTATTTTTGCTTAAATTCTGTGCATCTACATACTGAAACAACGCAATTACAATATATTTGAGTTTAAATGATCATCAGACTTTGATTATTTCTACAACGAAGCCTACTTTTCACTTATGGAGGATGTAAATACCAAAAGATGTAGAATGAGTTGTATAAGAATTGCTGCATTTCTTTAACGCAAAATTATTTAGTTCATGGAATCTGCAATACAGCTGATATGAATGAAACATTCATTGATTTTACACAAAGAAGATTATTTTTTCGATGAAGTTTTAAGCATAGAGTTTAATTACTTGTTCCTCTATGGTTTTAAGTTTTTAAATAAAATAAATTAGTATAGTATTGTGATGAATGAAAGGAATGGAAAAAAGTTTATGAATGAAATGCTGCTTTTATATAGAGAGCCAGGCGATTTATATTTCGATGACATAATTTTGAATAAAGTTCATTTGTATTTGATAAAGTTTTCAAATATAATAAATTATTGTAGTATTATGATAATTTTAAAAATATTACTGAGGAATGTATTGCATTGAAGTTGGGAAGTGTTTCATAATCAATGCTTTATGCATGATTGATCTTTCATGTTAATAATTTACAACATAGTTGAAAAGTGTTTATGACTTTGTTCTTTCTGCCTGTTTGTCTGTCTGTCCGTTAGCACGATAACTGCCATAAAAATGACTTTATCAAATGAAATTTTAGTATATTGTTCAGACTGTCTATGGGACCTATAGGAATATAAATGAATAATATCAATATCACCCAATTAGTTTCGGATTGAACATGGGTTGCAAAAATGAAATACATTGAATTCTATGGAACCTAATTTTTCAAACATTTTTAAAGTGAATTTAAAATTCTCAAATTGCTTCGAAAGTTTCAGGATATATTTAAATTATCCCATAAAAAATATAAAAAAATTCAGCAAAATATATTCAGTAGTAATTTAAATAAAAATTAAAATAATAATTAGACCCATATCATATGAAGAGATCACGTGACCCACTTCAAAATAAAATATGACATCCATCTTGTGTCAAAAAAGTTCTTTTTAATTTGTATTTATTGTTGTATCTGTCCTAAATCTACTTTATTTTTGCTTAATTTCCGTGCAGCTATATCTTGAAACAGTGCAATTACAATATATTTGAGTTTAAATGATTAATGCCATCCATCTTGTTGAAGGCCCAGACCACACGACCAACCCAGGGGGTTTATGGTAACAAGTTGTGTGGCCGGGAAAAACCCCCATCCATCTTGTGTCAAAATTGTGATTTTTAATGTTCTTTTTAATTTATATTTAGTGTTGGATCCGTCCTAAAACTGTTTTATTTTTTCTGTGCATCTATATACGGCGACAATGCAATTACAATATTTTTGAGTTTAAATGATCACCAAACTTTGATTATTTCTACAACGAAGCCTGATTTTCATGTATGGAGAATGTAAACACGTGAAAATGTAATATGAGTTGTATAAGAATTGCTGAATTTCTTTAACGCAAAATTATTTAGCTCTGGAGTATGCAATATGGCTGATATGAATGAAACATTCATTGATTTTACATAGATAAGCAGACAATTCTATTGCCTTTTTTGATGAAGATTTATGCATGTAGTTATACAGTACTTTTACCTCTATGGTTTTAAGATTTCTAGTAAAATAAATTATTGTAGTATTGTGATAATTTTAAAAATATCGCCTCTGAATGAATGGAATGGAAAAAAGTTTATGAATGAAATAGTCACTGCTTTTTTATAGAGAGCCAGGCAATTTATATTTTGATGACGTTATTTGAATAACGCTCATTTATTTTTGATGAAGTTTTCAAGTATAATAAATTATAGTATTGTGATAATTTTAAAAGTATCACTTCTGAATGTATCGTATTTTAGAGATGTTTAAATAAAATTGCATTGCAGTTGGAAAGTGTTTCATAATCAATGCTTTATGCATGATTGATCTTGTTGAAAAATGCAATAATTTAAAAATTTTAATTTTGCCATAACTAATTTGTTTTAGTGCTTTCTCTTCCATGTTTTAAACGAAAAAAATAGAAAAGTTTACTAAATAAATATATGAAAATGTGATTACATGAACAAACTTTTACCAGAAACTTGTATTTCATTCCCCGTAAAATTTGTTATGAAATACAATACTTTTTTGCTTTTTTTTTCTGATTATGTGAACTACTTTAAACATGAACAGTTTTTAGACTCCCAGACTGTTTGCATTAATGAGGGTCTTCTATATTTGATTAAATTTGCTTTTCCGCCAGTTTCTTTATTTAGATTAATGAAAGTAAAAGAATCTGTCTTTAACCAACACATTTGACTAACTAGGATAAGTATGATTTAAAGATTAGAAGTCGTGTCGTAGAACATGATAGTGCATTGGTAAATCTTGATGAGATAAATGTACATTGTGCTCTTTATTACATTCTGCAACTGTTGAATCAATTGAAGCCAAATTTGATTCCACTACATATTGCATTTATATAAAAACAGCTCCCCACCCCCACCTCCACCTAGATCCTGTGTGTCAAAACCTGTAGCTTTTCCTCATACTCCTTACAAATATTCTATCACAATTTAAAAATAATGTGTAAAAAGATAATCAAAAGGGTTTGGGGAGAGAAGTATGTATTCTTATTCTAACTCAACGTGTTTATAACAGGGTGATGCTGTTTATGTTCGAATTGCACTAGTTTAAATCAAGTTGCAAAATCTTACAAATAAGGATTTGTTAAAGAAGTTAGTGTTTTGAAATTGTGGCAGAAGAAAATAATATAGCTTGTATTTCTCATTTTCGTCTAGAACAAAGTCGGAGAGATGATCTGGAATCTTTAGGCTATGTGTTGATGTACTTTAATAGAGGCAGTTTGCCATGGCAGGGTTTAAGAGCAGCTACAAAAAGACAAAAATATGAAAGAATCAGTGAGAAAAAAATGTCCACTCCTATTGAAGATTTGTGTCGAACATTCCCAGGCAAGTATTTGATCAGGCTTTATTTTAGCAGCAGTATTTTCATGATTTTGTTTCAGTTTCTTAAAAGTTTTTTTCATTAGAATATCTAGATTACTGCATTCCTGGGGAAAGCAAATAATGTCTTGTATAAATTATTTAATAAATGCTTAAATTATTTATTCATTTTCATTCTAATTATAACTCATTATTGAATTATTCTGTTAGGTATGTTTTTTCAAATTCATGTCAATTAAAATTAACTGGACTGTGGCTCAACTTGACCTTCTCATATAAGAATTAATTTTTTTCCCAAGAAAATTTTTGAAAATATATATTGTTGGTCTAAATAATCACATTTATAGTACGTTGATCAATCTAATACTTGGTCAATCAAAAGATTTTTTCAAGCCCTTTAAAATGAAGGGCTTGAAAAAATCTTTCGATTGACCAAGTTTGACAATGTACCTCAGGATATAACTTGCACCCCAAGAGGAGGGGGATATCATGATTATAAAAAAAAATTGCATCAAAGCTAATTTTAACTACTATGATTATTTGAAAAATCTATATTGTTATTCCAAATGATCACAATTATAGCATGTTACCCTTCACTTTAAAGATCTTGAAAAAAAAATTCTAGTGATTCCAAGTTTGGTAATGTACCCCCTTCTTTTTTCAAGCCCTTTGAAATGAAGAGTAACATTCTATAATTGTAATAATTTGGAACAGTGATGCTGCTAAAAAAATAATTTTGGTAAGAGAAAGTGACATTTAGCCACACTCCAGTTAATTAAAATTATGTGTTTGTGATTTCATAGCCTACTCAGAGAGGAGGGGGAGAGAGTGCATTGTCAAACTTAGTATCAATCAAAAACAACTGTGATCATTTGGAACAACAAAGCTGCTAAAAAATAATTCTGGTAAGAGAAAGTGACATTGAGCCACACTCCAGTTAGTTAAAATTGTGTGTTTGTTATGTCATAGCCTACTCAGAGAGGAGGGGTGAGAGAGTGCATTGTCAAACTTAGTATCAATCAAAAACAATTGTGATCATTTGGAACAATGAAGCTGCTAAAAAAATAATTCTGGTAAGAGAAAGTGACATTGAGCCACACTCCAGTTAGTTAAAATTGTGTGTTTGTTATGTCATAGCCTACTCAGAGAGGAGGGGTGAGAGAGTGCATTGTCAAACTTAGTATCAATCAAAAACAATTGTGATCATTTGGAACAATGAAGCTGCTAAAAAAATAATTCTGGTAAGAGAAAGTGACATTGAGCCATACTCCAGTTAATTAAAATTGTGTGTTTGTGATGTCATAGCCTACTCAGAGAGGATATCAAACTTAGTATCATTCAAAAACAATTTTTCAAGCCCTTTAAAATGAATGGTAACATACTATAAGTCTGCTGTGTAGTTACTATAAAAAGTAGAGATGTCTTTAAAGTTCTGTTTTTAACCCCCGCCCCCCAACGGTTCATCTCACACACAGTTGACGGCATGTCCATTGTTACTCTCACCCATAGTGAGGGCAACCAGCATAAGCTGCTAAGATGAGGAAATAAAGCTTACTATTATTTCCCACTTCAAATAAGGTGCTATCAAGCAGTCTTCTACTGCAGATGGGGTAGAACAAAACAGTCACTCATTTCTCCTTGCCTAGTCTTAACAAAGTGCATTGCTCATTCCCTCCCTTAAAATTTTAACTCGAGTTAAATTTTTCTTCGATCATTGCTTTTGTTATGTCAATCTGCTAAATTTTCAGTTGCCACCGCTAATTTTTTTGGTAAGCAGGCACCCTGAGTTTGTACAGCCCTGTTTATACATTTATATGTATGGTGGTGTTACAGTTTTTCAATGAATTTTATAGGTGTGCCTATTTCCACTGTAGGGTAAAAAGTCTCTCATTACATCTCATTAAATAGATATGTGTATGGGGCAAGTAAAGAAATGGGGTTTGAAAACTGATTAGGACACAAGTTCTTCAAAATGTTTTAAATTGTTTATGATAACTTCTACTATAAATCATTTACACCATTTATATTCAGTAAATAAAATCAACAATTCAAGACTGAATTTATTAGCAAAACATGAAAATTTGATATATACTTTTAAACAATAATATTACATTTTTAATACGAATTACTCCTCCCCTGAATTCTTTAGTGTACCTCAGTTTACAAAAAATCTGATAGCAGTGTAAAATGTTATCAGTAATGTTATTATATAATAAAAAATATCCATTCATGACTAATATGAAAATTTCAGTATTTTGAAGTGAGTTGTGAAGACTGACCTTCTAATTGTGGAAAAAGAGAAAAATATTAAATGTGATTATATTTTGTATTTATGTTTATTACAAACTAACAGTATACCCATTCTTTGTACGGAATATACATTATAAAGAAACTTAAAATTCACAATCTTGTACAACTTCCTATAGTAGTCCAAATGACATTGGTATTCAAAACATTTTATTAGAATATTTAAATTAATGCTCCTAAAAAGAAGTTTAAGAATCTGTTCTCTCTATACAAAATTATCTTCACAGGCAGATCTGAAGAATCCTGGTCCCGTTTGTAAATAAATTTACAAATATGCAATTTAATCAATATATGCCAAAATGAAAGTGCTAAAATTATATAGGAAGATATACCCATACTACTTATATTCTCGCATATGAAAATATATACCTGTGTATTAGTAAATTACCTTTACTAAAATATGAGTTTAAAAAATCTTTGCCAAAATAAAACAGATGATGTAATAAATTGAAAATATCAATAATCCCCGTAATCTTTAAACCTGGAGGCCGTATTTGATTCCAATATATGCCAAGGTGAAGGTGCTAAAATTGTATGGGAAGATTACTATAATATAAGAGTTTCAAATATTTTTGCTGAAATAAAACAGATGTAATAAATTGAAAATATCATTAATCCTTATAATCTTTAAACCTGAATTGATGTAGGCCGTAATTGATATAATCCAGTCAAAAAAGCAATTTCTGTAAAAATTTATTTTATATACATTTCTTTATTATTTAAATCATAATAGATTAAATAAAAATTGTCTGCTGCATAAACAAATTGGATTTATATCCATTCCTACACTACATGATATCATTTTCTTCAAATAAATTTGCGGAAAAAATATCATCTGCATAATGTTATTTATATCTATGGAAGATTTAACTGTTCATTTTTTAATTAATATCTAGACAATCCCTGGTCCTAAAAACTTGAAACATGGACTAAATTTTAAGTGGGACTTTCCCAAAACTATCCATAAAATTTAATGAAATTCCTGTTCTCCTGTGATGATGACACACACACACACATATACAGACAGATTTTATATTTTATTTATATTATTATAAAGTGTTTATTACAAATATTTGCAGTGTTGCTTGAAAAAAAACTATTATTATAATCTTTAAAATTTGGTATTTTTCTAATTCTGGATTGGATACTTAACATAATGTAATTACTGCAGGATAAATGTCTAAATTAATTCTACCTTCTCGTAAATTTGTTTATTCAAATTTAAAATTTATTACTCTGTTAAATCTGTAGGTTCTTGTATATGAAATATATAAAAATGTAATAAACTGTGAGTAATGAAGACTAGAAGAAATAAATTTATACATTAATAAACTTGTCAAACATGTAAAAACATATTTTAATCTTGAATTACTTTTTAAAATTCAGCTCCATTATTACATAATCTTTTATTCATTCTACATCACTTTTAATTACTTTTATCAATGTCAATGTTTATTATATGTATTTTCCATTTTTTTTAATTATCTTAAATGACTATTTTAAAAATTCATGTCCATACATACATACATACATACATACATACATATTGTAAAATTCTGCCACAAACTTTTTTTTTTGCGTAACTGATGATTAGATTTCCATTTATAAATTTTTTTCTCTTTGTTTTTTACCTGTTAGTTCTGCATTTTCCCACATTTTATAATCGGCCATTTTTTGTTTCTCCAAATTATTTCTAGGAGTCTTTTTATAAAGCTATTTTGTATTTTCAAATTTTATGACTTTTTATCACTTCCAGATTTGCACTAGAATATTTAGTCTACATTGAAATAATTAAAAAAAAAAAAAAAAAATTTGGCGAGAAAGTTCCTTATTCTAATTTTAGAATTAATTTTTTATAGGCATGCAATTTGTAGTTATTACAAATCAGAATAAAAATTGTTGTGCAGCAGCTGATAAAATGCAAAAAACAAATGCAAACATTTTTGGCCATCCACTTTCGCAGATACTGTAATAATGCTTGGCATTCTGCCACGGAGCCACATTTGTTGTTTTACATGGGTGCTAAGAAGGAAAGTCTGTGATAATTTTAAGAATGCTGGTGTGCAAGAAATGTTGGTCCCCTATGTTGACTAATTTGGAAAATGAATTGTTATTTCTGAAAAGTTACTCTCCAATTGGTAAGTGCTAATCTGCAATTCTAGACTATGCCACATGTACACCATGATTTTCTGGCTGCACTTTAAGATGCTCTAAATGAAAAGGGGAGCTGTGTGGTCATGGTCACCATGATTTTAACTTTTCAACAGCTATATAAACCCTGATATAAAACTAAACTACAGAAATGTTTTAGGTCAGTTCCACTGTAACTGATGTAACAATCAATGCAAGATTTGTGACTTCTTTATACTAGGAAACATTTACTAAAAATGACAAAGTGAAACTTTATGCTTTAAAATATTTATTACCTATGGCTATCATATAGCAACTTTAAAAAAAAAATCTTACTATGAATATACCTCTTAATTTCATTTTTAAATTGTGTAACTGGTGTAATGCAATTGGGCAAGATGTAATTGCTGATTCAGTAAAATGTTAAATACTATTAAAATGTTAAAGAGAGCTAGAATGGTGTTTTTTGCTTATAAACAATACTAAATAACTAGATTAAATGCATATTTATTTATATTTTATTATCAACCATAATTTCAAAAATTATAATATCTTTTGTAACTGATGTAACATGCTTCTGTAACTGATGATGTAACAGTATCAATTTCTTATGATATCATTTATATTTATAGTGCATTTTTATTCCCTGATATTGTTATATGAAATCTAAAGTTTTTTTACTAATATACATGGATATTTTATTATATTTTTATTTAAATTATAAAAATATAGATTTCTAACTAGCTAATCTAATCATGCATTTCTTCTAATTTTTTTGGGGACAAAAATAGGACTTCTATGTGAAATTGACCTTTACTCCTTTTGATTTTGGTATAAAATCAGAAATAGTTTCTTTCTTTAGATAACTGTGTGATATTAATACTATTATACATATTTTTTATCTACATAATATTAATTTTTTTTTTAGCTGAGTTTGCCAGTTACCTAAATTACTGCAGATCTCTTAGATTTGAAGAAAAGCCAGATTACTCTCATTTGAGGCAGATGTTGAGAAACCTATTTCATCGTCAGGGATTTACATATGACTATGTGTTTGACTGGAATATGTTAAAGTTTGTAAGTATCAATAATTCTTACTGTTTTTCTATCATGTGAATTCAGTCTAAAGTACTGTGGCATCAACATTTCTGTGAACAAAAACTTTGCTATTTTGTAAAATCTCCCTGATTAAACAATTAAAAGGTTTTAAAACAATCTGTCCATCCCCAATCTCTCTCTCACTGAGCCTCTGCTGTTTTTATTTACTGCCAATTAGCATGATTGATAGATCTGATGTATATCATCAGATCTATCAATCATGCTAATTGGCACAAGAGATTGTCTATGTAGCTCTCGCCATATTCTATGTAAAACTGATGTAACTGCCAATGAGTATCATGAAATAAAACTTCTTGGAAGGTATGAATTCGTCTGGCATAAGGTTTAAACTGTGTTGGTTTTCTTAGCATTTTGTTAAAATATTTTCAGTCATTTTAGCTAAAATGCTATAGCATGCACATTTTGAGCAAAAGGAATTTAAATTGTGCATGAAAGTAAAAGTGATGTGAGAAATTCTCCCATACTATTTTTAGTTTTGAAATTTTATAATTGATTAAAATTTGTCACGGTGGAGGAGAAGACTGAGAATTAGAAACATGTGCTTCAAGCTCAGGCAGCAGCAAATCATTATTAATGTTTTAAGATAATATACACCTAGTAGGTTGGGCGATGTTGTAATTTCTACAATGTGATACATTGGCAATCTAATATCACGATATATTGTGATGTTAATCATGTGAATAAGGCACGTGACTAAAATCTGAATGACAACACAGGTGAATAAAAAACTGAATTGCACCAAACTTACAATTTATGCAAAAAATAATTTGGTTTAGTAAAATATTTGTTAATTTTTACTCTTACTGTAAAAATGAAAAAGATATATTGCTCTGATATGGAATATTTAGAAGATGAAAATAAATGCAAGCTGATACTTTTTGACTCGCAGTAATGCATGGAACTGAATTGCGAAATTCGAGCATTTCAAATTCAATAATATATGAATTTATGGGGTGACTGCAGTATTTCAGCCGTTCTCATATACTGTTCACCATATTTCATAACAAAATATGTCATGTCCCGTAAATTCGCTCATTTTATGAAAATGAGTTCTTTATATTCTAAAAAAAAAGAGAAATAGAAACTTAAATAAAGCAAAACTTTTTGTTAACTAAATAAAATAAATATAAAACTTCCTTACCAAAAAAAAATCTAGTTATGTCAAGCTATTTCCCACGTAGCAACCATAATCTCACTTTTCCTGCCTAACAAGTCCCTGCCATGATGGTAACAAACTATCTCATTGACCATTCATCGGTAGATATCTTAAAAAGGGTTTCACTACGATTCATAAATATGTCCCATTCCTGCCCCACCCCCTCACTCCTTTCCCTATAAGCAACCATCAAAGTTAACCAATGTTATTACCTTGCGGATGAACAGTCTTCCTGCCGCATCGATTAAAAATATTCTAGTCAATAATTTACATCTATTTAGCAATCAAAACAAATGTAAAACATGAAAGAACTTATAATTCAGCAGAAAGTTGAAAACTATTGAAAAAGAAAGTATCTAGCATGATAAAGAAGAACTTGGTTATTGCAGTTTTGCCGTTTTAAAAATAAATTGTATAAGTAGAGCATTAAGTTATTTTTACATTAAAACATAGTGAATGCTATAAAATTCAGAAAATGATTCGCACTTCCTTAATTACGAAATTTCAAGAGAAAATCTACAGATATGTATTATCCGTATCCCGAGAAAATATTGATGTGAAAATCAAAAAACGAAGTATCTTAAAAGATTCTAATGATTATTAATTAGTATAAGAAGCAAAGTTTGTGGTGTGATACCAGGAAGTTTCGATGTACTGGCGGTTACGACACTGGGAATTTGTGCATGTGCTTAGAAAATCACAAAACTGGAAGCATCGCTCTCAAAATCTGCGTTTAGCTTTGGCTGTGGACATCAGGAAATCACGATGCATCTCTCACTAAAAAACCGGTGTGGCGATGTTAACTTCATGCCGTTTTTTCATGATATGTCGCCCATGCCTAACACTTAATAGACTTTCTGAAGAAAATTGTCCCACTGTTTTTCTGTTTTAGGTGTACTGGAGCATCAAGATTGTAATATTAATTGTCATAAAATAAATAGCATTCATTTTATTCATTATCTGACAAGTAGCACCAAATATTCATGTTTCACAAGATTTTACTCCAATAGTATAATTTTATAGTTTGTCTCAGTATAATTTGTATCTCAAATAACATTAGAATGGAAAATTCATTAATTAGCAATAACATAAACTTCTGTTTTACTGAACATTTTGTATTTATTTCACATTTATATTTAAGAAATTCAAGACTTAAAATGCTAAAAAAAAAATATGTTACTAAGCAACAGAATTAACCCCAATGAGTTTATACAGCAGATATTTTTTATTAAATCTTTTCCGATTTAAATTTTAAAAAATGTATATAAAATAACTTTTATCGGAATTCATTTTTGACTGGATTCTCTTCGGGTTTGAAGATTGTGGGGATTATTGATATTTTCAATTTCTTACGTCATCTGTTTTATTTTGGCAAAGATATTTCAAATTCATACATTGTAGTACATGCATATCTTTTAATACGCAGTTCTATCGTCTAAGCTGCCAGAATAAGTGGTACGGATATATCTTCTGCTACAACTACAAGTTCATCGATTTCATTTTGGCACAACTTGATTCAATTTCATATTTTTTGTAAATTTGTTTACAAGCAGGACCAGGATGTTTTATTCTTCAGATCTACTTGTAAAGATAATTTTGTGTAGCAAGAACAGAGATTCTTCCTATTAGAAGCTTTAATTTAAATATTTTAATAGAATGTTTTTAATAACAATGTCCATAGAAATTTGAATATTAATGTTTATAGGAATTTGAATAACAATGTTAAACTATAAGAACTTGTACATGATTGTGAATTTTAAGTTTCTTTATAATGCATATTCCGTACAAAGAATGGGTATATTGCTAGATTTTAATACAAATTTGAAATCTTAATGAAGTGGAAATTATCGATTGAAATGTGGAATCCCAATATGCATATTGATACTTCATTAAGTGCACCTATTTTCTTCTCTTGCTTGGCAGCTATGTAATAGACTTATTGATACACGATTAGGCAGCATAAGAAAATCTTTCCTATTTTGGAGTGGCTTAAATTTTTTTCTGCTAATGTTTTTCATTGCACACTGAATTGCAATCTTCTCTTAATGTGTAATTTTGAAACAAATGACAGATTTTACTGATCCAACTGTTAATTCGTAGCATTTGAAAGTGAGTTTATTTATGTAAAAAAAAGAAAATATGCATAAAAGGAGAGTATGGTCAAGCCCTGAAAAAATACTTTTACATTCTTACAAATTTGATTTTTCTCACTGAAATGAAATTTACCACTATTTTGTTCTCTTTCATCTGACATTAAAATTGTTCTATAGTTTATGCACCTAAGTATTATTTTTTCTGTTAATATAAAGTGTAAAATATATGTATATAAAAAAAATTCAGGTATAGATAAAATATAATATAATTATAATGTCACTTTTTGTAGGTGGTATGTAATAATGAATTGAAAATATTTCTAGGGTGGAAATCGTAATCAGCAAGATATGCGAGAGGATAGGGATCGCAGAGATCGATATCATCAACACACAAGTACTACCTCTCGGGGAGGCATACCTGGTTTACCTGATCCTAGTACTACCTCTCGAGGAGGCATACCTGGGTTGCCAGATCCAACCACCGCTAGCAGCAGTCGACAACGGGGTGCTCCAGACTCTGCCAGTCCCGCAACTGGTCGCTCTTTGCCCCATCACCTTGCTGCCTCCACCAACATGGCAGTGGACTCTGTTGGCCCTGTTCCTGCAGTGGCTCTACCTCTAGGTTCATCCCTCTTGCCTTCATCTGCTGCTCTCTGTATGCGATCCAGAACACGGTCAACACCTCGTGCTGGTGTTGCTGGCCACGAGCCTTCTACACAAAGATGACCATTGGTCTCAGGCGCTATTGAGTAAAAAGGAGTAAAATTATGTTTACATAAGGATTTTGTATTTGTAAGGGAACCAGTTGAGTCAGTACTGAGGTGTGCTTGGCCTACACAGCTGAAAGTTTGAATCGAAACCAGATGCATGCTTATGCTAGACGGTGCCATTGTTGCAAGCTTCCTTCAATTTGAACATAGCTTCCGTCATTAGAATGCATTCAGAGAGCAAACAGTGTATAGATCATTAATGTCTCTTGTTTTTCCCTCAGATACATTTGAGTGCTGTTGAATATTTGTATAGAATTTAAAAGTCCCTCAAACAGTGGACAGAAAGGGAAAAGCTGCTCATCCATCTTAACCCCATTAACCCATTACATTTGGTTCTAACAAAGGTTTCTGAAGATGTGCTAGTAGAATAACTTATTTTCTTACTGTATATTTTCGGCTATTGTTATATGTAGACTAGAATAATATCTGTTCTATACTATCGGTTATTTATTCACTTCCCCTTTGATATGTATGTAAGAAAAAACTGTATAATTGTTTGTACTCAACATATATAATGACACTTTCTTTTCTATTGTAAATTTCAGTTTTCAAAAAGAACATACCATTTCTGTCCAGTTTTTTTTAGCTGGAAAAGAGTATAGTGCAAAGTATTTTTATATGTTTTTGCAGAATATTTTATAATGAAGATTTCTAAAGTGTGCACTTAAATGTAAATATCAAATTGACTTGGTTTTGTGTGTTATTGCATTACTTAACAAATCATTTTCATTCCCATTCATATGTTGTCAAAACTCATTTCAAGAGAATGTGTTTCTAATGCCATTACCTAATATTACATATGTGTGTCTTGTATTTTCTTTATTGTTTTTTTAAAATACAATTTTCTTTGTCATCGGTACACAAACAGTAGATACTCATCGTTGCCTGTTTCTAATTTAAATGAACAACTTTTTTCAAACAGGGTAGTCAGTTCATCTTGCATTTATTCAGAATGGTGTACCAAACTAAATTCTTGCAGCAGATTGTAGTCATTTAAAATATAATTTATACCATGACAAAATATATTTTACAAACTTATTAAATTTGCATTATTGAATTTATCATGTACCTTTGTGTCTAGGTTAGTATATTTGCGGAAGCTATATCTCACAAATGGTACAGCTTAGATACTTTGGAATTGTAGAACTTTTTCTGCACGGGACAAAATTGGACTGTTTTTAAAGAGAAACATTTTGCCCATTGACACTTTCATTTTTACAACAGCCTTTATGTGCTTAATGCGATCTATCAGTATATTGTTTACCTTTCCTATATATACCTGTATTGAGTTTAGCACAATCTGTTTGACTTGACATTAGATTGTGTCATGTGACTACTGCATGTTTAAAACCCACATCCAAATTTTGATAAATATGCATTGTTATTAGATTTATATAAACCAATTTGAATATTATTAGGAAATTAAATTTGGAGGATTTAAAAAAATTTAGTTTGGGGCATACAATTACATTTCGTGCAAATTGTCTGTATAATTTGTATTATATATTGGTTTATATTATAAAAATTGAATTACACATTGCTTATAATGTACCTTAATGTCAAATTTGGTGTAATAAGTTTGATTTGCATCAAATTATGTAATAGTAAACAATATTAAATTTCATATAACAAATTTAAAGCATAAATAGCAACATTGGGCAATTTTTGATTATTATACTGATACTAGTTATGCATACAGTATGCATGCAAAATATAAAAAGTGAAATTTGTAGACATCAAATACAAGAAAAGTAATATTTTGGAAAATATTTTTTTATATTATTTGGTTCTTATCTTGGAATAATCTTTCTTGGATCACTTATACATATTAATATATATTTATATATATATATATATATATAAATATATTTTTCTAATATATATATATATATATTAGAAAAATATAATAAACAATTCCAAGTAATCATGAAATATTAAAAACACCAAGGCAGTCAAACCAAGTCCACTATGCCGATAAAAGAAATGAACAGCTCTGACTGTTTCAGATTTGGCAATAGTAAGTTATATACGAGGCGCGTCCACAAAGTAAGTTTCCCACAGCTAGCAAACCTTATATTGCGCAAAACGACTGAGCGTACGTGATAGAGCAAGGACGTAGCATGGCGCATGCACTAACGGTACTTCCCGTGTTCTCACAGTAGCATCGTTGCAGCTGTTGAAGATGGAGGTGCTTATTCCAGCTCCCGCCGACTGTGAAGTGCGGTCAGTGATAGCCTAGTGCGGTCAGTGATAAAGTTTTTGAATGCACAGAGCATAGCGACGATCGAAATTCGTCAGCTGTGCCGGGTCTATGGGCCTAACGTCATGAGCAAGCAGATGGTGCGACGCTGGTGCAGAGAATTTTCACCAGGTCGAGAAAGTGTGCATGATGAGAAGCGCGGAAATGACTGCAGAGTTCCGTAATTGTGAAGTGACGATTCTCCATAATGCGTTCCCGCACAAGGTCGTCCGTAATGATGGATGGCCTCCCACTGCGCTTCTCGTCATGCACACTTTGTCGACCTGCTGAAAATTCTTTGCACCAGCGACGCACCATCTGCTTGCTCATAACGTAAGGCCCATAGACCCGGCACAGCTGACGATGCATTTCGATTGGCGCTATGCTCTGTGCATTCAAAAGCTTTATCACTGATCGCATTAGGCTATCACTGACCGCCCAGTCGGCGGGAGCTGGAATAAGAGCCTCCATCTTCAACAGCTGCAACGATGCTACTGTGAGAACGCGGGAAGTACCGTTAGTGCATGCGTCAAGCCACGTCATTGCTCTATCACGTACGCGCAGTCTTTTTTGCAATATAAGGTTTGCTAGCTGTGGGACGAGGGGGAAACTTACTTTGTGGACTTGCCTCGTATATATATATATATATATATATATATACATATATATATATATATATATATATATAATTGTGCTTGTCTATAGGAAAATATAAAATATTTAAGTTATATAACCATATTTACAGTTTCTTTCCTTTTAAAATTAAAATGTTTGTTAAACATCTTACTATTGAGTTTGTGTCCAAAGTAATAAGTCTTCTAAAATATGCATTTTGTATTGTTACACTGAGATCGCATTTTAGTTCTTGATGTTCATTTGCTGTAACAAATAGGTGCACAGTGAACATATAATTTAATGGTAAGTTACGATTGTGCCTGAAACCTATGATTTCATTAATTGGTATGTTTCAATTTTTTTACTCTCTCTCTCATCAAACCAAGTTTTCTTCATATAAACATATTTATACAAATTATCTTTTTAACTTCCAAAATAGGGTACCTAGTTTGATTTCATAGAGATTTTTTTTTTCACAGTTATATTGCTTCATCTGCATTTTTAATGTGTTAGACTTGGAGTGTTATAATATGTGTTTTTGCCCTCTCTCATGAGTTAAAAGTAAAACTTATATCTTCTTCATTCATTAGGTTTGATAGTTTGTCTAATTATTTGCTCGCCATGTAAAATGTATCAAATGAAATAGATAATAGTAGCATAGTGAAATGAAAGATTTTGTCTACTGGCATTAATAAAAAGAGATATGTGAAAATTGTTCTGGCATGCCTCAAAATCTGGTGTTAAAATATTAACAGTTGCAAAAACACCTATGTTGCATAGTCTCATTTCATTTCCTTTTATTCTGGGAAATTTCAGAAGGCAATGCCAATAAGCTTAGACTATTAAAACCTAGAACTTAAGTAAAAGATTGTCAAACTAAATAATCTGAATCAAAAAATATTGTGATATAAAAATTTATTTGTCTGGTCATATATTCCTTTACTTTAGATTATTTATCCTGATCAGCTTCATTTTATTTTCATGTGTTCTATGATAAAAATTTATTTTAAAAATTTCTTGATTTCAAAGTTTGATAGGATGTCCATACGATATGCTACACTATGCAAACATTTTTAAAAGAAACTTGTATATGCATGCCTCAAAATCTGGTGTTAAAATATGTAATGTCTAAGATAATGGGCAATGTGTAATGGTTACAAGTATAGTATAATGGTTTTGCCATACATGACAAACTCTGGATTTGTATTGTACTTTGCTATAGACATGTTTGGATGACAAATCATACATCTATATAGCATAGATGCTCTGTTATAGATAAAATCCAAAGTTAGTGAACATTTCTTATTTTTGACAAAATATGTTAAGTATACATTCATTTGTTAGAAAGTATTCCTGGTGCTTTTAGTTTCTCTAATTTTCAATATAATTTATAACTAGAACAAATTTTCTCATTGTTGTCCAGGATTTAAAATTAGAAATTAATTTATCTTGCTAGAGTGAAGATTTAGCTGACACTTCTTCAGAAGGCAGTCCTTCGTTCAAACCAATGCATGTGTATTTGCACATTTTGGCATGCACCTGAAAAATAAAATTTGCTAATACAATTGTACTACGCCCCCAGTTGTGACATGCTTCTGGAGGAATGAAGGTCTCGTTTGAATCTATTTTTCTCTCTATAGATTCAGAATCAAAGTTTAGTCTCACTTAGAAATCTCTTTATAAACTTACAAATTGCATAATTAAATTAAATTTTATTTGAATCCCAAGATACTAGTCCATATTCATGCATATTAGAATCGTGCAAATCTTCAGTTCTTACATTGACAAATTTATATATAAATTTTGCTAAAAGACAGGGGGGGGGGGGGGAATTTTCAAAATGTTTTTTGAAAATTAACTTGTCTTACAGATTTCATTGAAAGCTCATTAGAAAAAGCATTCTTCGATGTTTTAGGTGGAAACTGATAATGTTTTCAGTCACTAAGGAACTGATTCAAAATTCACTCAAAATTGCACTTCATTAAATAATTCATGATAATTTGAATCCTTTAAAAATCTCTCAGAGGTGCATCATTGCCTGACCTCAGTTACCCTTATACCGAATTTCATGGCTTCATGTCGCTTAGATTTTCCACTATGTGCAGTGCTAACAAACGTCATTTATTGTTATAGATTTTCAGTACCACTTGTAAATTTTCATCTCAGTGGCATTTTTTGTGATTTAATAGAATATACATTTTCAAGCCCCCACCCCACCCTCTTTTTTTTTTACTCTATGTGTGTGTGTATGTAACTGAATGGATATCTTTCATATTGTGTATTCTAATCATGCAATGCACTTCACACCAGTTGTATTTGTTATGTTTCAAAGTAATATTGGCTAGCTTATAGTTCAATCTTACATGTTATCTTCATCATTATTGTTAAAAAAGTTTGAAACAAACAAAAAAAAAAATGTTCAAAGATAAAAATAGTGATTTTAAATTGTCATTTCTAACTTAACCAAATTGTACACAGTGGTTTATTGCAATTCTGTAAAATATTTAGTATATTACAATACTGATTTTTGTTTCATATTTATTTTTTTTTATAGTGTAAAAACCATGCTAAGATAAATATGTAGCATTTCTATTGGAAATTCAAACAATGTTTAGGTAATGCAAAAGTTTTAATAATTAATGTTTGAGTAAATTAATATTTAATAAATTAAAATGCAGTTGCTGGCTGCTAAAATGTATTATCGAAAAGAGACATTTTTAGTGTTCTAAAACAACTTTTAAGCATCAGACCAAATGTAAATGGACAAATTTTCATATTGGATGCATAGAGTAAAATCAATTTATAACTTGAAAAAGATTTTTTTTTAACTCAAACCGTCATCTCTGTACACACATTTCCTTTGTACACAAAAGCATTATGCTAGGATAGTAGTTTCCAGCCTTTTTGTGATAACCATCACTTTACAACAAATTTTAAGTATGGTTGCACACATAACAGTGACTAGGGGGGCTCTAGTCACTCTTATGTGTGCATAGGAGGGTGTCCTTCATGTGATCTTAAAAAATTTTAAGCAAAATATGTATATATTTTTAATCATGAAAAACTACATATGAAATCTACATTATTAAAATGTGTCCAACCTTGTATGTTTGTATATACCATGGTTTAAAAAAAAAAAGTTCTCATTGTAAGAAGTCAGCATTTGTCATAAATGGGAGCTATGCATCTGGTATTTCTGCATAAACTAAAGAAATCAAAATAATATGTTTATAATTTTGTATGGATTTCATTTCTCATAAAAAATAAACTTCCTGAATTCATGGAATGAAGAATATAAATAGTGAAGAATATATTGGTGGTGGTCAAACAAATCTATATTTACAGAATGTTAGTATGAATGAACTACCATAAAACTTGATGTCACATTGATGTTATCCATAGAAAGTCACTGTTTTTCTTAAATTGTGAATAAATTATTCCAAAATTAAAAACTTTTAATTATTTGCTAAAATCTATAAAAGGTTGCATGTATTTAGTTTCCTGTGAATTCTTTTACCCAGTTTGTTTTAAATAAAAATTACAAATCTGAAACTGCATAAATTGTTTGAGAATTCAGAAAAGAAATGAAATTTTTTTCTATTTTCTTGCAGAAAGTAATAAAAATTTAATGATGTTTTGATTTCTGATAAAACTCCATGAAAGTTATTTGCAAAAAGATAAAATAGAACCCTGCAATTTTGCATGGGTATGTTTCTCATGAAAATCTCTGTAAATGCCTGACATACGAAGTTACTATTTTAAATAGGAGCTACAAATCCTTGTTCGAGAATTTAAAAAAAAAAAAATAATAATACATTTTGTATTTGCAAGAAACCATGATATTCAATTTTGAATGCATTTGTTTGTTGCGAATTTTTTGCATAGGAAGTTACCATTTGTCTTGAATGGAAGTTATAGATCTGAGATCATAAAGTACTCAATTCCAGAAAATTAATATTTTTTTAATTATTTGTAATGAACCAGCCCTATTCTCACACTAATAAATTATAAATTTGTTTCCCTTTTAAAAAGATGTGAAAGTATTGTGGTCTCAGCATTTGTTTGGGCTGAAAGAATTTAGGGTAGAGTGAAACTATATGTATTCACATTTGTGAATTTTTGACAAAATTATTTCTAAAATTTTAGAGAAAGCTTATTTTATTACCATTTGCACTCTGAAAAATTAGTAATTATGTTAGGAATGAATATGATTTAGTAAGTTTTAAATAAATTCAGCCAGTTAACGGAATATTAATTTTTTTTAATGACAGGTGTTTGTTCTGCAACATTGCAACAATACCTAGGATTAAAATTAGCTTCAAAAGAAAGATATTTTTTTATTTTAATATTTTTGTAATGGAGGGGGCTATTTGGCTACATAAGGCACCAATTTGTAGAGTGATGCAACAAGCAGGTAGCCTGAGCTATAGATTTCTCTATTGTTCTATTGATTTGATTTAAATGGTCTTGGTGCTATCATTAGCAGTGTCCTACATGCAGGCACTGGTCATTTTTAATGAACTTTTTATAAAAGTCTACTATTTTTGAAAAACAGCAGCTAGCTCATGAAATTTTACTTTTAAATTAAACACTAATATATATATATATATATATATTTGAACCCTTCTCAGTATGACCTCTGGTTTCGGGATATGCAATATCAAGAATGTATCAAAATGTCCTTGTATCACCCTCTATAGAATGTAACGGCTTCTTAAACAGCAATGAACATTCATCCAATGTTAAATAAAAGCAGATGTAAGGTAATTTTAAATGTATATTCCCGTTATATAATCATTTTGTACAGCAAAAAATATTAAAACTTGAAATAGCAGCTGTCAAAAAGTCTTATCCTTGACATAATTTTTTTTTTCTTCTAATAACTGGAGAGGAGAGGTTCTGTTATGTTCACAGTCACCCTGTGTTTATTTGTACTCATCAAATGTTCTTATGATCAAGGAATTACTTTTTTTAAATATAGAGATGATTGATTTGCCAAGTAATGTCATATAACTAGCTATGAGAGCTACCTTTGAAACAGAGACTACAACTTGAAAAGAATATGATAAGATTAGTATGCAATATAATAAGAGGTTATTTTTGCGTATTTAAAATTGTTAAAATACTTGTGAAAATTTGTATTGTAATGGTTGTAAAGTTTAAATTTATCCAAGTGTAATTGTTCCCGGTGTTTAAGAAAATATCCTTATTCATCTGAGACTAGAAAGTGCAGGTAGACATACTTGTTTCTAATTCCAGTGAAAAAGGAATAAGACTGTTATTTCTCAAGCATTAACCTTTGTAAGTAAATTTGAAAAATAAAATACCTCGTTAACAGTAGCAAGACATATTTTCAAATTTTGCCAGTTCATATTTGAAAATATGAACTGGCAAAAAAAAAAATCCTCCTTTAACAAGATAAATGAGGCATTCCATCAAAGGCAGGAAAATGTGAACAACTGTTGGTAGACATTTTCTTGTGTTTGCTGGTGTGGGTACTTTAGTCTCATCTTTCATGAAGTATGCTTTTTTATGGCCCCAAAAATCTTTAATTTTCAAAGACAACGGCTTGAGCAATTTATTTTATACTTTTCAATAATGTTTGTTTTAAAATATTGTTATGTAAGAATTTCCAAGGTTTTCTTGATTAGTTTGTAAGCTGACAGATATACAAGTTTATCGTAGTACATGTGTTTAACAACTAACTGCCATTAGCTTTCATTGCTACACTTATCTCATTGAAGAAAATCATGTTCAATATTTACTCTGCAAAATAACCATAAATTGCCCAAACAAACCAAATTTTTCTGATTGCCTTCATAAGTTCCATTCTTCTTCCACCCTTAGAATGAATGTAAGGTTAATTTTAAATTTTATTAATATTTTGACAAAAGGGGAAACAACCAACATGCTCCCAAATGTCTAAGAATTTAGGTTGTCATAGTTCTCAGCATTTTTGATTTTGACTGCACTGTAAACCATTTCAAAAATTTGGTTTGCTAAAAATTTCATCTTTACAAAGTCATTGATACACTAGTTCGTAATGAGTCAAATCTTTGACTTGAGGCTATGATCAGAATAAGAATTGTACTACGTAATCACAAACGCATTTGATTTCTGGCTCCTAAAGAAATTTCAAACAGAGATCAAAATAACAAGACATGTATGTGGTTGGTAAGACACAAGACAGAAAATAACATATTAATGTTAGCTATGCTCTTATTTAATTTTCTTTTTAGTTCCAAACTTGTTTCACTTGCTACAGTGTACACAAGTATCCATTTTTTTTATTATTATTTATATAGAAATTACATTGCGAATTAGAAAAATGGGGATGTCAAGCTGTCGGAATATGGTGACATATTAAATTGGCACATAAATTTTTGGCCTAACTCCTAGATACAGACAGTTCAGCCTTATGCTGTTGTTCATTCCCACTTATGAAGTTTTGTACAAATTACTGAAATATTTTAAGGTGCAAATGGCATTAGCATTTGGGCATAATTCAGTACTTAAGGGTACTTTTTAAAAAAAGACACATTCAAATTCTATCTCAAATAAACTGGAATTGCAGTGTTTTTATACTTATTCGTTTTTCGCTTTATATAACTATAAATTATAGGTTTAAAGGAAATATAATTTATAAATCTAAAGTTCAATTCTTTAAAACAGCAAGCAATTGATTTGTTAAAATATTGTGTAATTTATTGTATGTTACTTTCAATGATTGTTAATTGTTTGAATATATTTATATTTGAATGGAGAGTTGTGTGTTTTTCATCAAAATAATGTGTAATAATATCGATTATAAATTACCTAGTGTGAAAAGGGGGGGGGGGGGTGACGTATCAATATTGCTATAGATTTAAATTCTGTAACATTTGACTATCAAAGAATCTTAGTGGTTGGCAAACTTTTAATGTCAATTGTTTGAAAGCTGTACTTAAAACATTGAACCTAAAACTTTGTATGTAAGTGAATTTATGTTTAAAAACTTCTTGTTTTATTACATGGTAAGTGATAAAACACCATGTAAAAACATCTTAAATTACATAATGTTTTCCCAGTTTGAGAAAAATACTTCAACATGTACTTTGAAAATGACTCTGTGTATAATATTCATTTGTGCTGAATTGTTTTGTGTGTTCAACCTTGAACTTTTTAAATTGCACATTGCATTTTTATTTATTTGATTCAGTGTTTTGTTTATTAGATATAAAAAAGAAAAAATATTTGGAATTGTTTTCTCCTTGATCTCTTAACATATTTGTATTGCCCATTGTTATATATAGTACAAATCTTTTAATTATCTTGAGAGCTGAATTTTTTTTTTTGCACTGTGTACAGAACCATGGTGCTTTATTCAAACTGCCATAGTTAATTTAAAAGTAGTAAAAAATGAATATTACTGACTGACTAAATAGAAACATTTTTTCTGCAATTGAAAAATAAAACTTTGTTAGTAAAACACCTTGAAAAAGTATTTAAAGGTATCAATCAGTTTCTGAGGCAAAAATGCAACGACTTTCATCAAGATAAATGAAACAGTGACCACTCTAGTAAAAGTAAGAAACTACAGAAAATGGCTCGCAGCTCACATGACTTCGGAAAAATCCTGTGTTAACAATCTGAAAGCTTTAAATGTAAAAATCCAAGAAGGTAAAACAAACAGCAAAAGAATGCAGAATAAAAAAATTGCAGTAAAAAAACAACTGTAAATATGCAAAAATATGAAATTATTATCATTTAAAGAAAAATGATGGAAGCATCCGTTAGTAACTAGTAGTTAAATTATTTAATTAGAAATGGAATGAAAAATATAGTACTTACAAATAAAGGAAATTACAGATTTCAGAAACTAAATGAGCTCTTAACATCCAGAAAAGGAAAATGTTACGAATGGAAAACAACTAGATAGAAAAGCACCAGTTATTTATTACAGAAACAACGAGGTTTCAGAAATTAATTCGGTACCTCCATAAAAAAAATAAACAGCAGTCACATATTATGAGAAAAAAAATATTTTTTAAACTAAAATAACTATCTGCAAGTGGGAATGTAAAGCAAATTAGTAATATATCAAAGAAACACTGATATCAAAATTAAAAATACGAAAGTGACTGTTATTAAGAGCCAAGATTTTTTATTATTATTATTATTATTGCTTTGGTATTTGCAATACTTTTCTTTCTAGAGTTACGTGAGCCGTTTTCTGTTTATAGTGCTGACATTTTCCTGTTTGCTTTCACTGGTTACTCTGTCTCATTTGGATAAAAATGCTTTGTTTTTGCCGCAAAATCTGGTTGAATATTTGTTTCATGTTGTTTTACTAAGTGTTTTATTTTCCAGATAATTTAGACAGCCATTGAAATGAATTTATTTTGAATTCTGTACCATTCTAATTTTATTCATCTTTGTTAAGGTTGTATATATAGTTCCACTGTTTGCTCAGGTGGTTAAAGATTTGTACAGTGCAAACTGTTTTTTTTTTTTTTTTAATTTTGAATGAACTAACAAGAGCAAAAATGCGAGAATGAATTTTCATCTAGTCTTTTTTGCTTGACACTCGTAGTCTTGAATGTTTCCAGGATAGACTTGATCTGATCACTCAATAGTTTGGATCCTACAGTTTTGCCTCGACTGTTTTTACATATCGCTAAAATTGTGAGGAAATAGGGCTATTTCATGTCATCTGCACCCATCAGCATCAACTGAATATGTAAAGCATCTAAACTGGAGAATTAGTGATTACATACATATGATGTGCCTAGTTTTTATAAATAATGGAACTCTTTGTTTTCTTCTGTTTATATGTGCACAAACTAACGAGAGTTTTACCTTGTGACTATTTTTCATGTTTTGCAATGCTCTTCTGTGCTGTGTGTCAACCGACTCCTTGTCACTTTTTGCAGAAGACATAGTATGCGTTTTAAAGTGTATCGTTGTTATTTTAGAGACTGGTTCGCAAAAAACAAAACAAAAAGATCATGCTGTATATTACTGCCTCACCTAAAATTTGTATCATGTAACAGACTCGGTAAAAATGTGAAAATGTTTTTACTTTTATTAAAAAATTTTTACTTTTATTTTTTAAGTGACGTGATGTAAGTTATGTAAGTATACTAGGACTTTGAATAAATTGTAAAGAATTACAAATCTGTTTGTTATGTGTTTTTCACTATTTTATACAAATTTAGATCAATGAATTTTAAAAAATTAAACTAGTAGTATAATGATTTGAATATTTGCTTGGTGTCTTTTCTACCTTATCTTCTACTGACTCAAGTACATGTATTGTAATAGCATTCCTCGAATGGTACAATATTATATTTTAACAGAACTTCATCATTTAACACAGATCTGTTACACTATCCACACAATAATTCAAGAATGAGAGTTTTTATTGCTGTACAAATTTGTAAATATACATTTATATCTATATGGTAGTCCTTTGTTATTCAACGAAAAAGCATACTGAAATATGCAGGTTAAGGAGGAGAATAAAAATAATCAATTGATGTTTATCTGTTTTTTTTTTATTATTATTATTATTATTATGGTAAGATGGTATCAAGTAAGCTTTCTAAATAAATTTCCATAAAATAACTTTATAGATTAGTTGATAAGCCATTGAAAACATTTCATTCAATGTTTCCAGACAAAATTTGGACTTAACAACTTCCACCTTTGTTCATCCTTCAAGTTAATTTTCTTTTATAGTTAATCAATTCTTTGAACTCCTCTGACATTAATTCTTCACAATCATTTCCTGTAATCATTTCTTCTATATCTATCATATTAATAAAATCTAAATCTTAAAATTGTATGTTTTATGCAATGGTAATGATTTGGGTAACTGTCGCATTCATATCCGGAGTTCTGCAATATCTCACAATCTCTGCCAGTAAGTGCTAATTAATTGTGATTTCATAGAGAGTTTTTTTTTTTGTGACCCAGACCGTGCCCCTTACCAACAAAGGGAGAGAGATTCTTTGATGTTCAGAAGATAGTTAGAAATGTAGAAATTTTTTTAACTTTCACTCAATGTCAGAATCTGAATGGTTGCTGTAATATGAGGTGCCATCCAAAATTTCCTGGAGATTGATGCTGTATAACCGAAATGTTAAATAGTTTCAAAGCGTGCCGATAGATCGTAGTAGGTACTTCTTTTGTGAGCTAGTGTGCGAAATTTTATAGTGAATGAAGCAGTTCTCGCTAGTATAGACACCATTTTGTTTGAAGTTGTTTACACTGCATTGCGATTTTTATGATTGATGCAAAAAAAGAACAAAGTGTTTGCATTAAATTTTGTGCGAATCTTGCTAAAAGTGCAACAGAAACTGTGGAAATGATTTAACAAGTGTTTGGTGAACACTTACTGAGTCAACACTACCATTAAAGAAGTTCAAACAGAATTGCAGGCAGTGCTTGATATGCTTACCAAAAAGGACTTCCAGAAAGCCTTCCAGCAATGGCAAAAGCGCTGGGACTGATGTATAGCTGCAGGAGAAAGCGATTTTGAAGGTTACAGTGAACATTAACTGATATGGTTAGTTTTCAAATTTTCACACCACCAATCCGGGAAATTTTGAATAGCACCTCGTATTCATTATACAATTTGAATATTCTGAAATAGTTCACCCTGAAAACTGCAATCACACCTTGATCTAACGATAGATATAGTGTTTGCTACATTCAGGGATTGCACAATTCCTACTTTTTAAAAATGATTCCTACTTTCCTTTTGTTTGCTTCTTTTTCCTACTTTTACACATTTGGAAGCAATTTCATTTTGCCTCTATGCTAGACCTGAAAATTCAAATTTTCACTTAGTAGCCAACATTTATGCACTTTTATGGGCAAATTTTATGAAGATTAAATGCTTCAAACCATCCATTTCTTGGAATCTATGAAAAATATGCTTTTATAACCTCATCAATCTCATCTTCGGAATGAAAACGACGCCCATGTAGATTTTTTTTTTAGATTAAAAAATAGCCAAAAGTCACATATAACAAGATCAGAAGAATAGGTGGATGTTCTATCACTTTGATGTTTTCCTGTTCAAGAAATTTGACTGTCATGCTTGCTGAATGAGAAGATGCATTGTCATGGTAAAGCATGAGTTCCCTAAAATTCACTTCCTGAAGAATTTCTGGAAGACACCAGTTAGCTGTAACTGTCTTCTGTTCCTCTAGCTTTATGGCTTTGACCCAGGGCCGATCCTAGGATGTCGGCCGCCCGCGTGCAAAGACCTAATGTGCCGCCCCTCTAGAGAATTTTTCATATTTTGACTAATACTTAACGTTGACGTTATAAATTCATCTACCTGTATAAGAGTAAAAAGTAAAACATTAATAAAAATGCAAATAAAATTTGAAGTGCAAAACTTTATTTTTTGGCCAGCTAATAGGTTATAATAGCGACAAAATACTTTAACAAAATAATAAACGAACAAAAATATTACCTTTGAAATAAAAATAGACACTTTATAATTAGAAATGCAAAACAACAGTATTTACTCAGAAAATATAATCTAATAAAAAAAAAATTACTAAAGCATAAATCTCGTGAAACGAAAAGTATATAAATCAGTCCTTCTACAAAGACTACCTAATAATTAACTATAAAATAACTTTTCTGGCTTTCTGAGAAGCAAATTTGCCAATAATTTCGGTGAAATCAATTTTTTCAGAGATTTCGGATTCAATAGAGATGATGCCCAAATCCGAAAGCTTTTCTTGTGTCATATTATTTCTCAAGTAATTTTTAATTTATTGAAACTTCTTTCCCCTGAAGCCACAGAAACAGGTAAGGTTAAAAAAATTCTTATTGCTAGAGCAAAATTTGGAAAACGGGGAATGAGATCATTTTTGACTATAATTTCTAATATCTCAATTGGCTGATTTTTACCTAGAAAAAATATCTTTGAATGAAGTTATTTCATTAAAGAGTTGTATACCGTCTATATCTCTTTCACAATACTTCCTTCCTCCTGTACCTGTAACTTAATATCTAAGTCCATGCAGGCTTTCATGAGATCATCATTAGAAATGTTATGAAACTCATACAGAAAGCAGAATATTGAATGGCACTCAGATAATAAGGTAAATCTTTCATTTACCGAAGAGATCGCGTGATCAAGAATTGCAAAATAGAAAACAGTCTTGAATTGCTGGAAGGGATTTGAAACTGGTTCATCACTGCCCTCGTAATCAAATAAACTGACCTTTTTCCTGAGCTTCGACATGGGAAATTCGGGATCAATACCTAAATCTCTAGTAAGTGTTGTTGCTGAATCGACAAATATTTTAAAATTATCGTCAGATCTTTGGGAAACTAAATATTTTTTAAGATTACCTAAGCCTTCAATGCATTCCGCGATATTTAATTTAAGATTCTGAAGCATTTTACTCAATACATCAATTCTTGATAATAAATCATGCCAAATTAAAATTGAACACAAAAATTTAAATGTTTCAAGACTTTTAATTATTGATTCAGCACCCATTTTTGTTTTCGTGTCTCTGGTGGTATCTTCAATTAAGGCATTTAATGCGGTAATAATGTTTTTTAGGTCTTGTTTTAGAAGTCTAATAGCATTGATACGACTTTCCCACCTTGTTTCACTAAATGGTTTTAAAGTTAGACTTTTCACGTGTTTTTTTAGTAAATCCCATCGATATGAGGACGCAGAAAAGTAATTATATACCTCTTGTACCATATCAAAAAACCCAGAAATTTCACCACTGGAGCTGGCAGCGTCATTACCGACGAGATTTAATGTATGAGCCGCACACGGCACGTATAATGCTCTAGGATTGATATCGATAATCCGTTTCTGAAGCCCTATATTTTTCCTCTTCATGTTCGATCCATTGTCTTAGCCCTGACCCCGTATGTCTTTAAATGCTGCAGACTAGGTAATAGCTTCTCTAATAGAAAATTGCACAGACCTTCTTCAGTGGTATTAGTTACTGGAAAAAATTCTAAAATATCTATCTTACCATCAGTAGTGTTCACACATCTAATTACAAACATTATTTGTTCTGTGTGGCTAATATCTGGTGTAGAGTCGAGAATTATAGTGTAATATTTGGCTTTTTTGACAATGCGTGTTATCTCATTACGTATAGATTCGGCTAAAATATTAATTATTTCATTTTGAAAATACTGCCGTAAGTAGTGTGGAATACGTGTTTTGTTATCTTTGTATTTACTGACATTATTAAGGTGTTCTGAAATAACTGGATCAAATTCGGCCGACATCTCCACTGCCTTTAAAAAATTACCATTATGTCTATGATACAACTTCGTACTAGTTCCTCTGAATGCCAAATTTTGACTGGCTAAAAATTGTACTACAGCAATCATTCTTTCAATGATGGCGGGTCATCGCTTTTTTTCTCGATTGTAAACATCTTGTTCCGCGTCAATAGTACAATTTTTTTCCAGCCTCGTCTTTATTTCGCACCACGATCTTATAGAGTTTGTTTTAGAGTATTTTCATGCTTATTAAGGTAATCCAAACAATGACGACAATCAGAAAAGTCGGTACTTACAAGTTGTGTTGAACTATCTTTACCAAACAATTTACATGCAAAACAAAAAATACGATTTAGTTTTATGGAATATCAGAGCCACGCGCGATTTATTTTCTCCCCGTTCACTAAAGTTTTGTTATAATATGAACAGCTAAATTTTCTGCCACTCTCATCGACCGGAAATTTAAAATTTGCTACTTGTTTGGGACCATGTCCTACCAATAAATCAATATTATTTCGTTAAAATGTTAGGCCAAGAATATTACGTTATCTTCATTTTACTCTGGATAGTAATGCCCAAAAACTAGATAAATTGAAACCCGTTTTAGATGCATTAGTTTCAAAATTTAAATCTGTATACACTCCTGATAACTAATTTAAATCTATATACACTCCTGATTAACTGATAACTATTTTAATCAAGGTAAGTTATCATTTTTAATACGCTAAAATTTTTAATATTTTGATAAAAGAAAATTTGAAAGAAAAATATACAAAAAATTGAAAATAAGAATTTCCTTTATTCCTGAAAATAGTAGAATGATGTGTTGAACGGGTGATTTTTAGTGAATTCTTTTCGAGAGTTAGGTTTAGCGCAATAAAATTGCCGTCTCTTGGGAACAGTTCGAAAAAGAAGCGCTCCGTCCTTTGGGCCGCCGCAGTTCCGGAATGCCGCCTTCGCGAAAGGGTTAACTTTGCCGAAATAATTCAGTTCTAATCTACAAAGGAGGCCGCTAAAATAAAGTTTCTTTTGACCATTGATCTGCGAACCGCGTGCCGACCGTGGTATACATAAATAAGCTGCCGCACAGTGGAACGAAACATCCTTAGGCGTTTCAAAAATATGCCCCTTGGTTATTTGTTTAGATAGAAATTTAAAATTTGACATCCTTTTTTATGCCGTATTGCCGGCTCTGCCACGAATTTTGCTATCAAATGAAGGATATGTGTAAAGAGTAGACATTAATGGACAATGGACCATCACACTGTGCACTAATATTCTATTTTTCTTAAACTATGAGACTTATTTTGATTTTTCAATAACTATTTAAAATTCAGTATATTTATTCGACTTATTATAAGATTTAAAAAATTTTGCTTGATTGATAGAACTATATGCGGCCTGCGGCCGCCCCTTGTTTTGGCCGCCCGCGTGCGGTGCACGCGCTGCACACCTGCTAGGATCGGCCCTGCTTTGACCAGACCTGTATTTCTGAAATTGTGAATAAATTATTTCAAAATTAAAAACAGGATAAAACTTAAGATAACAGGTTGGAGAGGAAAAGTTTCTCATTTGAGTTTCACTGGGATGACAGGAATTTTCCTCAAAGTCGGATTTCTTGGGAGTCATCGTCAGACGCTACTTCCACGTAACTCGCATAATACATCTTACCACACATTTTTCCGAGAGTCACATCGTATTTTAGCTCGTAGAAATGAATAATTCGTCATACATTACTTTTTTCATTGCTCGTCGTCTTGTTACCATTGCTGGTTTGGAGTCATCTTCAAAGACCCATGCTTTACTTTCTTGACGTATTGGAACGTCAAAAAACGCTATCTAGGTTTCATCATCAGTTATGGTTTTAAAAATAATGCGGTATCCACCATTATTAAGTAATTTTAGAGTTTCTTTACTGATTTTGACACTCTCTGCTTTTTGTTGTTCTGTTAAATTATGGGGGACCCAACGACAAATTAATTTTTTCATATTCAGTTAGTTCTTTGAATAATTTTATGTATAGCTGCGGATCCAATGTTATGTTCCCTCTGTATCAGTTGGTAGTTACAGTGATTATCATCGATTAACGTTTTTCGAATGGCCAACACATTTTCTGGGACTACAGCTGACAAAGGTCTTCCTGTCTGTTCTTCATCCAGGGGAAAATTTCGACCACTTCTAAACTCTAAACCATCTGAATACAGTGGCACGAGATGGACATCATTCCTATATGCTAATTGTAGACGTTGAAGACATTCTTCTTGATTTATCCCCACTTTAAAATCATAGCTCGATAATGCTCTCGCATCGACTCCATTTTCTTTTCTTTCAAAATATATTCTACGATAGCTAAATTGTAATTGTTGCCACAAATTATCGTCTGCGGACATAAGAGTTCAAATTTAAATATCCGACCAATAATTTTTTTAGCGCATATCATCAGCCCCTGTCTCAATAAATTTCAGTGTGACCCTCGTGTATGTAAGTATGTGTGTGTAATAATTGTTAGACAAAATGTTAGTTTTGTTTTCAAACTACTTTATATCAACAGAAGAGAAAAAAACTTAATTTAACAACCAAATAAAATTCCAAACAGCTGCACAAAATCAAAATTTTGAACTGTCGGAATAAAACAAAGTACGGGCAAGAGTCTATCTGGTAAGTTAGTAGTTATTGCATGTAACGTACGTGGATTTCCTGCACCCGAGCAGCGAACTTAGGGCAAATCAGCCAATAAAAGCGAAATATTCCGTGAATTCGCTACGCGAATCTATTGTCCCGCGAAACGCGTTTATCTGTTATCCTTGAACCCGCGTTGTGTGCAGGTACGTGAGTGACAGCTATTTCAACGCAACGCGGATTGCCTGTGCCCATGCAGCATGTATAACGTTATTGCATGTATCGTACGAGGATTGCATGCATCAGCTAATAAAAGACTATTCATTTTGTACGCAGCAGTGGTATCATTACCCGTGTGCCCGTATAGCGGTCGGATATGCGATTGACAGTTACTCAATGAACTGCACCGTTAGCACTTGTGCTCGTAGCTGAGGTGTGCGATCGACACCTTAAAATTCCCTTTAATTTGATGTCTCATTTTCCCATTTTGGTTAGAAATTCCGTTTGTTCTATAGTTTCAAGTTATTTCCATGTTCAGTGCGTTTCAAAAATTTCAGTTGCAGCCATTTTCGGAATCCTGGTTTTGCGGGCTTTTCACCGCGATTGACACGCCTCCTAAGTAATTTCTGCGCCTTTTGGAATTAGTGAATTATTTTAATTGGTTCGCGTTTTTACGGATCGTATGCTCTCGGAGTTTTGAGTCTTTAATTTTGGCAATTCTAATTTCGGTAAGCGGATTTTAATTGCTGCCGTTTGTCTAAACTTCTCCGTTTTTCCGCACGTATAAATACGCACGCGGAATTTTTGTTTCAGTTTTTTGTTGGAATCCTTCGTTTAAGGATGAGCGTCAGTAAATTTTCTGCTCTATCCGCGCTTTGTTAACTTTCGCGGTACACATATTTCGCCGAAATTCTGATTAAACAGTTGCGAAATATTTTCTGAAAGATAACATGCAATGCTTAGATTATATTAAAACTAAATTTAATGCCCCCCAAAACATAGAATATATTTTTTATTTTAATCCAAAATATTTTTAGTGCTGCCATCTGTTGGCGTAATTTAATCCATACCGATTATTTTTATTTTTTAATGAACATTTTAAAATATCTATTCCTTCTAATACAGTGTTAAATACAACAACAGATCATATATAATAATGCCACAATCACGGAAAGATAATTTATCATTCTATAAATTTGGTAAGGGATCTATCTGAATGTACATCACTGAGGACTGCAGCTTTGTCTTCAAGTCCAAGTTCAATTACGTTTCCGTGATTATGGCATTATATATGATCTGTTGTTGTATTTAATAGCGTATTAGAAGGAATAGACATTTAAAAATGTTCATTAAAAAATAAAAATAGTCTGTATGAATTAAATTACGACAACAGATGGCAGCACCAAAAATATTTTAAATTAAAATAAAACATATATTCTATGTTTTATTGGGTATTAAATTTAGTTTTAATATAATCTAAGCATAGCATTTTATCTATAAGAAAATATTTCGCAACTGTTTGAGCAGAATTTCGGCGAAACATGTGTGCCGCGAAAGTTAACAAAGCGCGGATAGGGCAAGCGCGTCGTTGATTTTCGAATGGAACTTATGTTCCACGCGAACTATTCTATGGAACATTAGGTTCCTCGCGATGTTTTTTTTTTCATTTCCCTCTTTAACGAATTATTCATTTCTACGAGCTAAAATACGATGTGACTCTCGGAAAAATGTGTGGTAAGATGTATTATGCGAGTTACGTGGAAGTAGCGTCTGACGATGACTCCCAAGAAAATTCCTGTCATCCCACTGAAACTCAAATGAGAAACTTTTCCTCTCCAACCTGTTATCTTAAGATGACCCTGCTGGGTGAATATTAATGTTTATTTAAACTCCTAATTTCTTAAATTCAGAATATGATTTCTCAATATTTTTTTAAATGTATGATTTAAATGTTATTCTTTTAAATTTAAAATTCTAAAACTTTATTTCTGAGAGCAATTTTCTAAACCTTCATAAATTTATAAGAGCCTGGGAAAATTCTAAAATTCTTTTAAATTTAATATTTTTGTTAATAATTTTCTGATGGAATTTAAATAGTTTTTTTTTTTTTGAGTAAAGTTTTTATGCTAATTCCTTATTTCTAACTAAACTGATAAAATTCTAATGTCTGTCTGTTTTAATGTCTAAAATTCTAATGTTAATTCTTCCTGAGTTGCCTGCCTGTGAGCAGTGTTTTTGTATTTGTTAATTTGAAGTTGCAATTTAATAAACTATTTTTCTTTAAACTAATTATTATGTCTTCCTTTATCTCTCTTAAACGCAGCAGGTTTTATTCTATCTTTCAAACACAACAGTTTATTTGGCGCCTTGTACCAGTCTAGAAATTGCTGTCATGTTTAATAATATTTATTAGTAGTATTAAGCTTTCAATTGTATTACAATTATGGATGATATTGGAGAAAATAACTGTATGGATGTTTCTGTGTTTGGGTCAGGCGAAACTGGAGATGGCTCTAAAGATAAACCTTTTCAAACATTATTGTATAGTATGCTCTCTCTTGGTAAAGAGCCATTTCCTTCTTTCTATACTAATTCTAATGATGGTAAAGATTGGGATTTAATTCCCAGAAGTCAGGTTGCTAGTACCAAGAAAACTTGGTTATCCTTATTAGAAAGAAATTTACCTTCTAAAGTAAACATTATTGAGGCAACCTCTTATGATGTAAATTCTATTTGTAACAAAAATACTGATTCAAATGTTAATAGTAAACAGAATGATTTAATTGAACAGGGATTAAAAATGGATTCTTCTAAATGTAATGAGTAATTTTAAAACAGTCTCTTTAATAGTAGACTTTTTGGATTCAATCCCAGTGTTTTCAGGAGAGGAATCTGGCCTCCCATTAGAGGATTACATAGATAGGATAAAAATGCTAGCCGACCATGCAAATTGGTCCGAGTTAGACAAGGTCTTAGTTTTAAAGTTAAAACTGTCAGGCATAGCTGCACGATTTATTAGAGATAATAGTAGTTACAAAATGGGGGTTGAGGGACACTTCGGGGAGGCGGCACAGGAAGAGAGTCCCTCTTTGGGGAGGGGATTTCCCTCTTTTGAGAGGATCCTCTCGAAGGATCTTTAGACCCTGCAGGAGGGAGGAAGTTTGGTGAGGCGGCGCAACACCTGATGCCTCTCGAAAGAGGCCTGATGACTCATGCCCTCGGAGTGAATTGTCTTGAGAGGGGATGACCCTTGACCTGAGGAACTTCGAAAGTGGTTTCAAGGGATCGCGCAATCAGCGATTGCACAATGTGGAAATGACGTGTCGCTGACTGACCTTTGACCGGAAGACGTGTCGTCGATTGCACAATCGCAGGAGCTCTTAGCACACGTCCTCCCTCGACGCTGGTCAATGACAAAGTGATCGTTCTTATCAGTGTGACGTAGTTAAAGCGCCCTCTGGCGAAAGTTAATGAAGTGCTGCCATCTATCAGCATTTTTTTTTCCAAAAGAATTTAATTTCTCACTTGTCAGATACGGGACTCGAACTCGCAGCCATCCGATTTCAAGACTGTCGTCTTACCCGCTACGCCACAGCGTTCTTGTCCGTAGATTCTTAGCATCCAAGTGATGATTGTGAAAGAAGACCGAAGATAGAATATTTTTCGAGGCTCGACGTGTTATGAACAGATTGAATAGGGATGTATTTTATAAAGGGATTTCGGTGCGTTTCAAAACAGAATGTAATGTTAAGTTACGAATTGAATATAAAATTGTGTTAAGTGGATTTTATATTGCAAACAGCACGATTTTTAGCATATGTTTTTTAAAACAAATTGCACACACAATTACGGATTTCCAGTGAACACAAAAATTGTGTTAAGTGGATTCTAACACTATGATTTTTTAGCACATGTTTTTTTTTTAAACGAATTTAAGTATAGTTACGCATTTTCAAAATTGTGTTAAGTGAATAGGATTCAACCCTTTTATGTGTTGTGCACTTAAAATTTAAACGTATTATACTTAGCTAAAATTAAGTGAACAAGATTCAACCCTTTTAAGTGTGTACTTAAAAACATGAATGTAATACTTAGTTAAAATTATGTTACGTGAACAGGATTCGACCATTCCAAGTGATATATACCAATGTGATTTTTTTAAAATAAATCTAACTATCGAAATGATTTCGAATGTTTAAAAACAAAAATATAATAGATTACGGATTTCCAGTGAACACAAAAATTGTGTTAAGTGAATAGGATTCAACCCTTTTATGTGTTGTGCACTTAAAAACAAATTTAAGCGCATTATACTTAACTAAAATTAAGTGAACACGATTCAAACCTTTTAAGTGTGTACTTAAAAACATGAATGTAATACTTAGGCAAAATTGTATTAAGTGAATATGATTCGACCATTCTAAGTGTGTGTGTGTGTTTGATTTATAGCAATGTGATTTTTATAATAACGAAATGATTTCGAATGTTTAAAAACAAAAAAAAAAAATAGATTACGGATTTCCAGTGAACACAAAAATTGTGTTAAGTGAATAGGATTCAACCCTTTTATGTGTTGTATACTTATTTAAAACGTACAAAATATATTTCACAAGCTTTAAAATACTACATTATACTTAGCTAAAATAATGTCACGTGAACACGATTTGACCCTTTTAAGTGTTGTCTATTTAAAAATAAATTTAATACTAAATTGTACTTAGGCATTTTCAAAAATGGTGCGACAAACTAGTCACTCCGCTCCATCTGAAAAGAATCATCTAAGAGACAAGTTTCCATTAGAAAATACATGTTATACACAAATAGTGAGTGTTACATATTATAAATTACATGTTATATAAAAAGAAGTGTTAGAAAAAAGTGGGAATTGTTAGTAGAAGAAGACAAAGTTTGTGTGATTCCAACAGCGCCATGAGGTGTCACACTCTGTCACTACGCTCTTTAAGGGCAGCGTTCCCCACCAGTCTGAAATTGTTTTATTAATTTTAATAAATCTGAATTTTATATTCAGATAGTTGTAATTTTATTTTACAAGATAAAGTTTCATAAAGAAATTTAAACTTCATTGTTTTCAAAAAAACAATTTAAAATAAGTATAGTTAAATTTTAAAATTGGATACTTCTAATTTTACAAGATAAAATTTTATAAAGAATTTTAATCTTTATTGTTTTTTAAAAACATTTTAAAATAAGTAAAGTTAAATTTTTAGATTCAGATACTTGTAATTTTACAAGACAAAGTTTTATACAGAATTTTAAAAAATAAATCTGAATTTTTAAATTTAGATACTTGTAATTTTACAAGACAATGTTTTTAAAAATAAATCTGAATTTTCTAATTCAGATACTTGTAATGTTACAAGATAAAGTTTTAAAAAATAAATTTGAATTTTTAAATTCAGAAACTTATATTTTCTACTTTACAAGATAAAGTGTCATATAGAATTTAAACTTAACTGTTTTTAAACAGTGAAAAATTAATTTTAAATGTAAAGTAGTATACTTTCAAACTGGCAGGCCTATTTCCCAAACATTAAAATGAATACATTATGTTTTAACATAAAAATGTGTTAACGTAAAAATGTTATAACAGTGGAAAAAAAATCTTTCCACAATACAAAGATTTTTTTCTTTTCTTCCTTCCATATTTTTTTTTCTCTTCTCTCCATATTTTTTTTTCCCAATGTACTTGGATTTTTTTTTCACTCATATTTTTTTTTTTTTTCAATTTTTACTTTTTTTTTTCAATTTTAACTGTTTTTTTTATATCTCTATATCTTTCTTTCTTTGGTCTTCATCTTTCTTTCTTTGGTCTTCACCTTTAATTCTGTGGTGGCCGCAAGGGCGGATCCAGCTTTGGCGCCAGGAGGGGGTCACATAGTCGTGGTCAAGTCAAGAACTTATAATTTAATTTTGATAACAATAGATACAAGTAAAAAGTAGGTATTTTATTAATGTACGTAAGTACTGTACTTAAAAATATTTATTCTTTATTGTACACTTGAAAAACTTAACACATAATAACTTGTACATATACACGTACATATTGCCATCTTCTCTTGAAGACATCCAGAGAAGCACTATCACGCACGGAATGAGGCAGCCTATTTATATTCCATAACCGTGGTGAATGATTTGTCATAACAGCTAGAGGTATGTCGAGGGGTATGACGCAAAACTCCGCAAAAGTGAAGAGGTGGTACGACAAGGGTTTCCAACAAACAAAATAGAAACAGACAAAATACATATATTTAAATAACAAAATCAATTTTTCTTTTGCGTCTTCTCCCGAAACGCGTTATTACGTCATTTACGTCAATGGGTACGTTTTTATGAACGTGGAGAAGTGCCAGTCCGGTTAGGCGATCTTCAACCATTGAAGATCTTAGCCACGATTTAATTCTGCGCAACGTAGAGAAAGACTTTTCTGCTGTCGCTACACTGACAGGTAGTGTAGCCATAATACATAAAAATTTTCTTATATTAGGATACATATCGATGTCACAATTTAAAATAAGATCAGAAATCGACTGCGGTATGTCCTGGCTCCGCTGCCACGCCTGCCACTTCACCATCCACAGCCGATATTCATTTACAATGACAGAAACTGGAGTGTTATCTAGTAATAATGTATAGTCGGTAGCTAGTTGTTTCACAGTTTCAATGTCTTCATTACTATATTCGCTTTTTGGCATGAAAACGCTTAGCTGAAACAAATTAAGTACATCAGGAGACAGGCGGTCCTGGAGATCACTTATTATTGAATCTAGAAGAGGGATGTATATAGCTCTGCGGAAATACTCTTCAGCAGATTGGTTATTGGCCCTATGTATTTGTTTTGATACTATTCTGGGGCATTTAATTTCTACATCTAGCTGCTCAGCTACTTCTTTAGCCTCTTCAAAAAGCTGTCGGTAGATTACGTCCACATTTTCTCTTTTATTTTGTAAAACACTTAAAGTATCATTAATAGCGTCCGTAGCTTTTTTTAAATCAATTGAGTTCGATTGCAGTATTCTGCTTAAAGATACAGTAGTACCTGAAAAATAAAAAGTAAGTGACTGTGACTGTAGTGCATAAACTAAGAATTTATAACTTAATATAAACGGTATGTACTCGTAGCATAAAATATTAACAAAACAACAACATAATTTTAAAGTAGGTTTAGTATATTCGTATAAGTTCATTTGCCAAACAATAAGAAATAAAATAATTTAGGAAAGTACCCACCTAATACATCACTTAAACAGATGGAGGATATAATAAAGTCAGAACTGCGCAATGTTTGCAGCAAGCAATGCGCATCATTGGCAGTTTTATTGTCTTGCCAAGCAGAAATCTTCTCCAGAGCGCTACAAATTTTGACTAAGTTGTCTCCTTGAAATTGAAGATGCCCATCATGCCTCTCTACCCAACGTGTCTCACAAATACCTTGCATGGCAGCTCCGAGTTCTATTTTAAAATTTTCATGCCTCTTAGCGGATGCATTGGCAAATGCCACAACTTTTCTCATTGTGCCAGATGTATTGCGACAGGAAACTACTTTGGATGATCTTGCCAATGAGTTATTGAGCACATGGTTGTTGCACGGGCAACGTTTAGCATGAATGGCTATTTTCATCAATTCTTGCACTGCACCTTTTGTATCTAATGCCATAACCGAGCAGCTGTCAGTTCCAATACCCACACACCAAGATAAATCTAAGTTAAATTTGGTACACAGATTTTCAACGATTTTCGCCAATGCTACACCTGTCAATCGAGGCTCTATGTCACCTGAATTGTTGTCTTCACGTCTAAGAGCATCGTAGGTATCACAAAAAGTCACAAAATGTTCCTTAGTAATACCATCATGCAAATATCGGAATGATAGGCTCAGCTGTGAGATATGTGATATATCTGTTGTTTTATCGAACAAAATTGAAAAATATTTAGCTTCCCGCGCATTCTGTAAAATGTTTTCCTGGATGATTTCTGCTCAAACATCTATCATCTCATTTTGTACAGTCTTGCTGATGAACGTGGCGTTGGATTTTGAAGATTCTAAATGTTGCTGCAATGCAATATCGCCAGAATCAATACGGAATTTTAAAAGGGCTCTAAAATTCCCTTCATCGGCTACTACGCTGTCATAGTTCAGCAATTTACCATCGTCGCGATGGCCACGTAACGATATATTTTGATGGCCACAAAATATTATAGTTTTTACGATTGGTCGCAAACGTTCTCTATTTTCATTTATTTGTTTCAGTCTTTGACTATTTACTTGGTTCATTATGTTAATTTCCGGTTTATGAAAACTCAATAAAAAGTTCTTCCCTGCTTCGACAGCTAATTCGTGGTATTTGTTTCGCTGGTGTGTTAGCAGAACACCATTTTCACCTAGCAAATTATCGAAAGCTTTTAATGGTTCTTTTACGAGTCGACATAAAGGTGTTTTTGTCTGTATACCACCTCCAGGAGCTACGACAAACAAAGCACAGTACTTGCAGTAAAGACCCTGGTCTTTATGCGACAAAACAAGCCAGTGAAACTTGTCAAGGTGAGACTTCTGAGCATATTTTTTTGTTTGTTTTCCTTTTTTATTAACAACACAATGCGGGAAAGTATAATTAGGGGGAGGATGCCAGTGCTTTTCAAGCAACATAGCTTTAGTTGAATCATCTATATTTTCCCCTATATAACAAGCAATATCTGAAGCAAACTTTGGTTGAGAAAGTGAAGTCTTTATCTGATCAGAATCAGAAGTCGATGTACATATTGTAGGCTGAATATCGTTAGTAACAGGAGAGCATGTTTTTTCTTCATCTATGGTTAATGTAGGCAATGTAGCTGTAGAAGCAGAAGCATCGGCAATACAATTATTTTCATCTGTAGTTGTTGTAGGTGAATTTTTCGAGTGAGCAATCTCAAGCCTTGGTTTCTTTGGGAAAAATGAATCTATTTTTTTAATGAACGTTTCAATCCACCACTACCATCTCCTTTTCCCTTAGAATCACCCTGCAAGCAAAACCATGCAAATTTCGCCATGCAAATTTCACACCCCACAACAGACAACAGACTGTTGAAAATACATATTAAATATATATACATAAAAACACCCACATTCGCTATAGTACAGGCTGGTGGCGCAGGCGCATTACCTCACAAACAAAGCAAAACCATGCAAATTTCACACCCCACATCAGACAACAAACTTTTGTAAACATATGAGTTATAAGTACATAAAAACATAATAATATAGGTAGTTTTACAGTCCACTGCATTTTCCATAAAGACCTTACTTAAGTTTAGGCCCCTACGCGAATTTTTATTAGGTAGGTACTTACATCAAATAGGTAATACCTACTTACTTTAGGTAAGTATAGTGTTAAACAAGCAAAACAATTTCAGGTTCTCTAATATTTTATAGTTTTTAAAAATCTGTAATATACAAATAAAGTAAAAAGTAGTAGGTAGGTAGATTACTATTTACTTGTTGTAAATGCATGCCTGTTAATGAAGCGCAATGTTTTTGTGTCGCGCAATAGTTTGCATCGAAGTTTTCGCTAGGTGCTTTTAAAAACTTTAACCAAGATTATTTTTAAGTTTATGCATCATGCTATATTCATTCTGTTGGTTGCTCTCTTATTTTATTTTTAAAGAGCATTAAAATCAGTGTGGTCACGACGACGATACACTTGATTTCATTGTGTGAATTTATCTAAGATTTTAGGTTAGGTCAGTAAGCTTAATGCTCTTCAATCTCCCTCGTCCAAAAAAAAAATATAAGTAGGTACATAAGTCACGCAGCACTCTTTCAGTAAGTAGGTACCTACATATCTACCTATGAGGTACTTTATGAGCATTAACAACAATAACATTTAAGTTAAAACACACGCACTGGAATAATGAGAAACTGATTACTTACCATTTCTTGTAATTAATGAATTTGCAGCAACAATTTTTAAGAATACTTATAAAGGTACACTTATAAACACATTATAGGTAGAAAGAAATTTTAGTTTTTTAACTTAGAACTATGTTATGATATGTTGAAGTTTAGTCGTTCCGATTCCGATTGAGGTTAGGTCTAGCTAGACGTTACGTAGTCGACAAGCGCGCGCAAGTGTGGCGCGGTAAAATTCAAATTTTCGATGCGTTCGTTCCCAAACGTTTGCCATCATACAAAGTTATTATATTATATTAAATTAATTAAATATTGAAGGTATGTAGTTACATAAAATCTGTATGGTGACAAAATATATAAATAAAATCATTATGTTCAGTTAGTGGTCCACCTAAGTCCTGGAACCAGCTCAGGGGGGGTCATGACCCCCATGACCCCCCCCCCTGGATCCGCCGTTGGGTGGCCGTAAGCATAAGTATGCACGCCATCGTCCATTATGTAACGTTTATCATCGTACGGAGAGAGTGACACCTTACACTGTTTTAGAGTGTATAATTGATGACATTCACTCCCGATGCGATACTGAACGTGACGTGCAACTCTTTTATCAGTAAGACAACTTTTATACATTTCATGCCTCAGTTGCTTACTGATAACTGATCGGGAGACCCCCTTTGCTGTCTTTTTTGTACCACTAACTGCCAGTAGTGAGTGCATTTTAGACCTGAGCCCCACAAACTCAAGTCCCGGCTGCGCGTTCAGTTCATCCTTGAAACAACCAATCTTCTTTTTATTAACACCACTGAATGCCGGATGGTTCACGGGGAAATCAGAGGTGTCAAAGAGATGGCTGTTTTTCTGCATGTCCTGATAAAAATCACGACACTGCACCTCATAGGTTAAAGAATCAGTGTCAGTGAACAGTAACACAGCCTTTCCTCCATAGTACTTTTTCATGTAGCCATAATAAAATGTGTACATATGTAGTTTGCTCAGCTCCAGAATGGTGAATCCAACGTAAATCGGTCTGTTAAAGACGATACAGTTCTTCACCCGCTCAACCCCAACCAAGTCTTCATCAAAAATTTTGAAGCGCTTGAATGTAGGCGCCGCCACGAGCTTTTCACCCCGTCGCGTGTCGGTGACCAAATCTGCATTAACTCTGTTACGCAGATTTTTCATTGATTTTCCGTATACGGCGTTGTTCATGAGCTTGAAGAAGTCCTTCTCAAACCCCGATTGAGACCTCTTCCGCTGTTCAGTGTTGAAATCGATGTACGATCTCAACCAGGGCCATTGATGGAAGCGAAGGACTTTGTGCACAGATGTTACGTGCAGTCCCAGTTCCAGGTACATTTTTAAGCATCTGTAATGTACCACGTAATTTTTCTTGTTGTATAGGTTTGGAACAAGTTTCTCTTGTTCTTGGAACTGGGAAACTCCAAGCTCCTCCATGATCTTTACCGTATACGGCGAGACATCTTCTTCTCGAATCAGCATTCTTTCTGGCGCAACAGGGTAATCATTATGGAGATCGTGAAGTTCTGGCGGGTACTCCAAGTCGACCTCCAAAATGTAGCCAACCGATGCATGGTCGGGGCAAGACAGGATCCAAGCTTCTGTAGCAATCGTGGGTGACACCCACTCAAACTTTCCATATGGAAGGGGCTGAGACATAGCCCACCCGTACAAGTTGTTGGCATCCAAATACATGATATACTGGGTGGGCTGTGCAGGGTCATACTCCGCCATGTAAGGATTATTTGCACGTGCCAAACGCTTCGTAATGACAGACACGCCACCCCTGATACCACGCTCAATGAAGAGATGCTGATCAATCTCTGTCATTAGATCGAGGGGCTGCTTGCACATCTTGAGAGCAGCCTGTCATGCCAAGTCGGGTGCTGTCATCAGGTGGACACAATCCAACCCATAGTACTCCATGCACAGGTGTCGAAACTGCTGAAATACGTCGGACAACAGAAGAACATCACTTTTAACGTAGAGGTCGTGGTACTCCCCTAATGTTTTCAAGTTGAATGTTTTCCATACATTCTAAGCATGAGCATAATCATCAGCGGTGGGGGTCGCATCCGTCAGAGTGCTATAAAAAGCCGAGAGTGGAGGTAATACCTGCTCATCGAATTTCGCCAACGAATTCATGTACTCGTAAGGGTACACTCCCCTGCGAAGCAGCAGCTCAAAATTGATGGGTATGTTTGCCTTTAAGATCTTAAATTCAGCAACTGGCAAATTGGCCACTAACTTCTCCAAGGAAGCATTCATGAATTGGAGGCTGTCGATGAATTGCAGTCACACACTCTCCTTTCCCTCATACAGGGAGATGGAGATATATATATCTCCATATATTGTGGAATGACCTCTAAGCTGTGGTCTTTCAGCTTTCCAAGCCCCGACATTAAGAGGTGCGAATCATAGATCTTCAAGTTGTGAAATACTACAGGGACACTCTTGCGTAACTTGAATCTAAGATTGCAATTCGAGTGTGCTGTACCCCTATAGTTTCCAACAATGTGACGATGACCGCGAACCTTCTTAATGTACCGGTCACCGTCCTTTGCAAAGGCCCTCTTACACAGATAGCAGTGGGATGCGCTGTTGAAGGCCAGGGCTTCACTCCTGGTAAGTCGCATAGGTGCAATACTATTAAAACGAACGGCCAGTTCGTCTCTTTCCAAAAGCATCCTCTGCAGAAAATGGGTTACGGCGTCGGGGTCCCGATAGCAATACACGGGCTTGTGTGATTCGCCTTGGGGTCCCACGACGACGTATGCGTAGCCGCAAGCCTCATGATGGGCTACCTTTTCTACAAAGGACCGACTATCGCTAGGCTGTGCGCTGGGCACTTCTACCAAAAGCGACTCAAAGTCGGCATATATTACGAACGCGACCGGGTGTTGATACTCCAAATTGGAGAACTTTAAACAACTTTTCTCTGGGCTTGGCATCTCAACACGTTGCGGTGCATGCTCTTTGCAGTAGGGAGTGTGTGCCACGAGTAAATCTTCTCGGGAGAAGCGGTGGAGGCACCGATAGCATACGTGAGAAGCAGCACGATGTTGAGTCAAATCCCCCAGAAGTCTCGACATACTGCGGATCAGGCAGTAATGTTGTTGTGTATCTTGACTTATGAGGAGAAGGTTAATGCACTCGGCATCGTCTCTTGCAGATACGTGCAGAGGAAACACTTCTTCATCCTCATAGCCGAAAACATTAATCCGGCAGTTGTTCAGCTTCTCTAGGGTACCAACCTTACTCACGGGTACCGGGCACTCCGCATTTCCCAGGTTTATCTCATGCTCCCTAGGCAAATAATGAGCTACACGCCAGGGTTTATCCACCCACTGCAAATTGAGTCTGTGAGCGAGAAGACACCACACAAAACACTTTTGATCAGTGTTTTCAATGTTAATAAGTGCTTTTTTGGCAGCATGTTTGGGGGGCAGGGGCAGATAACTTGCGGGGCGAAGAGGCCTGTACTTGCCCACGCAAACATCCATCTTCATCACTTGATCCAAAGACCACCCCGACCCCAACTGTTGGTAGTCCTCGAAAGCACTCTGAATCTTCCGGTACCCCTCACCCACATGTTGCTCAATCGTGTGAGAAATCAGGTCAATTCCACACCTACTATGAAAGTAGACCGGCGTACTCTCTTCATCCCCCTCAGAATTCAGTCGGACCATCTTTGCGTAGAGGACCAGGTACCATTTTATCTGATTAGCCGAGAGTTCTTCACTCAACAAGGCAATCAGTGGTACACGCATCTCTTCTAACGCCAGTGTTAGATCCTGTCGATTCTCCTCGGTGGGCTCCAAAGTGTGGGTCATGAAAACGCCCAAAGCTTGCTGTGAGCGACGAAGAGCTAGATAAATACGGGTCTCATGATTCAATCGGATTGTAGATCAATACGGGTCTCTTGATTCGATCAGATTGTAGTCCAATACGGGTTTCTTGATTCGATCAGATTGCAGTCCAATACGGGTCTCTTGATTCGATCAGATTGTAGGTCAATGCGATTCTCTTGATTAGATCAGATTGTATTCAGCTCAGCTTAGGGGTTGTAGATGATATTCCCTTCCTTCTTGCTGCACTTATCATCTCTATTTGATGACAGCAATGCCTCGAGCACCCGTGAGCAGGGATAATGCCTTCCCATACTCTTGAGCCGGCAAACTGTTGTAAAAAGTTCAATTAGCATTTTCAGGAACAACGTGCTCTGCTCGACTCATCATTTTAGAGTCGAAGGTCAATCTTCTTTAATCGTCGAGTCCAAAAATAATCATAGCCTCGAATTAAATGTCTTTGAATCGTTTCACAGTTATTGTTGAAAATGATCCTTGATTAACATCGCTCTAGTACAATATACTATGGATCCATCGAACCATTTTGGCGGGAGTCGGCAGCCGAGGCTAACCGCTCCGCCGGAAAAGATGCTGCTCTTCAAAAATGCGACTTTGCTAGTAGCGGTTCTTCGAGAGAGTGGTGTCGATGTCGTCCGAGTTTCTCCGTTGCCTGGTCAAAGGTAGCCTCTCATTGGCTCCTTCTCTACTCTTCTCTGACCCATGTGACAACCTTGTAGTGTCAAGCACCTAAATAATATGGAAAGAGGATTTTTAATGAATTTTTCCCCCCATCTTAGAGAATCAACCAGGTTTAATTTGCCAAAATATAATAATAACAAACAAAATTTCTTAATTTGAAAGGTGACTAGTCAAATTACCAGTCCGGAATCTGTTAAATTAAATTTTCACAAACATGATTGTTTCACCGAATTTTTTAATCACCAAGGGTGCATTGGTCAGCGATGCTGACCCTTTCGTGCAGTAAATCAAACTATAATGACCGTGTGCTATTATTAATTAAAAAATCTCTTAATCAGTAAAAACCACTTTCTGTTAACAAAAATACATATTTTATTTTAATAGACATTTCTTGACTATATATTCAACTAATTTTAAATTTAATTCAACATGATTCAATACTTTAAAATTAGCAACATTTTCAAAAAGGTAAGCCTAAAATTTGCCTAAATAATTCTCAAATCAGATTTCATATCCGCTTATTCATAAATTCAAACATTATTATACATATTCTTAACTTCTGTCTCACTTAACTTCTCACAATACATATATAACATTATCTCAAATTGTTTACTTCAATATTAAAATTATTATATAAATTCCAAAAAATCATATATTATTTAAAATGGGTGAGAGTGAGAATTTTCTAGGGTCTCTTGTGACAGGGATACCAAACAATATATATATATTTCCTAACCTCATAATTGTAGGTAATCATACTTTGAAAAAAAAATAGTAAAATGCAACTTACATTCCTGCAAGGTATCTTGTAACTTGGGACACTTTTTTTTTTGTCACATTAATTGCACTTATATTGTTCTACAAGTTTCGATACAAGTCCCTGCTGAGTTCAGATAGATCATTTTGAGCGATGGTCAGATGTCATCGTCACGATTCCGTAATTCTGGCTCATTGGTGTTCTTCAATAAAACGCACTTCAAATACTTCAAATATTCAGAACTATGGAGCGTTTATCTTGAAAGTTCTATTTGGCTTCTAGACGCCTTGCAGAAAATTTTACTACATTCCACATCCAGCAAAAAAGTACTTGTATGAATATAAAATTCAAGTTTCGAAAGTTTTTGTAAATTCGAAAAAACAATAAAAATCTCAAGCGCCTCAGGCCTCCAAATAAAAGTCAATGGAGCGGCTGCCCGTGAGTTAGGCAAGTTCTTATTGACAGCATAACGAATTTAAAATGTTATCATCAGCTGCAAATATTCCTTCCAAGAAACACTTTCAGTAATTGCTGGGTAGCTTTTGTTCTTAGCAGATTCAGCACGTATAAATTCTCCATGTCTTCAACTGAATTCTCTTATCCACAAAATCTCTTGCGGTTTGTTCAAGTCGAATCGTGCCAGCGAAAAAAAATGCACGTCCGCACTGGTCAATTCCCATAATGATAAGTGATCGAAAACGCAATAGATACAAATTTTCGGAATGGGGTAGCCTCACGACTACCCCATCCGAGTGTCACTTCGCATCTATATCTCACTTCTACGTCTTGAAGCCTTCCTCATGTAAATTCCGTGGAGTAATATATGTGTGATCAGGTCAGTGTGCTATGGGGATATTCTTCCGCCTCGGCTGCCCTATCACATGCCCCTAGTAACAGGCTTCATATTCCACACTTCTTGGGATGTAAATCCCCAGGAAACAAAAAAATAAGAAAAAGGATAGCTGCTCGCCAGTAGAGTATTATTATTGCTATCGTTCTGTTCTTGTAGGCGTTACTGAAAGTCATAAATCCTCTCACTTTCAAATAGCTGTATGCTTTCGCCTTCTGCACCGTTTTATTATTCAACTGCCCAGTTTCTGGCTGTCGTAAAGTGGGGCGTTTGCGAAGTATAAAAGTATTGTGCCTCTTTGCACAGAAAATGTACCTCTAACAGCATCTTTCTCATTTTATTGCACTTCTTGGAAAATGTCCTTCTATGTTGGGTGGTCTAAATTTCTCAGAATGGGTACAGTTCTGGACTGCGTTTTCTCATGGGAAAGATTTCTTCGCAATAACAGAGTGTTTTCTTCAAAAGAGTCATTTCGCATCCGTTTGCTTTCTTGTCAAACTTCAAAGTATTAAATTCAGCTTTTCACAAATAAAAATTCAGGAATTTCAGTTCTATGGCAAATATAGAACATTGTGAATTGTGGAGGGAGTGCAACCTCTAAAGATGGTCCCTGTGCTACTTCTACAATACATATACATTTCCCTTGGTCAACACCTGCAAAAGGGGGAACAAGCAATGTTTCTGCGAAAAATGGACAGAGAAGGCTCAGTTGCAGAGTGGCTCACAGCAGGGCGCTTTTGGGGAGAGCTGACCCTTGACCGTTTCCGGCCGCACATGCGCCCGGGTACATGGGAATTTTGGCCCAGGTGTCAAACATTAATTCTTGGGTGCTCACCAACCCTCTGTCATGCAGCACCCAATTGCTGATATGTAACTATACGCCGACCTATGGGAAAATGCACGGACTTCGGTTTCAAACCAATGGAAATCAGGGGCGTAGCCTTGTAGGAGGTGTTAATTTTCAGTGTGCGAGAGTTTTTGTGGGACACTTGATTGTCTGATCTCCAAGGTCTCGATTTTGAGAGACTTGATATTTTGATTCCGAAGAGAAAGGTCCTTAATCCACGGAGCAGATGACGGATACCCGTCGCGTACCGACGCGCTGACGAGCTATCCGGCGAGATGCTGAAGGTATGCCGTGCATGTACTTTTACATACTTTATTGTTGGCACGAAATGATATCTTTCTCCCTAGTTAATTATAGAGTAAAAGCTCCATATTCAGATGAATTGTTTATTTTGTATAAAATTAGCCATTTTTAACGCAGCACATGTTTAGATACGAGTTAATTCCAGATTTTAATGCAGTCTAACCACAGAGAGACTATAATGTTTTAAAGGGATAATTTTTGAAATTCATTATTGAAAATTGTTAATTATAACGGGATCTATATTTTGCACAAAGATGCTGTCTGGGGTTAATCATGTCTATGTTAGGATGTTAATAGAATATCTTTCATTGTTATTTTGTGTGTCAATAAATATTGTTGTCGTCTTATATCATGTCCGCTGTCCTCATTTCCCATTCATAATTTCTAATATATTATTGTTTGTTTATCTGTATTTTTTATCGACACGGCCAATGTCGAACATCTCTTCTATCGATAATAATGTTTTTTGCGTTCTGACCGGACATGTGGTGAAAATCCACGCAACAAAAATGGTTCCGATGACCAGGATACGAAATAAAAAAAATCTGATGTGGGCAACACATGACTTTCCTCATATAATATAATGAATTTACTACTTTTACAGTAAAAAAATAGGTTTTTCTTATAGTAGATACTAATATTATTCCCAAGATATTGAATTTTCGACAATTGGTCGTCATTTTCATTGATTTAGCGTCATTTTTATCCATTTGGCAAGATTTTCGTTAATTTGGCAACATTTCAAAAAGTCGCCAAATTGGCGACATTCCGCCACATTCGTCGCCAAAATCTCACCAAGCGTTATGGACGACGAAATAAGTTATTCCTACAACAGATAAATGACTATTGGCGTTCAAATACAAAAGTATTACTCAAAGTATCTTTCTTCATGAATGGAACGAGCTAGATCCACGAGAATGATGTCACCAAATTTATCGCATGGTATTACAAATGAAAAGTGAACATGTTTCTCAATAGGAAATATTTTATATGACTTTTTGATAATGTTTTTGAAAAATGTGCAATATCTCGAGAACGGTTCATGTTAGCGTTCTAAAATTTATGTCAATCGTTTATAATGAAAAATTATATAAGAAATGTCTATTTGCGTAACTTTATTAGTGGTTTTGATTTTTTGACGATTTTTTCAAAATTTCATTCGAAAATTTAGGGGGGTTTTGAACATTCGATCGCGTATAAAAACAATAGGCTTCCAGCGTTTACGGATTGTGATTTTTGTACCAAATTTGGTTTGAATCGGTCCATACGTTCGGCAGTTATCGTCTCCACAGTCTCACTGACACACACACACACAGACATCAGTTCAAAAATGTTTGATTCGTGATCAGGGACGCTTAAAACGCGCTGTCCCGTCGAAAATTCGAATTCGAATTTTCGACCCCGTCCCAATACTTTCCTTATACATTATGTATATAAGGAAAGTAATAATTGATAAAATAACTGCAAAAATTTTTTTTGGGGAATAAATTAAAATTAATGTGCACGATAGGAAAATTTTTAAATAAGATTAACTTAAAATAAAATTTGAAATAAAATTAACTTGAAATAAATTCGAAATAAAAACTTTAAAATTAAATTTAACGTAAGGAAATGAGGACATTTAAGAAAATAGATGTTGTCACAAGTGTTATGCCATATGTATATGAGGTGTTTATTTAAGAAATATTGTGTATATTTAAGAAAAAGAATTATAGGATTTAAATACATTGAGTTAGGAGAGAAAAATCGGAGAAAATTAATAATGTATGGTAATATTTTTCGGGGACTAAATTTTTTTGGAAATAAGATATGAGTATGATTTTATGTGTAAGATTTTTGAGTATCAATATTTGTATTTTTATGTTGCATGAAAAGTGTTGTATTTATGTAAACGGGTATTGTTCGTAGGGATAGAAATTTTGGATCAGAAAATTAAGGGAGAACGTAACAAGTTTTAAAAATGACAGAAAGGGGTGACAAGACGGTAACACCTACAAGTAGGATCCCTGGAATTACGTCCTTGTTAGGAGAACTGAGCGGAAGCGACGAGAACGAAACCTCCATGTTTTTCGAACAGATGGAATCATTAAGCGAATTAACAAATTGGAATGATTTACAATTGTGAAATCCCGTCTGCGCGGAAACGCAAAAAAATTCTATATCGGCTCAAAGAACCTGCGTAGCGAAACATCTTTCGAGGCTTTCAAACAGAAATTTCTAGATTTTTTCACCTCCGAACCAAATGTTACAACAAACCAAATTCTTTTTTCAACGGCTAAACAAACAAAGGGAGAAAGTGTTAAACAATTAGCTCACAGAATTACGACACTAACCTTAAACTATGTGGGCGAAACACAACTTAACAAACATACACATGCGATTATGGACAAACTTAGCTTAAGTAAATTTTTGGAGGCAGTTGAACTCGAATATCAGAAGGAAATAGTAAGAAACAATCCAAAAAGTTTTAGGGATGCGGTAAAAATCGCTCAGAATTTAGAAGCGGTCAATCTTGCGATAATAACAGTTGATTTAAATAACATCACCCAGTATAGCGACATTCAAATGTTTAAAAAAGAACAACAAGAATTTAACTCTAGCTTGCTTGAAAAAGTAACAAAAGAAATAAATCATCTTAAAATTAGAGAAAACAAAAATAACACTCAGATAACGGACACATATTTATGCCATTTTTGCGGTAAACCTGGTCATTTTATGCAAGATTGCTGGCATTAAATTAGAGATGGAAATCAATAAACACAAGTCTCATTAGAAACCAAACATAATTTTTGGCGAAGGCCAGCAGAACATTATGCGGGAAGAAGGGAAATGTCCCCCATTCGATACGGAACAAATTATGCGGAGAGGATCCCAAATGGTGATGTCCCATTTGATCTCTTCCCATTTTATCCTGCGTCTCTTGTTATTCCCATTTCGGCCTGTCTGCACCCCTCCTAATTACCTTGAGGTCCTCACCTGTTCGTAGAGGGGAAAACTGTGTGCGTTCCGCAATAATCTCTTCTCTTCACAACCCTCCTCGCCTGTTGGAGGGATTGAGATTTGTTCCCCTTGCGGCCGTTCCATTTGGAATGACTTTACTTTGTTAAAAAAATATACAGTAAAGATAATTAATTTCCCTTTGGGAAGATTTATGTTCGTTTATATCTATTTTATACATAACTAGCAGTATTCCCGTTTTCGTATTGAAAATACATTATAAAGAAACTTAAAATTTACCATCAGGTGCACATTCCTATAGTATTCTAAATGACATTGTTATTCAAAACATTCTATTACAATAATTAAATTAAAGCTCCAAAAAGGAAGTTCTCTATTCTCGCTATACAAAACTCAATATTAAGTGTAGTAAAATGAAGGTCGCGTATACTGCACCCTATTTAAAATGACTGATGACCCAATCTGCCTTCGATTCGACAATATCTTTGACATTTAGGTCATTTTTTCATTACAAACAAATGTGCCTCCTTCTCAAAGAAACGTTAAGAGTTCTTTCAAAAATGCCATGAGTGACATATTATTTTAAAGAATTAGCTAATTGTCATAACATTAATAATAGATAAGTGATAAAAAAGCTCAACATTATTTTCTTTGGACATTAAATTGTGCAGATTTATTTTACGAGATTATATTACTCCAGAACAGTATTATAGTTTTTATTTTTAAAATACTAGATATCTTAATCGAAGCGGTACGATAAATATAAATCCTTTGGACGTTTATATCTCCAAACCTAATAGTTAACTATGTAAACAATTTTTTTTTACTTATTTCGTTGAAAAGGAAAATATAGTGCATATCATGATTATATAAAATGATTTCAATATTTAAAGATTTTAAATATTTTTTCGAAAAGATCAAAGTTTTTGTCCGAGCAATGATTTGCTTCACTTTGCTTATTTTCACTCGAAATATATTTGTAAATATAAGAGATAAATGTAAATAGTAAGAGACAAAATGTTGAATAGGAAATCTAGTTTCTAGATTTGTAATTTGTTTTATTCAGTTTTTCAGGACATCCTAAAAATGTCACTTACCTTAAAGCACTTAAATAGTTTTGAAGCAATTTTAAATTCCCTTCCCTACTTGATCATTCTAGAATTTTTCAGGTTTTATTTTTTACTGAAATCACCAATTATTTCCGATTTTGCGTGTCATTTTCTTTGTTTCAAATTTTTTGATATTGGCATTTCACTTTTTTGTATTTCTAAGTTGAATGACCATTTGATATAAAATTTTGCTTTTATTATTATTAAGACTGCAAGCTACTAATTTTTCTTTAATTTCAGCGATAACTTTAGGTGATTTTTTATTCATTTAAATTTCTGTTTTATTGTTTAATTATTTATAAGCAATTTCTAAATTATTTTGATCGCAATATTTCGGTCATTTTTTAAAGTTATTTTATCAAGTAATATGAACTCATCATTTTCATGTTAAAATTTTATCATTATGTTTTCTTTTTCATAACTACTAAATTATTTAATTATTTCATAACAACTAAATTCTTTATTTTTTTACTTTTCTGAATTTAAAAGTTTCAATATGGAATTTCGTATAAAAATGGCTAAAAAAATCGGATGTAATATTTTTTTAATTACTCGCATGGGCTAAAATTTCAGATTTTTGCTGGTTTGGCTCGCAAGTTCTAGTTCCCGAACTTGGTCTGAGTTTGAAGAAAATTTTGAAAACTAGTTGCATTATTAATTACTTTTACAAATTTACACTCAACATTTTCCACAAAGGTTCCCCAGCTTTCACTAGTAAATGATCAATTTAGGTACAACATATATGAGGAAATCAAAGTTTAAGAGTTTCTGGAAAATACCCACTAAAACCCAACAAAGCCCAATAAAATTTGGGTGGGTTGTGTTTTTAAAAAAATTCTGCGTTTTTCAAACCTTTCAAATTCAGATGTTTAGCACATTTGAATATAAATTATTTCGGGCCGGACCGGGCCGAGATTCAATGGTCTTTGAACATAGTTAGGCCGGGCTCGGGTTCTACACCTGTAAAGTTCTTCGAGCTCGGGCCGGGTTTAAGCATTGACTCTGTCGGGTGGGGTGAAAGTGAAACTGAATTTTTGACTCGTGCAGACCTTTGACACACGGCCTTTACGTATGTCTATGTGTGTGTAAAGGTGTCCTGGCTATGTCTATGTGTGTAGAAGACCCAGACCGTCCGACTCGTCCGGAGGACAAAGAGCAACTATTTGGACGGCCGGGAAGATGTCTATGTGTGTGTAAAGGCCTTTTGTAAGGCCTTTACACACACATACACATGGGCGCGGTAGCCCATTGGTTAGCGCGCTGGAGTTGCACTCGGTAGGCCCGGGTTCGATTCCAGCCACTTCCAAAACTGCCGCCGTGTTCATGCGGAGTACGATCACGTTAAACATGTGGGTCCGAAAGTCCTTCCGAGAGGTTGGTGGTAGGGGAAGGAGGGTACGGTCCCTGTGGATGCCTCCCCTACTGGGTTCCGGTCTAAATTGGGTGGCACTTCCCGACCGTCCAAACAGTTACCTTACACCTTTCTGGTAGGTCGGACGGTCTGGGTTTCAACAACAACACACATACACATAGCCAGGATCTTGGGATGTTGAAAATACTAAGTTTCGTTTATGTAATTTTTCAAGCAAGAAGTGGTATGACTCTTAACACCCCCCCCCCCTTTGCCTATGCTACTGTACACACTTACTGATATATACAAATATATGACCCTAAAAACGTTAAATTGAAATTCAAACTTGTAAAGCGGTGAAAAATTGGAATTATAATGTTTGACTAAGTTATAATACTTTTGCTACTATAGAGTACTTTACAATACTAGAGAAAGTGATAGGTTAAAAAGTTTTGGACTCTGTTCGTCAATTAAGGGTTTGCACAAGAACCACTACATAAACATATATATTCATGGTACTACAAAACAATTATAAGTATCCATTTCATAGGGATATCTGATAAGACAGGATTTACTCTATCTAAATTATTTAAATATATTTAAATAACGCCAAACAACATATTTACAAGCAATTTTTTTAATTTGTACTCCTCGGAACTCATCCCCTAGGGAGTCATTTGCACCCCTCTCAGTTGGGAGGAAGGGTGAGAAACAGGTGTACATTGGATAAGGGATGAAATGCTACTATTTTAAAAAAGGGTAGCGCAAGGGACGAAATGGGAAGAGATGAAGTGGGAATAAACCTCCCAAATACGGCATACAACGGACCCCAGATAGATTTTACCCCTCACGTACTCAAGACTTCAGGGATGGAGAGCATACTTATGCGGACGAAAATGTTAATGAGCGGAGAAATGGAAACCAAAAATATACATATAGGAATGACGAACGGAATTTTGAGGCCCCGCGTAACAGAAATAATTTTCAGAGGCCTAACCAAGACGGATATAGATATATGAAAAGCTCAGACAGATTCGGCAATGGTAGAAATGATTCTAGACGAAATGCAAATTTTAGCAGAAATTTAAACTAGAAGGGGAGATTGGGAATTATCGTCAACAAAGGCGTAGAAACGTGGTGCAGTCTCCTTTAAATCAAGATAGTAGAAACCTTGTTAGAGATAGAGAATAGTTCAGAAAAGGATCAATACATGGATAGAAACAATTTCAGAGAGGATAGAATTTTAAGGAATAGAGCGGAAATTAGAGAAAAGAATGATATACAAAATAATATAGAGAACGAGGGACAATATGTTAGAAAGTACAATACACAAAATGATAGAAAAAATATTTATAATAACAGAATCCGAAATAGTGGAGAAAGAGAGGACATGAAGGACAAAATTGAACTTATCGCTTCAGTTGGAGACGAATTGAATACAATATTACCGACGGTACAAATTAAATTTCAAGACACTGAGACAGAAATTCTCTTAGACTCCGACGCATCCATTTTGGTTTGGCCTATTAACATTTTCAAAAAAATTAAAGAAGAGACTCAGAAATTACGTGAAAATAAAATAACGGATGTTTTGGTTAGTGAGAATGTTGATTTCGAAGATACACAAAATACAAATAAAAACTATGTTAATGAAAATATCCAAATTTCAAATGGAAATAAAATAACGGATGTTTTGGTTAGTGAAAGGATTGATTTTGAAAACGTTCAAAATGCAAATAAAAGCCACAATAATGAAAATATTCAGAAATCAGATGAAAATAAAATAATGAAAGTTAATAGAAATCAAAATGTTATTTTCCAAGAAGTCCAAAATGAGAATGAAAAGGTTAATTGTCAAGAAATTCAAAAAGAAAATGAAAAAAATGCAATCTTCAGGACATTCGAAATACGAATGAGAATCATGAGGTAGAAAATACTCAAATTTCAAATGAGAATAAAATAATGGGTGTTGTGAACAATGATATTGAAAATATTAGCTTTCAAAATTTGCAAAATTCAAGTAATACTAGTAAAAGTATTCAAAATAAAAATGATAATACAAGAAGAGAGAAAAATCAAAATGATAATGAGGTTAAGAATGTTCAAAAACCTTCAGAAATAGATGAGAACCAAAACATGTTAGGCAAAAATTAGAGATACTAAATGAAATACAAGTTTATAACACAAGTGAAATTGAAGATATTCAAGAGCGAAATGAAAGAAAGCTTGGTTCAGATTTTTCATGAAACCGAAAATTTTTAGGAACTCAATATTGTCTGATGATTGGTATTTAAGAAATTTCAAAATGAGAAAGAGGTAAAAATATTAATAAGTCAAAATGAATTCTATGGAAAGTGATCTGGCAATGAATGAATTATAAAAATGAAAAAATGGACATGAGGTCAAAATTGTAATGGAAAACAATAATCTCTTCCCATTTTTCTTATTTAACGTGCTTACGACAGATAAGAAACAAAACACACTCTATTCACAAAATGTCAACAAACAGCCCAGCTATAGCGAACGAACCCCCCCCCCCCCCTTAAACTGTCAGGGACGCGTGCAACGGGATGGAACTGGTTTGCAGAAAGACACGACGGAGAGCAGGTTGCCAATCATCCAAAACACTCCGGTGGCTATAATTTCAGGGATGCGGAATTCCCCGTGGCGACTCCCGGTCAGAGTGGAGATAAATTGCACCCAAGGTCAATTTTCGGGTAGAAACGAAGGGGAAATGGAAACCCAGAAAAGGGGGTGCATTTCAAGTTCAGTTTGCACAAGAGCTGGGTGCGCACGACATACAAAGGGGAGGACAGGTTTTGGTCACGACGGAAAAACAAATGCAGGAGGGTGATTTACCCTTGGTCAATTCCGCACAGGAATTTTCTAGAAAAGGAGAGAAAATGTTTAAATAAATATTGCATTATAAACAGAGGAAATTTAAAATAAATATTACATTATAAATAGAGGGAATTTAAAATAAATATTGAATTATAAATAGAGGAAATTTTAAATAAATATTACATTAATTAGGGAATTTAAAACAAATGTTACATTATAAATAGAGGAAATTTTAAATAAATATTGCATTATAAACAGAGGAAATTTAAAATAAATATTACATTATAAATAGAGGGAATTTTAAATAAATATTGAATTATAAATAGAGGAAATTTTAAATAAATATTGCATTATAAATAGAGGAAATTTTAAATAAATATTGCATTAATTAGAGGAAATTTTAAATAAATGTTGCATTATAAATAGTGGAAATTTTAAATAAATATTGCATTATAAACAGCGGAAATTTTAAATAAATATTGCATTATAATTAGAGGGAATTTTAAATAAATATTGCATTATAAATAGAGGGAATTTTAGATAAATGTAGCATAAATATATCATTTAAGGAAATTGGGTGATACGAAGTAAAGAATAATATGAAATAAAAAATGAATTGAAGTAAGACTTTAATGGAAAACACTTTGCGACATTTTAAGAATTATAACGGAGTGATTTTGACGAAAATCGAAAGAAATAAATAAAATGTATAGGAACGGATATGACGAAAATTACTTTTATGATAATAACAAGAATTTAAATATAAGAATAAAGGAAAATTACATTAAAATCAATAAGCGGATAGTAATGACACGGAATTTGGATAAAGTAAATAAGCAAAAATTAAGCACACATCCACAACAGAAGGTCTTAATTTTACTTCCTATAAGACGTACAAAAGTTTTAAAAAAAGGCCAGAGCGCTTTCGAGCATAAGTACGCTCTTCATCAGTGGCTACACGGAAATAAAATTGAATCGTTCATATATAGACCAGATATAGCGACAAAATTTGCATAAATACAATTTACAAAAGAATCTACGTTTAGAGAAGGATAAACCGTAAACTATTGTTTTAGAATTTCAAAAATTTCAACAGCAAAAGAACAGCATATTAAATTACAATTTAATTACAGGAATCGAAAAAAGGGGGTGGGGGTGGCAATCAAGCATAATCCCAAAGATAAAGACGTCAAAGATAACTTTGCAGAGACTTGAATTGCATGGAGTCGAGAATGAGTCGCCAAGCGTAACTCAAATTAATAACAGGGTCAAAATTACAAACGGACTCACGGTAAATATAAATAAAAAGGGATTCAAAAAGGAGAATATCACGAGGGTTATTACAGCGCATCAAAAGGAAAGTCTTTTCAAAAAGAGGCTGAAAATTATCTTTAACAACAAATTGAGCAAGAGCAGTAGAAAGTTTACTATCCCTGACATCCCGAGCATGTTCTGCTAAATGGATGCCAACGGTGCGTTTAGTACTTCCAATATAAAATTTAAAATTACCATCGGTGGACAACAGGGGAACAACATACACCCCAGCAAAGCTTTTAAAGTCATCTTTATTACTCAATTTATCGGACCGAATACGGTTAAATAAAGAAGAAATATTAGAATGTGAACCAAACTCAGAACAAAAATGGATAAAAGGGCGGAAAATCCGAGGATTGTGTGGAAAACTAGACCTATAAGTCAAACGATCTTTTAAGGCAATAAGTTTAGTATCAAAAAGGGTATATTTACGGCGTACTTGGAAGAAAACCTTATAAATAAACTCAAATGAGTAGGCAGCCTCACGGTCAAGGCCAAAAATAAATTCAATTTCATCACTTAAAGCAGAGATAGATGAACAAACATTAAAAGAGCGATTAAAATAAGCATAAAAAGAAGCTTTTTTAGAGGAAAGAGGATGGTTAGAATTAGCAGGAATACAAGAATTAGTAAAGGAAGGTTTACGGAAAACCGAGGTTTGAAAACCAGTGGCAGAACGGGTGACCAGTACATCAAGAAAAGGCAAAGAACCATTAGTTTCATGTTCGACAGTAAAATTGATAGAAGGGTAAAAATCATTAACTATAGACAAAAGAAAAGAAAGATCTTCTAAATCACTATCCCAAACAATAAACACATCATCCACAAAACGGCACCAAAGAGAGGGGGGGGGGGGTGGATAAAAAAGGCAAAATTTCATTATCGAGTTCCTGCAATACCGCCTCGGCCAAAATACCAGTTAAAGGGCTACCCATAGCCATAGGGGCACCACAGGTTTGTAGATAAATAGCATCATGGAAACCAAAATAATTTGTCTCCGCAACAATATTCAAAGCAGAAGTGATTGCGTCTGATTTGTGGGTCCCCACACGTCAGGTATTGACGCTACATGGACCGATCTCGTAAAGTGGAGTAAATAAAGAAATACATAATACCAGTAATTAAAATGAAGAGGCTTAATTTTAAACAATAACAAAGAATTTATTTCATTTTTATTTAATATTTGATAAAGTCAGCAATTCCACAATGAATGTTAAATAATTCCAGCACTCGTAATAACTCATTTAAATTTACAATCATGCAACACTACCCTTATAATTAACACACCGTGTCAGTCCTACTTTACCTATAGGATAAAATGTCTCCCATACAATATTTCAATTCATATTCTGAAAAATCTCCTTTATCAATATCTGTCTTTACGTGTGACATACATTCCACACGTGCGTAATCAAATTCAATAACACCTTTTATCACTCCTAACATTATTCTGCATTAATAGAGAGGGAGAGAGAGCATACTGAACAATTGACCTTCGTGCAAAATACATGTAAAGAAATTGCCTACCTCGTACATTTGCCGTCGACTGGAACTCGTCATCGGCATGAGGAACCGGACTTCTCCGATGGGCTGCCTGTCTCCTCGTCGCTCTCGTGCGACCACCTTTTAGCACTCCAAAAATTCAACTCCTCTCTCGATTTTCAAATTTTAAAAGTTTAAGTCTCTCTTCATCTCTCCCCTCTATCTTAGGCCCCCAGACTCTCATTGGTTCCGTAAATATGTAACTCCGCCTTCCGGCTATCTAACTGGCCGAAGCCCCCTTGAAATATCAGATATTTGAGTATTGTCTTTTTCGTGCATAAAGTTCACACGGACATTTTCCCATGTCCATCTGGAAATTAATTGACCTCTCGGGTCAAGAGGTTCAACCCCTTCCGTCTGATAAAGTACCAAGTGCTGACGTGAATACGAGAAGCACCCTTTTTCACTCTCGAACTATGTCCGGTCCAGCTGTGTTCAAGGGAACGTTATATGAATTGTCTCGCTGTATGAGGGACCATCTTCTTAGATCCACTTCCACTTTCAAAATAGCAATGTTATATTGGGAATTGAAAATTACAATATAACAATTACCCTTCTTCCCCCCCCCAAAATTTGGTGGGAAAAAAGCCAATTATCGAGTGGCGAGTTCACCATCACACTGGCAGTGTTACCTGTGACATCATCTCCTTCCTCTCTCAAATCCTGCATCATCTGTAACATTACACTATATATACATATATCAGTCATTTAAGTACAACAAATATTACTGGTAACAAAATATCAAATACTCTTTGCATATATACAAATCACAGTGTTCCTGGAAAGTTTTTTTTTTGTTGTAAGCATCAGTTCGATTTATTGTTATTCTGTATCTGAAACATTGTAGCTGCATTCGTGGAATGTCTTTTGAAAAGTTTATAGGAAAGAAAAAATGTTTAAACTGTTCATCTTTGTAATGGTACGATTGAGTGTACACTATCTCCTTATGATTAAACACTGGCCTTGTTGCAGAAGTGGACATGAATCGCTGGAATTGCTGGTTAAGGACTCGTTGACCGTTTGAGAATCGTTGCACGTCCGGAATTGTTGAGTAACCGGAATCGCTGACCACTTGAGAATCGTTGTTTGTCTGGAATTGTTGCGTAACCGGAATCGCTGACCACTTGAGAATCGTTGTTTGTCTGGAATTGTTGGGTAACCGGAATCGCTGACCACTTGGAAATCATTGTTTGTCTGGAATTGTTGAGTGACCGGAATCGCTGACCACTTGGAAATCATTGGGCACCAGGCTCTGTATGTTATTTCATGTTTTGTTTAAGCAAATCAATACATATACATTACACTCCGGCCAACTTATTATTACTCTCCTCTCTTAAAACTCACCAACGTATATTTTTTTTTTACAAATTCAATTTCCATAATTTTAATTTGTCACCCGGCACACGAAACACTAAAAAAAAACTCTCTTTTTTTTTTTCAAACTCCTTTAAATTTGTTAACATTCTCAAAAATTGCCCCATTGAAATTTCTACACTTTATCTACTTTAAATCCTTCCATAAAATATATACATTTTCTATTCAAATTTGATACTCCCTTCAAACTTGGATTTTTCAAATTCCTACAATTTATTTATTTTACATTTCTCTGCCTTATGTTTTTCCACATTATATATATACATTTCTTATTTAACATCCTATCCATTTATCTACTTTAAATCCTTCCACATAATATATACATTTTTTTTTACTTAAATTTGATACTCTCTTCAAACTTAAATTTTTCAACTTCCTACTATTTATCTATTTATGTCCTTCCATTCTATATATACATTTTTATTTTTATTTTTATTTATTTTTTTCTATCCATTTAAATTTGATATTTTATTCAATACTTAAAATATTGAAATTCTTACACTCTTTATACATTAGACTTCACCACTCTTATCACTTTGTATTTTCCTGACCTCATCATGTGTTCTGAATCGAACGTGCCATAAATATAACTCATGTACATATTTATAATAAAAGACTTAAACAATTACACTATCCTCTCAAATACTATACAAAAAAAAAGACTTATATAACTCCAAAAATTTCCGCACAATACTTTAAAATTTTCCTACAATCTGTGAGATGACAGAAAAACCCATGTAATCATTTAATTACCATTCTACTGAAATTCTTATAACTCCCCTGCGATTCTATATTACAATATCCATAATTATACATTTTCTTTCACATATCACCTGATTTAATCCAAATCTTATACTTGGATACGGAATTTCCCGAATTCATTCAATTATTCACTTTCCCACTTAATGAAACCATACTTAAATTTTTTCGTAAATCTTATCACTCACTGAAATTCTCTCAATGCATTCATAATTACAAATTTTCTCTCAAAAACCATCTAACTCAATTCTAATCCCATATTTGAATACCAAAATGTACATTTTCTTTTCCTATATCCCTTGTAACCATATTGAAATCCCATTATATAAAATCTATCGAATTCATCCCCCTCTCCTTTTCTCTTTTCAATTTCCCAACTTTGTGTATATCATTTATTCAAGCATGTAAATTCCCTGTTCAAACTGAAAACTAGGCCCTGGATACAATCTAGTAGTGGTATACAAGGTCAACATGTCCTTGTGCTATTGTGTCATTTTCCCGGGACAAGCTCCCCTTTCTGGCCTGCGGCTAATACGGGCATTTCTTCGTGTGAGTTCCCATGGCCAATTAGATGTACAAATTTTTGACGATGTCGTTTTGGCAAAATGGTACAAATGTTCTCGTCCGCCATGTTGCCTAAAGTGTTCAGGATATTAATTTGTGTGCGAAGCAGTGTGTTCAAAGAGGATACCCGACTCGTGGATTACAAGCCCTACACTCTGGATTACACACTTTCAACCAAAGGATAAATTAAAATGCGGTTAGTGTTATATTTTGTTCTTACATTCTATTTTCTTTATATATCCAAAAACTCCGTCGTCTAGCGTTCCCTTCGAAAGTTCGTCTCTCTCAAAAAAAAATTTATATGTGTGACCCTATCAAAATATATGTAGAAACGCTCTTTTTTTTTTTTCAATGCTTTATATTTAACCTATAATTCGCGTATGTTTATTAAAATTATCTATTCATTTTAAATTATAATTTGCGTCTATTTTCATTACAATTATCTATTTTCTTTGAACTGGCATTTTGATTTTTAATTAAAGTTCTCTATCCATTCTAAACTGTAATTTTTTTTTTTTTTTAATTTTTAATTACCCATTATTTAGTTATTTAAATTACAACTTTTATTTTGAATTACCAATTATTTATTTATTTAAATTCAATTTTTATTTTTAACTATGAATTATTTATTTATTTAAATTCCAATTTTTATTTTTAATTATGAATTATTTATTTATTTAAACTAGAAAAAAAATTTGTTTTTCTTTTTTTTTATTATTTACCAATTGTCTAATTATTTTAAACTATAATTCTATAATTCCTATTTCCTCACGCGTATTCATCCAACAATGGTTGATCAGTCCGCTAATTAAATGAAGAGCGCGTGGAGAAAGTTTACTTTTGTTTTAAAATTTTACTGTTTTTTTTTTTTTTTTTTTTTCGATTTCCTTAAATGATATATTTATGTTTTATTTATCTCAGATTCCCCCTATTTATAGTTCCATATTTATTTAAACTTTCCTGTTCATTTAAACTTTCATCTTATTAATGTAAGAATTATTTAACATTTCCTCAATTTTTTTTATTTCACAATTTGTTTACACTTCCTTAATTAATAATTCAATGTTTATTTAAAATTTGCGTTCCATCTTTCGCGTTGCATTTTGTGAATGCCGTGTGTTTTCTTTGTTGCATATTTTCAAAAATTTGAATTACGGTTTGTCCGCGCTCTTACCTATGTTTAAATTTCTTTCGTGCTTTAATTGAATCAATTTAAATTTAAATTCTTTAAAGATCTCAAAGCATATCTGTGTTTCGGCCTAACCGGTGTTGGAAGAAGCACTGTGCGTGAATCAATTGTACTGTTTATACCGTCCCCTTGTAAATTTTGTGCTGATTCATCCTTCCCTTGCGTGCTTCCCCGATCCATTTGTATACAACCCCCATCTATTTGTGTTGGTCCCTCTCGCGCATCTCGTTCTATTTCTCCCGCCTCTTTATCCGTGTTTCCTTCAATTTGTGTACAGTCCTCCTGTTCTGAAAGTTCCAAATTCTCCTGCGTTTCTAGCGTGATATGTCTGTCTGAGTCCCCCCCCCTGCTGAAAGAATGTTTGCGTTCGGAGAGTCTTTTGGAGGGATGATTGCATTCTCTTGTGCGCTCTGCGTTGTTTCGTTTTGCACTTCTGCAGTAACCGGTTTCGTGGATTTAAGAGTAAGAGTGTTTTCGTCTCTGTACTGTCCGTTTGCTATTTCCTCCTCCAACATGATAAGCGGAATATTCTCATTTTGACTCCTGACTTCCTTTAGTTCCGGTTTTGGTTCAGAGTTTTGTTGCGCGCTTTTAGGAGTGGGGAGAAGAGGTGACTTGTATTTGTTTATGTACGGCATTTTTAGATGCGGCTTGCGGTCGGGAAGAGTCCTCAATCTATTTATGTGGGCTTTTATGATTTTAGAATTTGGTTTGTCACACAGTTTTATTTCATATACAAATCTATTTATTCTATTAATTACTCGATAAGGTCCCGTGTGGTTCTCTTTTTTATACCGATTATTATTGCTTTCCATGAAAACCCTCGACCCGATTTCCAAATCCCTGAATTTAGCTCTTAGGAGTTGTTGACTTTCTTGGCGTTCTTTCGCGAGAATTAAATTTTTATTTGCCTCCTTGAATGCGTTATTCATCACTGTTATTTTTTTTATATGTAATCCTGATATGTTGTTTCTGTATTGTTTTCTGTTACATTAGTTTCAAAAAAGGTTGGAAGGTCTCTTCCAAAAAAAAGAAAGTTTGGTGTTTCTTTGGTGCTTGAATGTACTGTCGCGTTGTAAACAGCTACGTGGCATTGTACTGCAGTATCCCAGTATGGCGAATTCTCCGCTAATGTCGCTAATGTGTGTTTTAATTGTTTGTTTGTAACCTCCACTATACCGTTAACCCATGGCGAACGTACCGATGCTATTCTGGCAACTATTCCGAGTTTTTCTGTCATAATTTGGTGTATATTAGATGTAAACTGAGAGCCTGCGTCCGATAAAACTGTCCTAGGACATCCCCAATTCATAAAGTAATTTAAGAGTCTATCAGCAACCGTAGTGGCCGTAATATCTGGGATTGGAAACATTTGTATATGTTTGGAGAAATGGTCTACCACCGATAACACATATTTATTATTTGAAGTGCTAGTTTGAAACGGTCCGCAAATGTCTGTCGACAAAATTTGCACGGGCCCATCAGGTATAGGATTTCTTCCCAGGGGAACGGGCTGATTTTTTCCCTTTTTCTTTCTACACTGTTCGCAAGATGTAATAAAATTTTGTGTGTCACTGTACATACCCGTCCAAAAATATCTGTCCGATAATAGTTTATAAGTTTTATCAATCCCTGCATGTGTTACGTGTGTAATTGCTAAAATTTCTTTCTGTAAATTTCTGGGTATAACTATAGTTTTGTTCAAATTGTCTCTCCAAGGTCTGTCCTTCCAGTTTCCTACGTGCATTAATAAATTAGTTTCCTCGTCAATATATAATGTGTCATAATGTTTACCCTCTTTAAAATTTCGATTTTGTAAATTTTCTCTGATTATTTTTAATTTTGGATCTTTAATTTGTTCGTCTAAAATTCTATCTAACGCCGGGATTTCTGTTATTGTGTTTATCTGTGCAATATAGACACTATCCTCATTCACATATCCATTTCTTTTCACCGTGTTTTCTCCCTTAATTTGTTCTATCAGGTTAATTTCTCCCCTTGGATTCTCAATGTTTTGTTTTCCCTCTTTCTGCTCTGTCTGTTTACTTTCAAAATCATCTCTACTTAAAAAATCCGCTAATAAATTATCTTTACCCGGGACGTGAATAAATTCATAATCGTATTCAGATATCTCTAAAAGCCACCTCTGTAATACGCTGGGTGGGTTTTGTATTTTTAAATGCTGTCCCAAAGGTAAATGGTCCGAAAGCACGAAAAACTTTCGTCCGAAAAGAAAATTCCTAAAAAATTTCATTCCCTGATGCATAGCAAGTAATTCAATTTTCATGGCCGGATACTTTTGCTCCTGTATCGATAATTTCCTGCTAAAATATGCAATCGGTTTTAAAATCCCATCTCTGTATTGTAAAAGAGCGCCTCCTATGGACTGAATGCTGCCATCGATATTCAGATAAAAGTCTTTGTCAAAATCTGGCTGTATAAGTAATGGTTTCTTGAAAAACATTCTTGGAGTTCCTGAAATGCCTCCTCACATTTATTATCCCATTTAAATTTATTATCCTTTCTTGTTAAGTCTGATAAAACCGCGGTTAATTGAGCATAATTTTTTATTGAATTTCTGTAAAAATTACAAATGCCTAAAAATCTTTTTAATTTTCTTAAAGTTTTTGGTACAGGAAATGAAGTGATTTTGTTTATATTTTCATCTGTTGGTGTAATGCCTTTTTGACTAATTTCAAATCCTAAATATGCTACTTTTTCTACAAAAAATTTACATTTGCTGGGTGTCAGAGTTAGGTTGTATTTTCTTAATTTATCGAATACTAATTTTAATTTATGTATTAATTCTGAATAAGAGTTAGCCGGGATTATTATGTCGTCGATGTAAGCTTGTATGTTTTCCTCTCTTAAGTCCGCTAAAATGGTGTCCATAACCTGTTGAAAAATTGGAGCGGAGCTTACATGTCCAAAAACGAGTCTTTCAAATTGGTAATTGCCATAGGGCGTTGTAAACGCAAATAATTCTTTTGTGTCTTCAGGCAAAACCAGTTGGTTGAATGCAGAATGAAAATCCAGTTTCGAAAAGTATCTATGTCCCGCTAATTTAGTTATAATTTCATTCACACGGGGAATTTTGTAAGGAAACAGAGTGGATATGTTATTAATTAATCTCAGATCTAAACATAAGCGGTACTCTCCACTTGTTTTACGCACTAAAATCATCGGCGATGCAAAATTTGATTTTGTTCTGGCAATTATCCCTGCTTCTTCTAACTCTTTTAATTGACTTTTTGCGGTATCCTGCAGTGCGTACGGAACGTCGTATGGCCTGGAACGTATTGCGTGGTCATGTGCAAGCTTTATCACCGGTTTTACGATGTCAGTCGCTCCTAAAGTTTTTAATGATTTTGAAAAAACGTCCGAATATTGCATTACAAATTCGAGGAAATCTTGTTTAATGTTTGGGTCCATGTGGTCCGTATTAAAATCTTCTGTTTTCAAATCTTTTTTCCTTTCTGCAATTATTTCCGGTTTAGCCTGTATTAAATTTATCATCTCTTCGTATTTATGTGTCCGTTCACTAATTTCTGGTTCTTTAATGTCCTGTTGTTGTATCGTAAAATCTGTTGTAATGTTTCCTAAAGCCATGTTTTTATTTAATGTAATTGTCGCATTCGTGTTATTTTGAACTTCAATTTTAATTTTGTTCTCATTCATGTGGTATATTAAATAATTCATTACAATGTATGATTTTTGTTTGGGTTCGAACAAAACCTCTGTTCCATTTTCTAAACTTTCTTCACTATATACTACAATATTCTCTCTCGAATTAGGTTTGATTTGTACTTTTCTTAAAATTTTGGCTAGATTCGGTTTTTCCTGTATTATCTCATTTATTTGTCTATCAATTTGTCTATCAGAATTTAAAATTATTTCTATGTCGCCTATCTTCAGAATGTTTTTTTGTGTATTTAAAATGGATTGATTTTTCTGTAAAAAGTCAAAACCCAATACTCCCTTGAATTTTTGTGTAAATTTTGCTGTTGTGACAAAAAAATGTGTTTGAACTGTTTTCCCTGAATTTTGAATGGAATTTCCACAGTCTTTATATATTCAATGCTATGTCCTGTTAAAGTTGATATTGTAACACTCCTTGACACATATTTAATTTTGACATTATCTTTAATTTTATTGAACAATTCTAATGATAATACACTAACGCTCGCTCCAGAGTCTATCATGAGTTCGCTTTGTATATTTTTAAATTGAGCTATTATTGTTGGCAATTCTGTTTTTTCAATTTGTTCTCCTACAGATGCAATCGTTTCCTCATGTTTTTCAGTACTTTTATTGCTATGTATCTCCAATTTCTTATTTTCTGTTTGTACAGGAATTTCAATTTTTCTCGGGAACTTTACCCTGTAATTTTTCTCTCTTTGTAAGTTATTATTTAAAGCTCCCACAATTAGTTTAAATTATCTCTTCTATTAGGGAAATTTCTGTATCCAAATCTTGTATTCATCTCTCTTCCATCGTTCCTTTGCACACCCGTTTCTCTGATTCTGTTTTGGTTTGACTCGTCCCTATTATATCGTTGTTCCCTAGAAAATCTACTTTGTGTAGGGGGTGCTGCATAGTAATTTCTGCTCTGTTGATAGTTTCCAAAGGCGTGGTTTGGCCTATAATCGTATGTGTCCGGCTGGGAGGAGTAAGTTCTGTGGTCATCATACGGCTGGATTTGAAATGAGTGGGGAGGAGACTGTATTTGCTTATGCCAATGTGTTCTCGCGTTGCTTATGTTTTGATTCTGTGTTTGCTTAAAATGATCAGCTTTGTATATTCGGCATTCTCTCATGAAATGCCCCTGTTTATTACAGTAATGGCATGTTACGAGTTTTTTTGTTTGTGTCATGGGAATTTGTACTTTTTCTTGGATTTTTAATGTGTTTATCTCTTGGGTAATTGAATTTAGGATATGTGCGTTAAATTCCTGTTGCTCTTTGCGGAGCGTCTCAATTTCTTGTCTATATGTAGCACTATTTACATTTGCCGTTATCGCAGCTAAATTTGCCTGTTCCAAGTTTGTGGCTATTTTTACAGCTTCATCAAAATTTTGTGCATTAGTTTTTATTATTTCTTTCTGGAATTCAGGTGTTACTGCCTCTAAAAATTTACTTAACCTTAATTTATCCATAATCTGTTGTGTCGCTTCGCTGTGCTCTGTATCGCCAATATAATTTAAAGTTAATGTTGTTATTCTGTGTGCCAGCTGCTTAATCGTTTCTCCCTGTGTCTGTTTTGCGGTCGTGAAAAGGATCTGATTCGTTGTAATGTTCGGTTTTTCTGTAAAGAACTCTAATAACCTATCCCTAAATTTTTCGAAAGATGTTTCCCTTCTTAATTCTTGTGACCCTATATAAAATTTTCTTGCATTCCCTCTTAACCGAGATTTCACAATTGCTAACTTTTCCTCCTCTGACCAATCCCCCAAGCTGCTTAAAGATTTAATCTGGTCAAAAAAAATTTCTACATCATTCTCTATGCCATTGCATTCCCCTAATAAGTGTAAAAGTCCTGGTAACCTACCCCTCGTTGTTGGGGGACTTTCTCCGCCTTCTGCCATTCTAAATTTCACTTTCTCGCAAAAATTCTATATCTAAAATTATCTCCTGTTTTTACACCTCAAAATGTTCCCCCAAAATATTTAAATACAATATCACATAAATTCAAAAACATAATTCTAATCATTTCACTATCTATGCATGCAAGTACTTCAATCCTCATAATAAACTCCTAAAATATTTCACAAATATTTACATAATTCAAAAATTTCTTAAAAGCTTCAAGTTCCCTAATAAATATTTTTTCAAATACAATATGGCATGTTACATTAAGAACACATAATGATTCACTCTTTTGCTTGCTTCTCATCCTGTGAAATAAATTTTCTTAAATTTACCTATATTTATTTTAATTTTAAAATTCTTTCTTTAATTTAATCCTTATTTTACACGAAAAAAATTTTTATTCAATATTTTCATTTTTTTTTTTATTAATTCCAAATATATTTATTCTCTTCATTAAAATTTAAATTCTGGCATATAACTGGTCTAAAACAGCAAAGTTGCCAGAAGGGTGAAATAATTTTGAGTCCAGATTCGAAACTGGTTCAAACGGCACCAAAATGATTTGTGGGTCCCCACACGTCAGGTATTGACGCTACATGGACCGATCTCGTAAAGTGGAGTAAATAAAGAAATACATAATACCAGTAATTAAAATGAAGAGGCTTAATTTTAAACAATAACAAAGAATTTATTTCATTAAGATAAAACCTTATTTAATATTTGATAAAGTCAGCAATTCCACAATGAATGTTAAATAATTCCAGCACTCGTAATAACTCATTTAAATTTACAATCATGCAACACTACCCTTATAATTAACACACCGTGTCAGTCCTACTTTACCTATAGGATAAAATGTCTCCCATACAATATTTCAATTCATATTCTGAAAAATCTCCTTTATCAATATCTGTCTTTACGTGTGACATACATTCCACACGTGCGTAATCAAATTCAATAACACCTTTTATCACTCCTAACATTATTCTGCATTAATAGAGAGCGAGAGAGAGCATACTGAACAATTGACCTTCGTGCAAAATACATGTAAAGAAATTGCCTACCTCGTACATTTGCCGTCGACTGGAACTCGTCATCGGCATGAGGAACCGGACTTCTCCGATGGGCTGCCTGTCTCCTCGTCGCTCTCGTGCGACCACCTTTTAGCACTCCAAAAATTCAACTCCTCTCTCGATTTTCAAATTTTAAAAGTTTAAGTCTCTCTTCATCTCTCCCCTCTCTCTTAGGCCCCCAGACTCTCATTGGTTCCGTAAATATGTAACTCCGCCTTCCGGCTATCTAACTGGCCGAAGCCCCCCTTGAAATATCAGATATTTGAGTATTGTCTTTTTCGTGCATAAAGTTCACACGGACATTTTCCCATGTCCATCTGGAAATTAATTGACCTCTCGGATCAAGAGGTTCAACCCCTTCCGTCTGATAAAGTACCAAGTGCTGACGTGAATACGAGAAGCACCCTTTTTCACTCTCGAACTACGTCCGGTCCAGCTGTGTTCAAGGGAACGTTATATGAATTGTCTCGCTGTATGAGGGACCATCTTCTTAGATCCACTTCCACTTTCAAAATAGCAATGTTATATTGGGAATTGAAAATTACAATATAACAGCGTCGATGGTAAGAGTTTTAAAATTATGACTATGTAGTTTTTTGATAATAATTTCAATAGCAATGTCAACGGGTGTACTAGGAAATAAAGAAACAACATCAAAACTATGCAAGGTACTATTAGATTTAAATTTTATTTTGTATAAAATATTAATGACATTTTCAGTGGAACCGATAGAAAATTTATGGTTATTAAAAAAAGGTTTTAAGAAGAAGGCAAGGGATTTTTCTAAAAAATAAGTAGGTCCGCAACATTTGGAAACAATAGGACGCATAGGATGATTAGGTTTATGAAGTTTAATTTGACCAAAGAACTTAGGGAGTTGATGAGAAGTACGGAAAATAGCAGATTTAACATTGGGGAAAGATCGTTACATTTTTTCAGTTTTGTGATTCTAGCATTAATCTTATTGGTCGGGAATTTTTTAACCTGAATGCATTCCTTCTCGATGCATTCAGGTTAAAAATCGTCAATACACTTCCGCATTGAATTTACATAATCAATTTTATTGGTAAGAACAAGTTGCTTAGTCTTGTCAGCACATAAAATGACAAGTTCCGGATTAGATCTAAGTTTTTTAATTTTCGCGAGTTCAGTATTCAAAGTAATATTAGAATTGGAATGTTTATTTTTATTTTTAAGCTTATTCTCATTTTGAAACGTAAGAATAGACCGATACATGACAAAACGGCCACGATCTCTATGGGTCTGAGCCACGTTAAGAAGAGCACTTTCACAGGGGGGATTAAATTAATAAAATTAGAATTATTACTGGGATAAGCAAACTTAGGGCCTCTCTGAAGACTGAATAGAGGAAATATCAATGCTGGTACAATTTACAAACGGAAAGGGTAAAGGTTTTTTAAGCGGAGAAAAAATTTTTGGGTTTAAAGCAAGAATATCATTAAGGGTATATTTAAACACAGGGTGCAGAGAAGGGAGGGGAGTATCTTCCAAAGGAATAGCCTGACCGGCAGAAAATTTAGAAAAAGGAGGGGACAAAGGCATTTTACTAGGAAAGTTAAATCTTTCAAACTGGTTTTTCCAACCAAAAAGTTTTGTATCATGCCGAATTTCAATATCGGAACGGATTTGAGAAAGCCGAGAATAAGAAAAAAAATAAAAAAAAAATAAAAAAATAAAAATAAACTGCAGGGTGTGCACAGGCAAGAAATTCCCTATGCCAAAAATAACATGAGCGTTCACAAACACCAATCTCAGAACGGAGTTCCCGAATGGAACTACAAAGTAATTTAAATTCTGCACGCTGAATAATACGTACTTCAGAAAAACTATGAACCGAATTTTTAATGAAGCAGAAAGGGGGAACAATAAGTACTTTTTTAAGATGCATAAGTAATTTAAGCCGATATAGCAATTTTGTTAATGTTAATTTAAATTTAAACAATTTATTACACTAAAAATATTCAAAAGATTGCATGATACAAGCAAAAACCAGGGAATTCAAAATAACCCAAAAATATCCAGTCAAAACGAATAAAGCTCCGAACGAACGATCAAGACCTGAAAATACTATAAAACAAACATATATTACAATGGATAATAGAATAAAATATGATTAAATATCATTTAAAATTCAAGATGGGGATTAAACACCATATTTTAACATACGGTCAAAATGCATACACGTTCAAGGATAAAGGGCAAAAATATATGTATCAAGATAAATGTCGATTACAACATATGCCATGACAGTGCAAGGATAAAAGACAAATACAGGAGATGCTAATCACCTTCCTAATAATTATAAAACAAAAGTATCACTTACAGAAAAACACTTTTTTCAATGCGGTAAACAGTAAAAAACTCCAAGTCAAAAGAAAGCACTTCATCTTTTTTGAAAAAACATCCGAAGACTTCATATAAAACAGTGGCGGGATGAAAACCATAAGCCACGCAGATTAGCACATGCAAAGTACATCAAAGCAACACAGGAAGTCATAGTAGCCCAGCCAAGGTATCACAACCCAGTTAAATTGCTTTGTGGTTCCATTCGGGAACTCCGTTCTGAGATTCGTGTTTGTGAACGCTCATGTTATTTTTGGCATAGGGAATTTGTTGCCTGTGCATACCCTGCAGTTGTTAATTCTTTTTTTGAATATATTTATTCTCGGCTTTCTCAAATCCGTTCCGATATTGAAATTCGGCATGATAGAAAACTTTTTGATTGGAAAAACCAGTTTGAAAGATTTAACTTTCCTAGAAAAATGCCTTTGTCCCCTCCTTTTTCTAAATTTTCTGCCGGTCAGGCTATTCCTTTGGAAGATACTCCCCTCCCTTCTCTGCACCCTGTGTTTAAATATACCCGTAATGAAATTCTTGTTTTAAAACCAAAAATTTTTTCTCTGCTTAAAAAACCTTTACCCTTTCCGTTTGTAAATTGTACCAGCATTGATATTTCCTCTATTCAGCGTACTGCTCTTCAGAGAGGCCCTAAGTTTGCTTATTCCAGTAATAATTCTAATTTTATTAATTTAATCCCCCCTGTGAAAGTGCTCTTCTTAACGTGGCTCAGACCCATAGAGATCGTGGCCGTTTTGTCATGTATCGGTCTATTCTTGCGTTTCAAAATGAGAATAAGCTTAAAAATAAAAATAAACATTCTAGTTCTAATATTACTTTGAATACTGAACTCGCGGAAATTAAAAAACTTAGATCTAATCCGGAACTTGTCATTTTATGTGCTGACAAGACTAAGCAACTTGTTCTTACCAATAAAATTGATTATGTAAATTCAATGCGGAAGTGTATTGACGAGATGGAATGCATTCAGGTTAAAAAATTCCCGACTAATAAGATTAATGCTAGAATCACAAAACTTAAAAAATGTAACGATCTTTCCCCAATGTTAAATCTGCTATTTTCCGTACTTCTCATCAACTCCCTAAGATCTTTGGTCAAATTAAACTTCATAAACCTAATCATCCTATGCGTCCTACTGTTTCCAAATGTTGCGGATCTACTTATTTTTTAGAAAAACCCCTTGCCTTCTTCTTAAAACCTTTTTTAATAACCATAAGTTTTCTATCAGTTCAACTGAAAATTTCATTAATATTTTATACAAAACTAAACTTAAATCTAATAGTACCTTGCATAGTTTTGATGTTGTTTCTTTATTTCCTAGTATACCCGTTGACATTGCTATTGAAATTATTATCAAAAAACTACATAATCATAATTTTAAAACTCCTGCCATCGACGCAATCACTTCTGCTTTGAATATTGTTGCGGAGACAAATTATTTTGGTTTCCATGATGCTATTTATCTACAAACCTGTGGTGCCCCTATGGGTAGTCCTTTATCTGGTATTTTGGCCGAGGCGGTTTTGCAGGAGCTCGATAATAAGATTTTGCCTTTTTTATCCAACCCCCCTCTCTTTTGTGCCGTTTTGTGGATGATGTGTTTATTGTTTGGGATAGTGATTTAGAAGGTCTTTCTTTTCTTTTGTCTAAAGTTAATGATTTTTATCCTTCTATCAATTTTACTGTCGAACATGAAACTAATGGTTCTTTATCTTTTCTTGATGTACTGCTCACCCGTTCTGCTATTGGTTTTCAAACCTCGGTTTTCCGTAAACCTGTCCGGCTCTCATCTCCTCTTGTCCATCTATCCCAATTTTAATCAAAGCCATCACCTGTTTCAACTGTTCCTCCATCGCTTTTCTAGTCTACCATACGCTTGTCAAATTTCTAGAAATCCCACTTTGGATACCAGTTTGTTACGTCATATTCTCTGGATATCGTGGGTGTGCACACAGGATACAAGAATGAGTCCAGATTTCTGGATAACTAACATGTATATTCACAAGCACAGTGTAAACAAGAACAATATACAGTAAAACAGCATTTCAATGCTCCACTAATTTCAGAAAATAACCTATATTATTTTCAAAACATTGACGAAAGTCATTTCAGATAACAGCCGCCACTATTCTCAAAACATTGACAAAAATCACAGTTCAATGTAGTTCGCATCACGTCAACTGCCACTCCAACGGAGTGATGACTCCTTTTATAGTCTCCTCTATAAAAACTTCTGGAATTCTCTCATATCTCCTAGATTAATCGTTATATCGCGGTCCTTTTCGAACCTTCGGGAAGTCGCCAAATGTCTACAAATTTGCGATAAATCGCCAAATCTGGAAACCCTTTTCTTACCTTCAGAGTTCTGGCATCCCTAAGCTCGCGTTAATAATAACAACACAAATGATACAAAATTTAAGATTTTTACAGCATTATATCCTATGGAGAACAAGAATCGCTCTCGGAACAATAATAGTAAACTATTTAATATTCATAACGTAGTTCAAGTTATCATCTTTCCGCATGGATTGTATAGTATAGAATACTACCGCATTCGATCTAGTTCTAGTTTTTATACATAATTAAATTTTTAATATAATAAAAATAGTTTTTATACATAAAATTTTTTTATACATAATTAAATGAGATCCACACACGGACATCCTTCCGAAGGTCTAGGCGTTTCCCATCCATCAATATTAGGAACTATTCTACGTTTTGTAGAGTTGCAAAAAATCCGGAAATTTTGAGAAGCGGGAATAAACCCTGGAATTTTGGGAATAAACTTGGAATTTTGGAAACTTTGATGGAAATAAACTAATTTACGCGATTTTATACGCTTTGGCTAATCCGGTACATCATGCAGTTATGCAGTTGGATCGCCATTTAGATAAATTTACTAAATCTTTGTATTAATTTAAAAGTCTATTAAAACAACATTATTTAAATTTGAAATTATAAAAATTTTGTTGAAAATATGCAAATTTTATGAGTGACAAAATTATTAAAATGTTATTGGGTCTAATATAGATTTCGTTCAATATCGTTCAATATTAAATGAATATGAATGAATGAATGAATCATTCTGTAATAATTATATCTTCGTTCGGAGTATTTCCACTAATTGCAACTGTTTTAATTGCAATTTATTTGGAGAATTGAATTTCATTCTTATATTTAATAAGAAAGTCACATAATTTAAATATTTTTCTTGGATCTTACACATCTCTCTCCATGGCGCGCTGGGTTGGCGCGCTGGAGTTGCACTCGGTAGGCCCGGGTTCGATTCCAGCCACTGCCAAAACTGCCGCCGTGTTCATGCGGAGTACGATCACGTTAAACATGTGGGTCCGAAAGTCCTTCCGAGAGGTTGGTGGTAGGGGAAGGAGGGTACGGTCCCTGTGGATGCCTCCCCCACTGGGTTCCGGTCTAAATTGGGTGGCACTTCCCGACCGTCCAAACTGTTACCTTACACCTTTCTGGTAGGTCGGACGGTCTGGGTTTCATCAACAACAACATCTCTCTCCATTTTCCATGGCCATTTACAATTCCGAATGCAAAAAATAAATATTAAATTTTGGTCATACACATTTCTTTTATAACGCAAAATACAATGTCTGAAAATTCCCAGTTTCTTCAGTAGAATAAACTGGTATTTTTCTCGTCTCTGCAACTCTACTTGTAGGGAAAGTAATCATCAAAATTCCCAGCAGGTTCTGATTCACTAGAAGAGTCACGCACGCCCTTCCTCACGTCACTGTAAAAAACCATGGACGTTAGAAAAACGTGGAATTTCCGGAGTGAGAAAGCGAAATCGGATGTTTCGTGACATTTCACCCGCTTATTACTTTCCTTCAACTACTTACTTCCCTCATTCTGCAGATCGATGCTCGGCTCCAACTCGCTGAGAAGTGGTTTGCAAAATCATTTCTAGAACTCGAAAAGAAGAAGTCTAAAATAGTACGGTCAGTCAAAGCTAAATAACTGCTACATGAAAGTTCAATGTTTGATCATGGGCATAGTAAGGCCCTCTCTCCCAAGTTTTCAAAGTTTTTGATTTAATTACGAAACTAGATAAATATCTAAATTTATTAATGTGATTTAAAATTCTGGATAGAGTCGAGAAATATGGACAATACTCAATTTTTTATTCTGATTATCTAATTTATAAAACTCACACATAGTGGATATATATAAGGATTTCACACATAGTGGATATATATAAGGAGTGCAAAATATTTCTGGGAGCCCGGTAGTCTTCCCCTACATATACTAGCGGCCATCCCAACTTTTTCTACAAATCTACGTGCATGTGTTTGATAAAGATAAATATTCAGTTCGTAAATCAACACATATCTCTAATATTGTATAGTATATAGGGGGAACCATTTTCATATTAATTTGGGCAATAAGGACGTACGCAACCACAGATCTCGGAAAGGGTCCATTGATCACGCAGAAGGTGGAGATGTTTATTACCTCATTTAATCTGGTCTGTCGTTGATTTTAAACGATTTTTATAAAAACTGCCAAAAAACGAAGTAATCTTGGATGGCGGGTTCTGGAACAGTAGCCGCTGGTTCGCCCCCCGAACGGGAATCTTATGATCTTATACAAGGGGGTATTTTTGCAAAATGGAATTTTCTTTTTTTTTGCTTATTTATTTTTGAGAAACTTTTTTGGGTGGAACAACGGTATTGTCTTCGTGGTCTTGTACGAGGATAGTTTGAGGAAACTTTAATTTTTTGAATGCATGAGTTTTGGCGGAGGGTTGGGGGGGGGGGTCTGAACTTTTGGAGAGGTGGCAACGGTATTGTTTTCTAGAAGTCTAAGGCTATCCAATCTAAGGAAATATTTTTTTCAACAATGAGTTTTTGTGGAGAAGGGGGAAGGGTGTCTAAATTTTTTAGCGATGGCAGTAGTAGTTGGATGGAATGAAATAGGAAACCAGAATTTATATTGTTTCATATTTGGATTTTTTTCAAAGATTCAAATAAAATGTTTTAGCGGTGGCAACGTCTGGAGTTCCACTGCAAAGGAGGGAGTGGAATCATCAGCGAAACATAGTGGCGGAAAGGAGTACTAGACCAATTTGGAAAAAGGGAATTTTGGATATTTTTCAAAGATTCAAAGAAACTTTTTAAGCGGTGGCAATACGGCAGAGATGGGAGTAGAAACATCAGCGATACCTAGCGGTGAATTTGAGAACTACCATAGATGGAACTTCGAATTTTTTCAAAGATCCAAATATACTTTTTAAGGGTTGGCAACACAAAAAGGAAGGTATGCGGATATGGAAACCATCAGTGACACCTAACGCGAAATGAAGAACTACGGATATTTTACAGGTGTCCTTTTCACAAACTGAGCGGAGGGATTTCTCTAGAACTATATTTTTAAAGATTTAAAGAATCTTTCTAAGAGAAAGATATGGTATATGTGTGATATGCGGTATGCTCGTGCCGCAACACCAGCGCCACATAGTGGTGAAAGGTGTACCGGCTTAAGTTTTAATCTTTTGTTTTTTAAAGATGGACTTTCAAAGATGAAAAAAAAATTATACAAACACAATATTTTTCTAGCCTAGCTTAGAATCTGATTGAAAACTTTTTTAAATGCAAGCCTTGTTACACCCTCATACACCATGTAATAGAATTAATTTTAGGCATTAAATAGGACACTTCGATTTCTAAAGCAAACACTGGAAACCACTACCACATCTAGAACTGGGAAATACTGTTGTATAAGAAATGTTAATGAAATGTAAAAATGTTGTATGAAAGAATGAAATGGAAAAATCTGTCGTACATTTAGAAATGTAGAAATGTTAAATATAGAAACCTTTTTAAAATGTTGTCTTTAATCAGATAGATCACACATAAGTGTGATTTTCACTTTTTGAAAATTAACAGATAGTTTCTATCATGTGAAAATAGCAAATGTAATATTTTTTATTTAAAAAAATTAACGAATGCAAATTTCAACTTTTCAAAAACAACAAATGCGAATTTTAACTTTTCAAAAATAACAGATATATATTTTTTTTCTATGGAAAATGACATAGGTTTTAACAAGTATGTTATTGTTTTTCAAAAATTAACAAATGCGAATTTCAATTTTACAAAAATTAACAAATGCTAATTCAATTTTTTAAAAACGGCAAATGTGAATTTCTGTAAGGATTTTGGATTTTTAGGTAAATGCCATGTTTAGAAGCTTCGATTAAAGGGTGGGGGGTAAAGGAACCGTGTCGTTTAAAGTGGTAGTATATACGATACACATCAGCGACATATAGCGTTAGGAATTAATACTAGGGTAGTTTTTAAAGACAGGACTACCTCCAATCCTCCCTCCCTTCCAGCTACGACCTTGATCATAATTGGCCAACTTTCATCAAGTTATACAAAACAAAATCAAGTATTGAATTGCGAATCAAATAAGAAGTGGGCATTTTAACACCTTTAATTGCATATTAAAAGAAATTTCCAAGCGAAAATAATTTTACTTTGATATCAAGTATATAGATATTTAAAATTTACATAAAACCTTAAAAATTACTAAAGGAAAAAAAAAGTTACGTAAAAGCACACAAAATGTTTAGTGAGAAAATTGAGGTCGGTTTGCTGCAACCATCAAAGAATGGATGTCCACCTCAAGTTCTGTTGTTGAGAGTCTCAGGAGATGAAGTAGAGAAGAATCTGTGAGGCGGCTTCTTTGTGGTTCTTGATAAATTTCAATGGAGAAAATACACTTTCGCACAAGTCTGGAAATCTTTCTTTTGGTAATAATTTAAAGAAATCTGCTCCCTTTTCTTCCGTCGTTTGCAAAAATGTATCCGCTTGTAGGTCACATAGTTCAAGTTGAAGATGAGTTGGTTGATCTTCAATGTTAGCTCGAAGAGGATTACTAAACAGCAGCATGTTACATTTTAATGATTCAAAATCTTTAAATCTGTCAAACTCCTCTATGATTTCTTGGATATTTGCACCAAATTCAGAAAAATCAAGAGTCTTATTATCTTCAGGTTCTTCAGCTAACTTCCGACAGCTTGAAAAATGGGCCAAATCATTTTTGTTCAAAGAAAGTTTGAAAACTCTTAATTTATTTCGAAACCCATCTACGTTTCCCATTAAATCGGACATCAGCTGGTTTCTTCCCTGGAGATTTAGAATCAGTTCATTAAGATGCGTGGTGATGTCGGTGAGGCAAGCCAATTCTTTTAAGAAATCTACACTTTGGAGCTTTTCTTCCAGTTGCGTAGTGTCTGTTAAAAAGAACGTCTTCAGGAATGCAGGGATTTCTTTTCTTATCCCAAAGAATCTCTCGAGACACTTTCCAGCACTCAGGCATCTTACATGATTGTAGAGCAGCAAGTCCCCATATTCTGCTTCCATTTCCTCCAAAAACTGCTTTGGCTACCTATGTAAAAGTGCACGATTTCCACCTCTTATCATATTGATAACTTTTATTACAAGTTTGAAAACTTGATTTTGTTTTACAGACTTTCCACACAAAGCTCCCTGATGAATAATACAATGAATTGTCGGACAAGTTACTCCATCTTCTCTAAGTAATCCAGTCAGTCCAGATTTTCCCCCTACCATAGCTGGTGCACCATCTATCACAATTGTTGAACATTTATTAAAACCTCCGATTTTGTTAACTGCTTTTTTCACAGCTTCGTAGATGTCCTTTCCTTTCGTGGTTCCAGCCTTTGGTCATATTTCCAATAATTCTTCCTTGATAGAAAAATTTTCTTGGGTGACACGTATAAATATTAACAACTGACTCACATCTGTTTGGTCACTGCTTTCATCAAGGCAAAGCGAGAAATAGGTACTTTTTTTAACTAAACCAATAAAAGATTTTTCTACCTGCTCTCCCATATCAATAACTCTCTTCTGTAAAGTTTGGTTAGAAAGCGGCACTGAATTAAATTTCTCGGCTAATTCAGCATTCCCAAAGACATTTGCCATTTCAATACCACATTTTTTTACTAAATTGCCATCAGTAAACGGTTTCTTTGCTTTAGCAAGTTCAAGAGAAACTACATAAGAAGCATACAAAGCAGATGATTTACCGTGCGATATTTTGGTAAAAATGCCTGTCTGCTGTTTCAGTTTCCTCTTTAACTCTAAAATACATATATTTCGAAATTCTCCCCCATATTTCTGAGACTTTTCGTCATGCAGTGTTGAATAATGTCTTTTCATGTTATATTCCTTAGGAACTGATATCATTTGCATGCAAACCAAACACTGCAACTTCTCATTATTGTTTTTAATTAAATAATCACTTTCCCAACGATCCTTGTTAGCTCTGTTTTCACTTTCAATCTTGCGTTTATTTGAAATTCCACTCATTCTGATATTTAGTATAAAATGAATAATTAGAGAACAGAAACACAGTAACGTGTTTTACCACATCTCGTACTAAAAATAACGCTTGTAAACTCTTGGTCACAAAGAAAGACAGACACCTGCCTTGACAATATTAAGCTGAATGTAAAAGAAGGTCAGCTACCAGTACGGTAGAATCCACTTGGGTCAGCAGTGGTGAAAGAAAACTGATTAAATGAGTCAACGGACGTGAAAAGCGACGGGGGAGAGTAAAATAGAACATAAGTGGATGCACTAATTTTCATGGAAACCGAGTAAAATCAAACTTATTCGCGAGTGAACAGCATTTGAAACCGATATGATTTTCACCAAAACTTTTTTCCTTAAATAAGAGCATCTAATTTGATGCTGCAAATTATTTTCGCAGAAGGCTTCGCGGGCCGCCAGTTGGAAACCCCTGGTTTAGAAACATTTAATGGAGTGGAAAATACTGACTGGGTATGCGTCACAGTGAAATCAGATTTCACTGGACATATTTGTGTGTTTATGTATTTTTGTATTATAGTGAGTAAAGAAAATGAATGTGTAAAAATGGAAAACTTATTTTGCACTACCTTTGAAAATGAAAAGCTTAGAATTGTGCCCATAGCAACAACTCTTACTGGCATTGCAAGAAACACTTTCCCATGAGAAACTTTGTTCCATACCAGAAATTCTCACGCAGCTGTACTTTTGCCAAAGTATTCCGAGAAAAGAGATACCAGATGTTTTCACACTGCCATAAGACTGTGCACAGGGCCGGCCCAACCATTGGTGCGAAGGGGTCATCCGCACCAGGGTAGCACACTTGAAGGGGCGGCACTTCGATGGAGGGAGAAAAAATACGCAATGGAATCGTAATTGTCCAAAATACAATTTTATTTGAAAACATTTCCTTCGAGAAAATCCTAAAGACGATTCTGGTAGGAGATTTTCAGCCGCATATTATCAAAGGAAGATTTCGAATGGAGATATATATGATCAATAGAGACTGGCTTGTATATTCAGCTTCTAAGAATTGTGTTTTTTGTTTTCCTTGCAAAATTTTTGCAAACATTAATTCTCCTTTAACGCAAGAAAGATTTTCTGACTGGCAAAATTTGTCCAGATATTTAAGTCAACATGTGTGTGTGAAAAAAGTATCCATCATATTGAGTACATTACTAAGTTCGTTGACTTCAAAAGGCGTTTGAGCAAAGATCATATTGTTGATTCTGATATGGAAAAGTTGATTAACCAAGAAAAGGCGCGTTGGCAGGAGGTTCCTTTCAGAATAGTGCAAAATATTAAATTTTTAGCACAACAAAATTTGGCTTTCAGAGGTAGCAGTGAAAAGCTTTTCACAATGGCAATTTTTTAAAACTAATTGAAATGTTGGCAAAATTTAATACATTTATTGCTGAACACGTCCAGCACTTTTCCTGCTTTGTCGCACCAAGTGAAGACGCACATTACACGCTCCAGGTTTGTAAGCGTATTTCATCTATCTTTGCTTTTTAATTTATTAAATTTTCATTTGTAAGAGATAAAGCTCTTTCACAGCTACTTAAGCATATAAATTTAATGTTGGTGTGTATTCTGGTTGGATCAGTGTACTAAGAAAAATGTTTTTAAAAGCCGTTGTCGTTCCAAGCCATTTTTAACACCCCCGCACAGTATCAGCCGAAGAAGGGAGCTTTCTGCCTCAAGGTCAACGGCAAGCTATTACTCCCTTGGTCTTCAACAGTGTAGCTACATTCATCAGCGTGGCTTGACCCCCCTGGTTCACCACCCTCCACCACCGGCCCCCGTTCAGCTGGAGATTCTCGATTGCGGTATCTGAAAAGCAAAGACAGTATTTTGATCTTCAATCCGAACAGTTGTTCTCGCTTCTTCTTCTTTTTTTCAAGTGGTGACTCCATCCTAGTCTGAGACTTTAGTAACACCGTGGACTGCTCTATCAAGTTAGTAGTAAACTATTATTAAGTTTAAAATAGCAGGTTTTTTTTTCACTTCTTTTTAGACGCGTTGTACTGTACAGTTTTGTTTTTATTTGTTTATTTTAATTTTTTTTTTGCTAGTTGGTTATCTCTTATATTTTTGACGGTACTCAGTTCATATTTGTTTATTATCTGATTGATTACTGATTTAGTAAACTTGTAGTTTCTGTTGTTTTCCTTATATATATACATTTATATAGCTTTAAAACTGTAGGTATATATATATGTGTGCATATATATTTTTGAGTGTAGTTGTATAAATGAATATTTCTTTTCTTTTATTTATTTTTAATGAATGTGTTAATGCATTAGTGTATTTTTAATTATTCTTATATACAGAGAAATTGCGTAATGTAAGCTTTCCCACCTTTTTTTGTAACAAGTGAACCCACTCTTATCTATTGACATTTAAAGAACTCAGTGTGCAACTTTTCATTACTTTTTATTCACTTATTTAGTATTCATAAGGGTTTTTTTTATCATTATTATTATTATATTCAATTTAATATGGTTAATACCAGAAATTATCCAACTCTAATTCCATCATCAAGCTCAGTTACGACTAAAAACAATAGCAATATTGACCACACAAATGAACCACCTGCAAGTGCTTTTCTCAGTTCCATCATGCAACAGCTGGACGTTTTAGAAACTCTCTATATGGAAAGTTTAACTGCAAAAAAGTCGTCTTCAAAAGAGACATTAGAATTGTTTAAAAAACATCTAAGAACCATCAAAACAGTGTGTATTCAGAAAGACGTGGATCATTCAAATGAAATTACAAAAGTTGCATTTGTGAAGAAAGATCTCGCTGAGATATTCCAGCATCATAAAGTATCTACCTTCAGTGAAATTATGCAAACTGCCCCTCCCAATTCTATAAGGAATTTTACTCAAGCTTCCGTTATTTTGTCCCGAACGGACGAGACAGGCACAGCAGAACAAACTAGATTTCAACTACAGGAGCTCAGTAAAAACGGATCCTTAAAGATTAGCCCAAGGGACGTGAAATCTACTAAAGACAATAAGTTAGTACTACAAGCAAACACATGGAAGGAAGCAGAAGAAATAAAACAGTGTCAAAATGCAAAGATTTCCAACAAGCAATAAATGTAACAATCTCTAACGGTCGCATGGAGAGAATTATTATTTACTCCGTCTCAGATCATATACAGGCGACGGAATTGGGTGAAAAGCTTCTTAACCTGCTTCCGAATCCACCAAATCATCTGAAGCCTTTAAAGCAGATTAAAGGTCGTAATGGTCTTCCGCACTAGATAGTAGAGGTGGATGGGGACACTAAAGCTCTTATGCTACGACATTCTAGAATTTGTATAGATTTTAGATCATGCGGAATTGCACCATTCATTTCAATTACACGTTGCTTTCAGTGCCAGGAATATGGGCATACAAGGAAGTACTGTAGAGGGCCAGAAATTTGCGCTATTTGTACAGGTAGTCATGATGCTCAGAGTTGCAAGGAACAGAATCTTAAATGTAGTAACTGCATTAAAGCTCGTTTAGAACATGTTCATAGGGCAGATAGTAAATTTTGTCCTTGCTTCCAGAATGAATGGAAAGGGGTAGAGTTAAAATCTCAAGAGTATTAATTTTTTTTTTGTTTTTTGTCTTGAATCTGTTTTTTTTTTGTCTTGATTTAAATTACAAGAATCTTATTTTTTATGGATTTAAAAATACTGCATATAAATCTGCACAAATCAAGGGCTGCGTCGGCAGCAGCTGCAACTTTTATCAAAGAAAAATACATCGATATTGCTCTCATTCAAGATCCCTACCTACATAACAATTTGCTATTTGGCTTTCCTCTAACCTGGATAACTCACCACTCTTTACTGAAAACAGCAGTTATAGTGATTGCTAATAAAATGTTTTCACATGTTTGCTCAGCTAAAAAAAATAATTCTGTCTTCATAAACATTAAATTGAAAAATGGATGTTTCTCAGTTGGTACGCAATATTCTCCACCCTCAGCGTCCCTTGCAGAAGATCTTTCAGAGTGGGAACATCTACATAACATCAACTTATCAAACCTTCTCTTCTCTGGAGACTTAAATGCACATGAAAGAGATTGGGGCTACTCGTCCAATGATGCAAGAGGTCTTCTACTACAGGATTTTGTAGCTCAACTTCAGCTAATACTCCTCAATGATCCATCCAGTACTCCAACGTTTGAAACTTCGAGAGGGAAGGGATAGCCTGACATCTCTATGCTCACTTAATGTATATAACAAAGTACAATCCTGGAAAGTCGATGAAACTCCCAGTTTGAGTGATTACAGGTATGTGATAATCACACTGACGAAAGACGTTGAGATGAAATCGAAAAGACGTTATAAAACAAAATTTTCTAAACACACCGCTCTTAGGAGGCAGCTGTTACCACAGAAGATTCCCTTGAGCCGCCAAATGCAAGAAGCAACTACAGTCGTTACCGTAGAGAAATTTGTAGAAGAATTGACTGATCGTATCCAAGCAGCATGTGACAAGGCATATAAGAAAAAGAATATATCCCATGAACCAAAACTCAAGTGGTGGTCTTCTCTGGTCACTTGTAAACGAAATCATTTGAAAGCTTTCTACAATGGACAAAAGCAATATCCAACTGAACTTAACATTCAACAATACAAAAGGGAGAGAGCTGTATATAAAAAATCTATACTACAAGCAAACTCCGAGGCATGGAAAGCATTTTGCACAAAAACCAGTAAGAAGTATGGGGTAGCTTTCAAAATGGCCTGCAACAAATCATTCACAACGGAAGAAGCTGCTTATGACCTAGTGCCACAAGCAATAAATTTGGATCGAGAGAATGTGTTACAACATCTTGCAGATTCTCTTTTCATTACGAAAAAACCAACCCTGACAAATAGCACTTTTTCTCGAATGACAGAAGTAAGCACTTCCGACAATTTCCCAGACTGTCTTTCAGTAGCGGAAGTGAAAAGCGCACTTTATTCACTTAGCTCTAACAAGACCCCCGAAATAGACAGTATCGATATGCGAATTCTGAAAGAAGTGTTTAAAGTCATGCCAATAAAGATAACAACATTGATGCAAAAATGCCTATCTCTGGGATATTTCCCAAAAGTCTGGAAAATTGGAGAAGTTATTTTCTTTCTGAAACCTAACAAGGATCCAACCCAGAAGCGTTCATATCGGCCGGTATGTCTTCTACCAACTTTGTCAAAAGTATTAGAAAAAATTATTCATAGGAGAATGGTACACTTTCTAGAACTGAATGGTCTTATGAGCAAACATCAACATGGCTTCCGAGAGGGTCACTCTACTGAAACAGCACTGGCATATGTCCTGTCATGCATAGAAAACAATACATCCGAAAGAAACTACACTGCCTTAGTATCATTTGATATACAAAGTGCATTTGATAATATGAACTGGTCCATCTTATTAAAACAATTACAAAAGATAAATTGTCCATTTTATTTACAGAACATCATAAGTAGTTATCTGAAAGATAGGGCAGTTAGACTTAATTCAGGAATAACTTGGAAAGATATTCAAGTCTGCGGGGGATGTCCACAAGGCTCTTGTTTAGGACCCTTACTTTGGTCAATAATGGCTGATATCATTCTTAATAAATTCAGTATTCCAGGAACACAGCTTTTGGCGTATGCAGATGACTTTATGCTAGTATCAGGAGGCAGTTCACGTAGACTTCTGGAAGATGCAACTAATGCGGGCATAGAAACATTTTCAGATCTTTGTGAGGAGCTCCAACTATCAATTTCATCAACAAAAACCTCAGCTTTAGTGATAGGAAAACCATCTCAATTAAAAAGGAAGCCTATCTTCAAGATTAAAGGTGTTAGCATACCAAGACCAAACCAAATCAAGTATCTCGGAATTATAATTGATAAACATCTATCGTGGATTCCACACATAGAAAACCTGCGAACAAAGATTGGCTGTCAAATTCATAATGTCAGAAGACTAGCACCATCTAGGTGGGGTATAAATTCTAAGATCTTAAAAACATGGTATCTATCAGTGACAGAAAGGATCATGTGCTATGCTGCGAGTAGTTGGGCCCTAAACTTGAACATCCATGCAAAAAGAAAACTAGAATCAGTTCAAAGGATAGCTCTTCTACAGATTTCAAGGGCTTATCGCATAACATCTACAGTAGCGCTACAAGTGCTTACCGGTATCCCCCCTATAACGTTGACAGCGTAAAAAGAAGCCATCATAGCGCAAGTAAAACGCCTGAGAAAAACAGTAGAGGGGAATAATCTTTATTATGATCACAAAGATTACGAACCAAAAAAGGTTACCTGGTTAACGGACCCAGCAGTAGGTAATATCCGCTTACACTTTGCTAAGTCATCACAAGAAGTATCTAATTACATAAATATTTATACAGATGGCTCTAGAACTGATTCTGGAACAGCATCAGCCTACTGTGCTTTTTACGATGGCTTGTGTGTTCATAAGTGGTCAACTCGTCTGCACTATGAAAATAGCGTCTTCCAGGCAGAGCTGCTCGTAATAAAGGAAGCTGTATTTTGGGCTACCAAAAGTTTGCATAAGAATTTCATTATTTACTCTGACAGTCTATCGAGTATCAAAACTCTTAAACAATATCAAACGAAGAATCCAATAGCTCATCAAATTGTAACTATCATAACCAACAGCATCCATCAAAAGTTTTTTATAGAATGGGTTAAAGGTCACTCGGGTGTTCTGGGAAATGAAGTTGCAGACTGTTTAGCTTTTGAGGCGACGTCAAATATCTCTGTTCAGAGTACAAACTTACCATACCCCTGTTCATCGCTAAGGTCACATCTGAATATTAATACCATAAAAGAGTGGCAACAGCAGTGGAATGAAAGTGAGAAAGGAAGAGAAACATTCAACTATCTTCCCAGAGTATCTCAAGAGCAACTGATTTGCAGCAGAGAACTGGTACAGTTTTTCTCAGGGCATGGCTGTTTCCCAACCTATCTTTACAAAATCCAAAAGAAAGACACCGAAAACTGTATTTGTGGTGAAATAGGATCTCCGAAACATTTTGTATTTGATTGCGAACTTACAAAGAACTATCATCTTAAAAGGCCCAGTAGACAACATATGCCAATATTTGCCGAAAACCTTCTGGGTAATAGCTGGGCTAAACAGAGAATAAAAACTATAATTCAATTTCTAGAGGAAAACGAACATATCCTGTGAATTATTACTGGTAACCACCACACATTAGCTCACTGTTTATTGCATATTTATCTATAGTACTTCTAAATTTTTTTTTATAAATACTGCAATCAAATTAATTTTAAATTCACATTTGGTTTAATCATTGTATGTATCAATATAGTATTGAAAGCCATGGTAATCTCTGAGATTTGTATGTATATGTTGCATATATAATTTTGTATGTATGTTTGCATAAGTAGTTTCGTATATATATATTTTGTATATATGTATATATATGTATATATCTTTGAAAATTATTCGTTTGATTTTGTATATGTAATAACCAATTTTAGAAATATTTTTATATATATAGTTGCTCCCATTTGAAACAGTTCTGCACATAAGAGTTTATGGATGTGAAATATTTGTAAAATATTATCTGTATCTAGTATAGACAAGCATATTGTATATAATTGTTTATCATTTTTATCTTGGCATTAAGTTTTAATTTCTGGTTTTGGCAGATATTCCTCCACCATAGGCTGTAATTACTGCAAACCTTCGGGTCGGTGCCTATAGGTGGTTAATCTATTAACCTGTTAATCTGAACACGTCCAGCATGTTCAAAGAAATGAAAAATATTCTCCCCACTACGTGGGACATAGAATCCAAAATGAGAGAATACATTTATTATCTTCTGAAATAAAATCTACTATCGTAAAACTTATAAAAGACAAGTGCTATTCCTTAATTTTAGATTGTACTCCGGATTCTAGTTGTCAAGAGTAAATAACCGTAGTCATTAGATTTGTTATGTTCAACAATGTAAAAACCGAAGTGGAAATAAAAGAGCATTTTCTTGGCTTTTGCAAAATTATAGATGTAACTTCTTTCATCCCTGATCATTTGGCGGAAAATGATCTCAAAATGGAAAATATTCGAGGACAGAGTTACGACAATGGTGCGAACATGAGAGAGAAAAACATTGGATTGCAAACTGAGATTTTGCAGAAAAGCTTTTTATGTTCTGCTCATTTGCTTAATCTGGTGATTAACGATGCTGCAAAAGTGAGTTATCAGGTAGTATATTTACCTATTTCTTCTCTTCGACTAAAAGATGGGAAATTTTAACTCACAATATATCAAGAAAGCGATTTCAGATACTAGATGGGAAAGTCAGATTCAGGCAATAAAACCTTTACGATTCGGTTTATCGGAACTGTTGAAGACCCAGACCGTCCGACTCATCCTGAGGACTTGAGCAACTATTTGGACGGCCGGTTTATCGGAAGTGTGTGATAGCTTATCACAAATACTCGATGATGGCACATTTGAGCTACCTACAAAGCACGAGGCTCACTGTTTGTTAGAAAAATTAGAATCTTTCACTTTCTTATTTTCTATTGTTATATGGTATGAAGTGTTATCGTAGGTTAATGTTATCTCCAAATTATGCAAAATCCGATCAACCTGCATTGAGCATGTAGATTGTCTTAAAAAATTTCTTATAGGCTACAGAGACAACTTTGGAGAGATTGCAAGCGTCGCACCTGAAGTTGCTATGTCTTGTGATATAGAAGCTGTTTTTTCTTCTGAACAGTTTCGGTGCAGGAGAAAAAAGAAAAAAACTTTGATTATGAACACGAAGATGAAAATGTAAATGATCCTAAAGATAATGTCCGAATAAATTTCTTTTATGTAATAATTGATACAGCTTTAAATTCCATGGAAAACAGATTCGACTTACTTCAAAATCATAGTGCAGTATTTGGTTTTTGTTCAATGTTGAAACGATATCGAACTTGAAGAAATCAGAGCTTTTGAAACTGGCTTTGAATTTTGAATCTGAACTAAGTGATAAAACTGATATAAACTGCCCTAAAGACATAAATGATAAGGAACTTTCAGACAAACTTAGTATAATTACCAGTTTTTTGAAAACAGAAACTTCGCCAAAAGATGTCCTACAATACATTTATAAGCATGGATTGGCAGGGACTTTTCACAACATTTCAATAGCATTAAGAATCTTATTAACGCTTCCTATATCAGTTGCTACTGGAGAAAGGTATTTTCCAAAACTGAGACTGATAAAAAACTATTTAAGATCAACAATGGGGCAAGAAAGGCTTTCTGATTTAGTCTTAATATCAATTGAGCATGAAATGTGTGATAATTTGGATATAAAAAAGTACTAGAAAATTTTGCTAATGTAAAAGCAAGAAAGATAAAATTTTGTTAAACATTTCTTTCTCTTATCGTTTTCTGTAATAAAAAAAAATCTGATGTGGGCACACATGACTTTCCTTATATAATGAAATGAATTTACTACTTTTACAGTAAAATAAATAGGTTTTTCTTCTAGTAGATACTAATATCCTTTCCAAGATATTGACTTTTCGACAATTAGTCGTCATTTTCATTGATTATCGTCATTTTTATCCATTTGGCGAGATTTTCGTTAATTTGGCAACATTTCAAAAAGTCGCCAAGTTGGCGACATTCCGCCAATTTTGTCGCCAAAATCTCGCCAAGCGTTATGGACAAAGAAATAAGTTATATATATATATATATATATATATATATATATATATATAAGATTCAAATAAAAGAGGGAAACGACCAATTGCATAGCATAAATGGCAGAGGTGGATTGCGACAGCTCTTTCCCGGTTAGAAGCGTGCTTTTAAGCCCGGGCAACACTCCCGGAACCAATGCCATGCAGTGGCCTATCTTCCGGATATGTGTGAAGTCAAAGACACAGAAAAAAAAAGCGAAGCAAACCATCTAGAAGCGACCACAAGACCAGAAACGACCTCAAGACTAGAAGCGACCATTGCAAGACTTTAGAAGCGACCATTGCAAGAGAAAGGGATGGAATGTAATCCGTATGAAGTGCATGCTGACGTTTAAAGCAGAAATGTGTTATCAACGTGCATCAGGGTGCGCTGTCCACACATGCGCAATGGTCCCACTAAGAACTTAAAGTGTTACTGCAAACATCCGCTATATCTCTAAAGTATGCATTTTTTTCTCTCTCTCTGTATTGAAAATTGAATTATAATAGTATTTCAAGAAGTTTTCGGGATAATTTCTTTTTATTGCTTCTTGCATGATATTTCTGTTATGTATGATACAATCAGTCTTGAAAGTATTAATACGTTGATTTCTCTTGAGGTGATTGATGACAACATTTCTAAATATGTTTTTAGTTAAGTTGGATTTCCAGTCAATAATGTGGTTAATTTTAATATTGAAATTGTTTCTTTTGTCAAATAAAACAGTATATGTGCCATATTTACTATCTTGCTTTAGTGTGATATCTAAAAAATCAACACTGTTTTCTTCCGTTCCTTTATTTTCAATCAATTCCAGTTCTTTAGGATAAAAACTAAAATCAAACGGTGGCATATTCGTATATTGTCCAAAAAGGACATCGTCAACGTAACGAAAGTATGGTAATTCATGTAAGATGTGAGTGCCCTCTTCAAATTTATTCAAATAAAGGTCGGCAAGCAGGGAGGAACAGCCCCCTCCCATGGGGATACCTTTTATTTGTTGAAAATAGTTTGTTCCATCAAATAAAATATTCTCAAACAGCACGATGCGTAACAAGTCTTGATATTTTCCGATAGTAATGACCTCCTTTAAGTCATATATTGCATATATCTCCTTCAATATCTCATATAAATTTCCTAGATTTATATTGTTGAATAAATCCCGGAAATCAAAACTTTTAAAACATTGTTTTAAAAGTTTACATCCAATATTAAAAGTTAATATTGGATGCATGTCATGCATGTTTTGTCATGCATTGGATGCATGTTTTAATATTGGATGCGTCAGCATGCACTTCATACGGATTACATTCCATCCCTTTCTCTTGCAATGGTCGCTTCTAAAGTCTTGCAATGGTCGCTTCTAGTCTTGAGGTCGTTTCTGGTCTTGTGGTCGCTTCTAGATGGTTTGCTTCGCTTTTTTTTTCTGTGTCTTTGACTTCACACATATCCGGAAGATAGGCCACTGCATGGCATTGGTTCCGGGAGTGTTGCCCGGGCTTAAAAGCACGCTTCTAACCGGGAAAGAGGTGTCGCAATCCACCTCTGCCATTTATGCTATGCAATTGGTCGTTTCCCTCTTTTATTTGAATCTTATATGATACTTTTTGTGCATGTGCTGCTTTGCGCCAACACTTGAAGTATAAGAATTTCCGTTGTATAAAAGTTTTCACTTCATTTTATATGATATATATATATATATATATATATATATATATAACTTATTAGATATTGAATTTTCGACATATATTATATAACTATTATTATATATTTATATATTATATAACTTATTAGATATTGAATTTTCCACAATTAGTCGTCATTTTCATTGATTTAGCGTCATTTTTATCCATTTGGCGAGATTTTCGTTAATTTGGCAACATTTCAAAAAGTCGCCAAGTTGGCGACATTCCTCCAATTTCGTCGCCAAAATCTCGCCAAGCGTTATGAACGAAGAAATAAGTTATTCTTACAGCAGATAAATTGGCGTTCAAATGTAAATGTACTACTCAAAGTATCTTTTTTCATGAATGGAACGAGCTAGATCCACGAGAATGATGTCACCCAATTTATCGCATGATATTATGTATGAAAAGTGAACATGTTTCTCAATAGGAAATATTTTTTTTCTATTTTATTTGACTTTTTGATAATTTTTTTGAAAAATGTGCAATATCTCGAGAACGGTTCATGTTAGCGTTCTAAAATTTATGTCAATCGTTTTCTAATGAAAAATTACATACAGAATGTCTATTTAGGTAACTTTATTATTGGTTTTGATTTTTTGACGATTTTTCCAAAATTCATTCGAAAATTTAGGGGGGTTCTGAACATTCGATTGCGCATAAAAACAATAGGCTTCCAGTGTTTACAGATTGTGATTTATGTACCAAATTTGGTTCGAATCGGTCCATTTGTTCGTCAGTTATCGTCTCCACAGACCCACTGACACACACACACACACACACACACAGACATCACTTCAAAAATGTTTGATTCGTGATCAGGGATGCTTGAAACGTGCTCTCCCATCGAAAACTCGAATTCGAATTTTCGACCCCGTCATAATACTTTCCTTATACATTATGTATATAAGGAAAATAATAATTAAAAATCTTTTTACTTTCCTTATATACATAATGTATAAGGAAAGTATTGGGACGGGGTCGAAAATTCGAATTCGAGTTTTCGACGGAAGAGCACGTTTCAAGCATCCCTGATCACGAATCAAACATTTTTGAAGTGATGTCTGTGTGTGTGTGAAAGTATGTGTGTGTGTGTGAAAGTATGTGTGTGTGTGTGTGTGTCAGTGAGCCTGTGGAGACGATAATTGACGAACGAATGGACCGATTCGAACGAAATTTGGTACAAAAATCACAATCCGTAAACACTGGAAGCCTATTGTTTTTATACGCAATCGAATGTTCAGAACCCCCTAAATTTTTGAGTGAAATTTTGAAAAAATCGTCAAAAAATCAAAACCGCTAATAAAGTTATGCAAATAGACATTTCTTATGGAGTTTTTCATTAGAAAACGATTGACATAAATTTCAGAACGGTAACATGAACCGTTTTCGAGATATTGCACATTTTTCAAAAAAATTATCAAAAAGTCATATAAAATAAGAAAAAAATATTTCCTATTGAGAAACATGTTCACTTTTCATATGTAATACCATGCGATAAATTTGGTGACATCATTGTCGTGGATCTAGCTCGTTCCATTCATGAAAAAAGATACTTTGAGTAATACTTTTGTATTTGAACGCCAATAGTCATTTATCTGCTGTAAGAATAACTTATTTCTCCGTCCATAACGCTTGGTGAGATTTTGGCGACGCATTTGGCGGAATGTCGCCAACTTGGCGACTTTTTGAAATGTTGCCAAATTAAAGAAAATCTCGCCAAATGGATGAAAATGACGCTAAATCAATGAAAATAGCGGCTAATTCATGAAAATTCAATATCTTGGAAATCTACTATATATAAGTATCTGCTATAAAAATAACCTATTTTGTTTCTACTGTAAAAGTAGTAAATACATTGCATTATATAAGGAAAGGCATGTGTTGCCCACATCAGACTTTTTAGTTTGTTTCCGATAAACTGAGGAGGTGTGTTCAATTCCTTTGTTCCTGAGAAAAATAAGTTCTTAGTTCGGGTGGCAAATTTTTTTTTGCACTAGAGCGGCAAATGGCCTAGGGCCTGCACAGTCTATGCAAGAGCGACACAAAGATGTCGAATCCACTGGTACTAAAATATAATGGAAGATACTCAAATAGCAGCAAAAGTGCCAATTAAAGGCAGTTTGAGATGTCATGCAGAAATATTTACTGCTGCTATGAACGCCCACTGACTTCTCCCTGCTTAGCCACCACTGCATTTTGTTGCTTTTTTATTTCTTGGAACGAAAGAACCTCACACAGAATCCCAAGGAGTTACAAGTGGATCACTTGACAATCCAGGTGCAAAGGCGCATGGTACAACGCAGAGGATGGGATCTTTTCATGCCTATATCCGTGGGCGAAATAATCCATGGTACAGGGCATGTACTATGGACTATCTTCAGATGACAACGATTCTTCGGGTGGCGAGGACGTGCTGTTCTTACCATCCCGAATTTCTGGTCTTGACTTTTTTTGATGACTCTACAATTGGCATCGGAGTAGCACGGTTATTCTAAACTAGGGCTCCGCACGGAACTTGAATTACGAGAAACTGAATGCTTGTAACTACTCGAGCGTATGCATAAGATGTTTAATGCCTTTTCGTCCAGAGATTTATTAAATGCCTTATCGTCCAGAGATTTATTTAATACCTGATCGCCCAGAGATTGATTCAATGCCTTATTGTCCAGATATGGATGGATAGAACCTGTACGCACAGAAATTGACTAAAAGACTTTCATGACGACGCTGAGGAAAAGGTTGAATAGATTGAGCACCTGAGGATTTTTGTCGGCATGTGTTATATTTCGCTATCTGTTCGAACATTGATTGAAAAGTACACAGCCACAACGTGTACTGATGCGGCAAGGGCATCCACTCGCGCCTGATTTCCCTCGTCGATAGAAGACTAGCAAAGGAGATCTTCAAAAATGAACCAGAGGAGCTGAATGGAATTAGTGATCAAATACATAGAAGGAAAGATCTTCTTGACGGACGTTCCAAAGTCTCAAACGAATTTTTTAGTGTTTTGAAATTGATGGACGTGCCAAAGTCTCAAATGAATTTTAGTGCTTGTAAAATTGATGAACTTGCCAAACTCTTAAACGAATTTTAGTGCCTTTGAAAATGATGGACGTCTGGCTGACATCTACATTGGTGAGTTGTCAATTAATAAATGATTTTAATAAAATGTTAAAGAAGTCAAAACTTACTTAATTAAATTTAATGAATGAGAATGCATAATCAAAATTTGTGATTAATAAGTAAATACCTGGTCCATATCCAAAAGGGACAAAACTTAGAGATGATTATATTTTGGATTGATTAATAAAGATAAAGTGAGAAAAAGATGTATAAAAATTGAGTTAATAGCAATTTAAGCAAGATGCTACTGATGAGAGTTTATTTTTAAATGATTATGTTACCAAAACTATAATGAGCATTGATACTATTAAGAAGTATTTTATTTGTTGCAATATTTATATGAAACCATATTTAGTCAAGATTATTTTATTAATATCATTATAAATGTGTTGTTTTAATTTAAATGGAAGTATTATTTTAGTACGGTCTCATATATTTAATTGCATCTTCACACGATAGAACCAGAATTACCTGATTATGCACCTTTGGTGATTATGATTATATACGGTAAGTTAAGCGAGATGTCTTGATTTAAGACTTATTCAAAAACCGAGGCTAATTCTTTAGTTAGTCTCATTCCGCATTTGGAATTATTTTGTAAGATTTAAAATTAATTTTCCACATCCCGATTGACTTAAGATACGGGGAACTTTAAGATATGGGGAATTCATTCACTTACGAATATCTCCCCATAGTATGTGTGAAATAAATGACCCGTACATAGCGGCAAAATGGCAAACTGGGGTAGTTTTTCAAGGAAGGGACATTAGAATGTTTAGGTAAATAGAGTGTTTAGAAACATTTAATGGAGTGGAAAACGCACGCTGAGGGGGTACATGACCGGCACATAGCAGCAAAATGGGAAACTAGGATAGTTTTTCAACTGACGGGATTGGTCATGGATTCACTCCATTGCCCCTTAGTATGCGTTTCCAGTCCTTTAAAAGTTACTTTACATCACATTTTGCTAAAAAAATCCCGTCTTTAAAATCTATCCTACTATTCATTTCTACCACTATGTACTGCTCATGTGTATCACACATACCGGCATATCCATACTTTTAAAAGTTACTAAATACTCTATTTACCTAAAAAAATCTAAAGTCATGTCTTTAAAAATTACCCAGTATTCATTTCTACTGCTACAGAGCTGATGTGTATCACACTTACTGTTACTTCAGGTGTTCCCATCCCTATAAAAATTAGAGGAAATTCCATTCACCTAAAAAAATCTAAAGTACCATACTTAAAAATCTAGCATATTTCTCCATTTCGCCGCAAGTACCCGTCATGTGTATCCCACATACCGCCTCAGTAGGCTTTTCCATTTTTTAAAATTTAGTAGAAATCCCCACCTACCTAAAAATTCTAATGTCCTGTCCTTAAAAAGCTATCCTAGTTCGCCATTTCACCGCTAGGCGTCGGTAATGGATTCACTTCATACCTCTTCAGCAGGTTTTCCCAGTCCTTTAAAAGTTATTAAACACCTCATATAGTTAAAAAAATGTAAAGCCCCATCGTAAAAATATTACCTTTGTTCCGCATTTCAGCGGTAGGTGGCGGTCACACCATATCCCTCATCAGTTGTTTCAAGTTTTTTAAAAGTTATTAAACACCTCATTCCGTTAAAAAATCTAAAGTCCCATTGTCGTCCTCAGGCATTTCGAATATTCAGGAAGAAGATACTTTGGACTTTTGCAACAACTATCTGTTAGCAGTGGCGTATTTTGAAATTCAATTTGAGGGAGGTGGGGGGATTCGGTTTTAAATATGAACTCAAGGGGTCAGAGTTAGAGGTCTGCACGGGCTCGGGCCTGGCCCATAGGTTTGGGCCCGACTCGTCCCACTGACTCAGGCTTGGCCCGTGGACTTATTCCCGACTAACCCCACGGGCCGGGCTCGGATCACGCTTTATTAAATTTGGGTCAGGTCAAAATAAATACAAAAGCCAAAAATAGATCAAAATTGAAACAGAAAATGTGAAATTACATATGAAACAGAATTTTAAATTAGCGGATAAAAGTCTCCTTGTCCCATATTAAGTAATAAAAGTTTGCTCTGAACGGAGAACGCAGATGGGTAAATTAGAACTGGATACAGAAAAAATATACAATTCCATGTAAAAATTGAAGATTTATTTTTTCCGACAATATTCCGAAGTCAAAATTAAACACTGCTCTTCGCAACATTCAAGTTGTTTAAAATTACAGTAACAAAAAATATGTTCTGGCTTAAACGTAGCAAAATAAATATACGACTCCTATGTACCAGATGTTATATTTTGTAACATCATGAGATATATAAATTTAATAGGGAAGAAATACATTCCGCATTTCCTTTTTGAGGAAACGATCATTCAGTTATTATTTATCATTTGTTAAGTGCGAGTTGCAATTTGTTATATTTTTAAATTTATCGCAAAAATATTTAATAGCTTTTGCACATTGTGATTGCTTGACTGGTGTTGAAAATATGAAATCCAATTGGTACTGTTTACTTTAAAATTTAACACTGATATTTTATTTTACATATTTTCTGTGATTCAATTCCAATTATTAGATTCCAAATGTTTCTAAATTAATAAAATTAAATAAATTATTTTCTAAAAGTAAAGCACTTCTGTTGATTTCTTTCTGATAACAAATATTGAATAAAAATTTATTTGAGCAAACTGTTATAATTTAAAATTAGTATTTGAATAAGAGGAAATATAGTTCTTGAATTTATTTATATTTGTATTCTAAACATATACCACTTTTACTTTAAAATTACTAAATTTTAAAACTATTCATAACTATGTTGTAATGAAAGAAAATAATATTATTTATGTATACATACATAGAAAGTTTTATCAGATTGAAATATTTTTAAAAACACTGACAATTGTGGCGTATGACATATTTGTTTTGCTACCGCTGCAATCAAGAATATTTGATGTTGATGAGCTGTAACTAAAGGATATTGAATTGCTCACTGATAACGTAAATAGTTGAATAAAGCTTTTTTTAAAACATAATCTCAGTGAAGAACCGTTTTCTCATTTATTCTCTGAAATTATCAAACCAAAATGTTAAATGAAAACACACTTTATGGTAATGCTTGATTTGTACAGTTTTTTCAAATTTGGATTCTTTTTCATTTATTACTATATGCAATATAACTCGTGCTTAGTTCCTTCAATGAAATTTGGATCACCATACGAGGCAACAGGCTTCAATGTATCGGGGAAAATAATCGGGCCTGGCCGCGTTGGGACTGACTTTGATTTGAGTGTTTTCGGGAAGGGTTAGTCTCGGATACTCGGGTGAATTATTTTAAAAAATTCTTGGGATTTCGCCGAGTCAAATCTTAATATTTTCGAGTCGGTAAAATATTAAATTACATTCACGCAGATCTCTAGTCACTAGATACCTGGCTTTTAGTCTTAGCTTATGTCAACTTCTGGAACCGGAATTTTTCCAAATTTGGAGACTTCGGGTTTTACTGCAGTAGGATAATTTCTCTACTATTGCAGCGATGCAGCAGTCGAAAGACTTCTTTTTGTATTCCAGTTTCGAAAATTTCCATTTCTTTTATTGCCATTTATTTTTTATTTATTTATTGGAGGTTAAAGTAGGTTGTTTTTCTGGTTCAAGGACTTCAGATCGGCAAACTGAATTTGGATTGAGTAGATTTTTTTTATCACATAGGAAACATAATTTAGGAAGCATTTTGAAACTTTTCAATTTGGGGGTGAAGGTGGGGGTTGAACTCCTTATACCCTTTAAATACGCCCTACCCTGTCTGTTAGCTGTGCAAACATTTACCAACAGGCTCCAAAATTATCTCTACAAGAATGTGAGGTTTACTCAAATATTTACAAAATACCTACATCAACAACAGCTTTGAAACAATAAAGAAATACAGCAATAACTTTGAAAATAAACTATCAGAAAACTGTTTTACTTGTAATCTATCTCATGATGTCCATACTACAACAGATGATTCTACACTTAAAAATATTGCATCACTTAGGGAGGAGCTGATGAAGGAGATCCATCAATTTACTAATAATATTTCAAACAGTCTTCCAGATCTTATCTCCAAAGCTGTGAAAAATAATCTAGACAACTCTAATTTTGTAGGAAACGAGATCAACACATCTTCTAACTCAAAGAACTTCTCATAAAATAATAATGATTTTTATGCCTCCATTCTTAGAGGGAAAAAACAGAACCAAACGTAACACAGAATTGAGAAAATAGTTAGCTACTTTTATTTGCCCTAAATGGTAAAATCAAAAACATCACATCACTGAATAACGGAACAATCAAAATTACTTGCAAGGAAAAAAGACCTGAATTCTTCTTCTTAAATTTAATAATTCTGATTTTTTGAACACATTTATTATCACCAAACAAGAAATAAAAAAAAGACCAATCGTTATCTTTGGACTCCCTCTGTCTCTACAAGAGGAAGATGTGAGAAATATTATCATACAGAACGTTCCTAACATCACATTGGAAGATCTCAAACCCATCAAAATGTTTAAATCCAGGAAAAATCTTAACAACTAGGTTTTTTAATGAATATGAACGCTACTTTAAATATTCTACAACTAAAGAGAATCTACTTTAATTTTAACTCATTTTTCGTTAAATAATTCATATCATTAAAAATGTGCTATAAATATCAGGACTTTGGACACACTACTTTCTACTGCCATCGGCTTTCAAGTTATTGTAGCAACTGTGGAAGCAATGAACATCATTATAAAAATTGTAAATTCAAGACTCCGTCATGTATAAATTGTAATACAGCGAATGACAAAGACAAAATTTTAAATTATTCAGTTAATCACAGTACTCATGGTAAAACGTTATGCAAGACATACCAGGTTGAACTTCAACGAATCAGGAACCTACAGAAAGAAGCTAAATGTTACTGCATTTCTTTTTTCCTTTTCATTAATTTTTTTTCTTCATCTGTGGTAAGTAAAAAGTTACCATAATAATAATAAGTTACCATAAATAACCATAATAATAATTTTTATGGTTATTTCTGGCTTATAAACATCCCATCATTTGCAATATATAATATTTTGATTTTAATACCTTTTTGTTACATTTTGTTATTGATTTTACTCTTGTAGTTATTAAGTTATTTCTTTTTACACACACACACACACACACACACACACACATATATATATATATTTACCTCACTTTTTGATTTTGTTTTATGGTTTTAAAATGTATACAATTCAACTTGCACATTTCTCTTGTGGCTCACAATTACGCGTTAAAAATTGAAAATGAATTATCCTTAGATTTATTATGCATACAAGAACTTTATATACTCATGTTTGTAAAAATTGTAACACCATGAAGAAATCAAGCGATTGAGCTGCAACTTACAGCAAATGCAATTAGGTTATGCTATGCAAATAATTAGAATTTTAGAGTCACCGCGCATGCGTGGGCCGAGCAGCGCCTTCTGAACTGCTGTTTTAATCATATAAATAGAGAGCTGTAGCAGGACGTTGGAAATAGTCTATGGTTGTCTGCCAGCAGTAAACGTTTCATGAGAAGTTTCTATGCCTTTACGACAGCAGAGGGTGCCATATGAGCAAGTTAAGGAGTTTGAAAGGGGACGAATGATTAGCCTTCGTGAAGGTTTTTTTTTATCGTGCAACAGCAGCTCGTATGGGGCGTAATGCCATGACAGTGATGCGAGTGTGGAAATAGTGAACTGAAGAGAACCAGACGAATCGCAAATCCGGTCGTGGGCAACGAAATGTTACGCCTGCACGGTATGATAGACACCTCATCCGCATGGCAGTGATGGACCGTGCAACTTCATCTTGAAAGTTGGCAGAACTTTGGAGCACTGCTGCAGGTGGGGTGTTCTCTTCTTCAACAATTCGTCGGCGTTTGCTGCACCGTGAATTGCGTGCAAAAATTCCTTTCATCTGGATTCCCCTGACTCAAAATCATTGACGCATGTGGCTACAATGGACTCATCAACATACACTGGTGTACCGATTGGCAACAAGTCGTTTTTTCCGATGAATCCCGCTTTAATTTGGGGTACAGTGATGGTTGCATTCAGGGCCTGATTAACTCAGGGGTCGCGGCCCTGGACGCCTAAATTTCAAGGGCTCTTAAGTTGTGTATGTGATAAAAAAATTTAAGCAGAAATGATTTTTAAAATAATTTAAAACTTGTAATATTAATTTTTATTTTAAATTATAAAATATATTAATGTTTTTAAATATTACATTTTCTAAAGTCTTGATATATTACTTTGAAGTAAAAAGTTGTTTGTACATGTACCAAAAGGTCTTCTTAGCTGTGATTCTGAGCCCGCAAATGTGTTATATGTTGATATTTTGCACGTGTTTAGTACGCAGAGAGTGCATGGTGTCATAGTGGATTTCATCCACTAGACATATCTGTGCATTTTTTTGATTTTAGATATGACAATTAAGTGATATAAAATATGTTGTGTGAAATATGAATTTAGATTTCTGCATCTGGTTCAAGGGCGAACCAAGCCCATAATAAAGGTGATTCGCAGAGATCAAAAGTTCTCACGGGAAGGCGACCTACATAAAGTAAGCACATAAAGCGGTATCTGAGAATAAAAGATAAATGAAGAAAATCCGATATTCCAAACTATAGCAAGTGACAAGTGCAAAGCCCTAATGTTTTAAAACGAGGGAAGCACAGAAGAGCAGATTCTCAAATGTATAAAAGGATGACAAGCGAGGACGCCTGCTGAAGCTTTATTACTCTCTAGGCACTCATTTTTAGGCCGGCATCAAAGGGTCAGAGAGGGAATAAACAACATCGGCATGGGAACGGCAGAATTCGAGGTGGGGAGTCTCGAACTGTTACTAAGCCTGTGGCAATAGGGTCACGTGATCATCATATAGCACTGGTAGCGGAGAAATACAGGCCAAGTAATAGACTTTTTACTCTTATATTCTTACGCACGAACAGTACATATGTGTGACACTATATAGCTGTTAAGAAAGGATTCGGATGATGTTTTTCGGAGAGTGAGGACGCTGTCCTCACTTATCCGATTGACAGAACGTTCGAGAATCAGTATTATGCTTACTGCTTTAGAAGAAGGTGGTCGCACTTAGACCGAGCTCCGCAAAGGTGAATTAGACATCAGTATGACTTGGAATTATGGAGAAAGCTGCTGACATTGTTGAAGCTGGATCGTGAATTATAAATTCGAATGAAAACAACATTGATTACGAATATGCAATTATGAATTATTAGATTTAATTACGAGGAGTATGAACTTGAATTCTTCATCATAATGATTTACGGAAGGGGAATTATTAACAATCTAGTGACTCAAAATAAATGCAATTTATTGCTGAATTCAGCGATCATATTCAATTTAGCCAACAATTTTTCACGAAGAGCGAAACCTACAAAGCTCAATATTGAAGGAAGTTCTAAAAGAATCTCAATCTGACAGAAGATGGCTGCTGCGATGATAAAATCAAATTGAGTGTGGAGAGCGAGCCCGTTGCACTGATGACGAATCCAGAAATTAAGGGAGAAAGACTTGTAAATCTGACGAATGAAGAGCCAGAAGACTGAATCTAAGTTTTCTCTGGACATTAAAAATGACTAAAGCTACAAAGTTTTCCTGACTCTATAAGCCATTTTTGACAAGTGATATAGACTATTGACTGCTCTATAAAAAGTTATTAAAGGTAAATCCATCCTTCTTAATATGCGAAAGACTAATAATTATGCAAAGATTGGGTGAGCAAATTATTTACTTCAATTATGATGAAAGAATATAATATATGCACATTAAGTAATTTAAAATGGTAATTAATAGAAACTTGATCCACGAATTACGCAAAAGGAAGCTTTACTAAAAACTATATCTTTATGTATATCATACTTAATTATTCTATAATTTTAACTAAGTAATATGAAATAAGTAGTGTGATAATGTATGGTAATGATTTGAATGTTCTAAATGAACTATGGAATTGCAATTTAGAATTGATAATGATGTGTGGACAAAATAATTAACAATACTCGAGTATAATTTAAAATTGTGTTTAACCAATAATCTAGAATGAAAATAATATGATTTTATAGATAATGAAAGTGAATAAAAATGCAAATTTAATGGTATTTTATGTGTACTGCCTAATTAAATTTTAATTACATTCTACACACGTTCACCAGACTGCCGCCGTGTTCATGCGGTGTACGATCACGTTAAACATGCGAGTCCGTAAGTCCTTCCGAGAGGTTAGTGGTAGGGGAAGGAGGGTACGGGCCCTGTGGATGCCTCCCCCACTGGGTTCCGGTCTGAATAGGGTGGCACTTCCCGGCCGTCCAAACGGTTACCTTACACCTTTCTGGTAGGTCGGACGGTATGGGTCTCAACAACAACACGTTCACCATAGCAGCATCTGGTATCGCGCTCTTCATGAGTGAATTATATATACGGTGTCTTTAGGCGTAATGCTCATGATTTAGTAGCCTGTTTCAAATGCCTAGATCTATTATTGAGTAAGTCTAAATTTTATCATGAATTTAATTTGAAAGGTGAAACATTTAGAATCCGCATTACACTTAATTGCACTAAGATATGGGGAAAGTTTCAGACTAACTGATGTCTCCCTATACATGGGTCCCCGAATTAACACCTAGTCCTGGGCCCCACTTTGGCTTGATCAGGCTCTGGCCGCATCCACGTTAGACGCTATAACGGTGAACGCCACCTTCCGGAGTGCGTTATCCAACGTCATACTGGACGAACGCCAAGAGTGATGGTCTGGGGCACCATTGGGTATTTTGGACAATTTAAGCTGCTAAGAATTGTGGGTAATCTCAATGGTAATCGGTACATCAGAGAAGTTCTGGAGCTCGAAGTCGTACTCTTCCTTCAACGCGTTCCTGGAGCTGTATTTAAACAGGACAATACCCATCAACATGTTACTAGTAATGCTCAAGACTTCTTTTCAGCACAAAATACACAGCTTCTTCCTTGACCTGCCTATTCACTGGATATGTTGCCTATTGAACATGTCTGGGATTTCGTCGATCGGCGCACACTGGTGCCATGGCGGAAAAAACCCCGAAACCCGAAAATAATATTTTTCGATAACAACTACTATTTTTTGATAGGCAATGAACCGAAGTATCTTGCCATGTAAATAAATGTATTTTATTCAGTATAACTAGAAGGAAAAACTGATCTTAAACAAGACTTCCACATTCTAATTGAAATCTTGTTTTTTCTAAATAAAATTTCAATATTTTTTCCAAAATTTTTGTGAATATTTATAATTATATATCTCACGTATTTTCAATATATGTAACCTCAGCTTATTTCTGATATAAATACATTTCGTAAAAACATAGCCAAAATCATACTATAAAGCGTGAAATATAGATATATAAAATTTTTTGTTTTCCTTCATTTCTTTAAGCCTATAAAAAAAGCTACACGTTCCTACACGCTCTGGATGAGTTATTTCGAAAGCAGATACTATTATGCAACTGTTCTGTGAAAATCAGCTGCAACTTTTTGCAATCTTCGCTGTTTCGGCATATTTCATACTTTTTCTGAAGGTCCTGCTCAGCCCTGCATAAGTATCGTTCGTACTTCCAATTGATACAGCGACATTGATTTTCATGATAAATATTTTATTACTACTTTTAAAACATCAAAGACATATTTTACAACTTTAAAACTTTTCCCATAACAAGGCATATTGAATTGTAGAAGGAATTGAATTCTATACTATTGAATTCTATACTTCTAGAAAGTTTTTTGGGAACCCCACTATAACGGCCGAAATAACGAAAGTTGACGAAACATTAATAAAAAGACTGGCTGTTATCTTAGAAACGATTTGCAATAATTTTCAGATTGATGGAGACAAATTTGGAATATATGCTCGAGAAACAGCTAATTTAGCGATTTGGTTGTACCCCTGGTATAACATGCCAGCAACTGTCCATAAAATTCTTATGCACGGAAAGGAAATAATAGAGTGTGCTACTTTGCCTATAGGTTCACTCTCAGAAGAAGCACAGGAGAGTAGAAATAAAGATTACAAATATTATCGGATTTATCACAGTAGGAAATGCTCTCGTTTGGCAACAAATGAAGATGTGTTTCATATGATTTTAACATCATCAGATCCATACATCAGTCACATAAGGCCAGAACCGAAAACTAAATCGCTGCCACTTAGCGAAGAATAAGAAAAATTATTAAAATAGTATGTATATTCATTTATGCATAAATTCTAAAAATAGTACTTCAGGTACTTTAGTTATAATAATATTTAAGTTAGATACTTGAAATGCAAAATTTCAAGTATCATTGTTCAAATGCAAAATTATGTATTATTAAATGGTCATCAAACATGTTTCGAATTCAATAAACAGAGATTTATAATTAGAGCATTTGTTTTCTTTCTAATTTTTTTCATTAAATATATATACAAATAATTTTAATCAAGGGCGATCTCGGGGAATATTGGGGAATATATCCCCACCCCCAAATTTAGAAAATAACGTTTGGTAACACAATTATTTAGAAATACATGTTAAGAGAGAGAGGTATACGCATACTCTTGAAAACTTGAAAATCTGTCAAAATTGAAATTTCTATTTTATTGGCTTATATTATTGCCCAAATTCTTGTCTTTCTGTAGATACCCTCATTTTTTTTAATTCCATTAACTTTTTTAAATACAGCTATTTTTATGAGCTAAGGTATTAGTGATTTAATGGTCCACTTGGACTTTAAAGTCGATTTCTGAAGAACGTGATTTTGACGCACATTGTGGAACACGAAACATAACTTTGGTTCATTTATATCAATTTATGAAATTTAAAGTGATTATTAAAGCTAAAAAATGTGGCAATGTAATACACTAGGATCTAACACTTACATTAAAATTTGTATTTTCTATGATGTATTATTTCAACAATCGTGCCAAAATACGGGCATATTTCCGTACATTTTCTATTCATTTTTTTATTTTTTTAACTAACAGCTAATTAATGTGCTAATTAAAGAATGACAGTAAGCCGAAACAAAATTCAACCAGAAAGTATGTCGTGGGGTGTTAGTGCATTTATAAAAAAACTTTTATAATTTTATCTTCAAATTTAAAAAAAAAAGGTGAAGGGCATGCGTATACCTTCATATCTCCCCCCGAAAAAAATCTGGGACCGCCACTGATTTTAATATTAAATCAGTGGCGGCACGAATATAAAATCTTACTTTTAACTTATCTACATGCGCAAAAAGTATGCAAAAATAATAAGAAATGCATAAGTTGTGAGGTTTTTTCCGCAAATTCCTCATTTGGCACCACTGTGCAGCGTCTCGCTCGTAACGCTCTTCCCGTAACTAATACAGCTGGACTTTGGGTTCGGATAGAAGCAATCTGGAATACTCTTCCCCAGGTATAAATTCAAAATATGTTGGATTCGATGTCACGTCGTATAGAAGCACTTATTACAGCACGTGGTGGTTTCACCAAATATTGATTTTCGACATGCAATATTGTTCTTTTTTTGCTTTGTAAGTTCAATCGTTTATCTGTATCAATACAGGTCATTTGTGGCGGTGCGAAGCAGCCCAATGGGTAGCGCGCGGGAATTGCACTCGGTCGGCTCGGGTTCGATTCCCGCCTCTGCCAAAATTGCCGCTGTGTTAATGCGGAGTACGTTCACGTTAAACATGTGGGTCCGTAAGTCCTTCCGAAAGGTTGGTGGTAGGGGAAGGAGGGTACGGTCCCTGTGAATGCATCCCCTACTGGGTTCCGGTCTAAATTGGGTGGCACTTCCTAGCCGTCCAAACAGATACCTTATACCTTTCTGGTAGATCGGACGGTCTGGGTCGAAGAAGAAGAAGGTTGTTTGTGGCACAAATTTCATTCAATTCTGATGATTGCTTCATGGTGCTGCAATTTTTACAAACGGGAGTTTATTACCAATGGCAAAATATTGGAAGCTCCTTTTGGATTCATGCAATTTTATTCTCAATATTTAAAAGCTTTATTAATTATTTGTAATCCAAATTTAACTTTTATATTTAAATTCAATATTTTTTCATCCGTTTTTGTTGAACTTAACTTATTAGGTAATAAATAAATTATTCGGTCAAGTCTCCACTTCCTCCACATGATCTAATAGATAAACTCTTAGAAGAATTTGATTCCATTAATTTTCTTCTTTCTAATTATTTAATTTTGGGGTACTTCAACGCCAGAGCAAGAATGTGGGGTTATAACTTCATTGACCAGAGGGGGTACAGTGTAATAGACTTCTGTCAGGATAACAATTTCATCATCTTGAACAATCTTGGCTGTGGTCCTACTACTACTACCACACTCTGGAAAAGGTATCTTGACCCATCTTTAATAAGTTTTGACTTTCATGATTTGATAAGGAATTGAGAAGTTTTACAACGAGACTCTTTTAGTGATCATAAATTTATTCTTATTGATATTGAAGTCACAACTTTTTCTGAAAATTATTTTTATATAAAAACATCTTATAGTTTAGGAAAATTCCTATATGTAATTTGATTTTAATTGCTTTGACTCCTTATTCTCTAAAGTCTCTAATTCTAAAGATCTTGATAAATTCTTCAAAATCTGTATTAATAAAGTAAAAGATTGCGTTTTTTCAACTATTAGAAAACGTAGAACTACGAAGAAATGGGTTTCTCTTGGTGGAATAAGAATATGGCTAAATTTTTTTTTAGTCTCAGCAATAAAGTCGCCCACTCGTTCGATTTCGTTTATAAGGTCTTTTCCTCCATTCGTTCTAATTTTATTTATCCTAAAACTAATCTTGTCTCTTTCTCTGATATTCGGTTGTAAAAATCGAGTATTCCTTTCCATCCTGCGATTTTTCATGCCCTTATTCATTTTTGCCACGAATTTCAGTTTAGACCAGCCCTTTCTACTGTTACCTCTTTATTTAGTCTTATTCGTACTGATAAATTTAAGGATGAACGTAATTTCTTGAATCAAGCTGGGGTGTATGTAATCCCCTTTCAATCTCCCGAAAATAATTATAAGTTTTATATTAGTAGTACAAAGCGTACTGTTGGCATTCGTTTTATCTGAGCTTGCTCGTGACATTAAAAATAATAAATTGTTCACTGCTCTTTCACATTTAGTTATTAATGATCAATTTACCCCTTTTTTGATAAAACTTTTCTTTCAATTAATTGCAATAACCCCCGTAATATTTTACTTTTTATTTATATTTATCATGGCTCTAACTTCGATCCTGTTCAGACCCTTAGTTGGCGTCTTACTCTCGACTCTATGTTTGTTAAACACTTACATGAATTGCTTCTAATGAAGAGTTTATTGGCTGGCATGTTAATTTATGTAAGTATTTTCTAAATTTGAATTATTATAGTTCCTTGAATTGTTTAATTACCTATATGTAATTTACGATAATTTTAATTTCGATTTATCCAACTCAACTTTCCATACGCAAATTTTGTATTCGTGATTTCGGGCTGTATATAGGGGTTCATGTCTGTCATTTCGTTAACATTGCCACTGATGATGGCCGTTATGACGTTCGAAAGCGCTCTGATGTATATCTTATAGTAAAATCTTATAGTAAAAATTCATCCCTTACCTTAAATACACTTCCTGATTTAAAGGAAAATTCTTATGTGTCTTATAATTTCATTATATTAATTCAGAACAATTAGATTCTTCCAAATGGGCATGAGAACGTTTCCATTTATGAGCTTTAAATTTTAATGCATTTAGTTTTAGATGTAGATATTATCAGTATGTTATTTTTTTTTATCATGTTCATGAACTGTTTCTTTTCTTCTTAAATCTGAAAGTTTGTTCTGCAGATCATCAATGTTAAATTACAAACATTATGACAAGAGTCAATGCTGACAACCAAGCTACAATGCAATGCATGGTTTTCCCACCTTTCATTAGTGTTTTAATGAATGACTAAAATGTTTATAACTCTGATTTGTATATTGTTTATAACTCTGATTTGTATATTGTTTATAACTCTGAATGTATGACTTTTAGTATCAGCCATAAATATCACTGACAGTATTAACTGTTAACATATATGGCATGATTTCAATTTTTGATCATTTCCCAATTCTTAATACAAAAATCTATCTATCTATCTATTCTATCTATCTATCTATATATACTAATTGCCAAGTGTCCGTCTGTCCGTCCGTCTGTCTGTCTGTCTGTCTGTCTGTCACGCTTTTTTCATTCACTTCCCGAATAAATAGAGACTTGCAATTTGGTACACGGCTCGGTCGTTCGATAAAACCCCCTAGAAAAATCGAATTTTCCGAAAACGTTCTATAGAGGGGTGCCCCACACCAAAACGTTCGAAAAGTGAAAAGATGGGAAAGCATACTTTGCGATGAGATAGAGACTTCACCTTTGGTGTATAGGTAAATCATTCAAAAGGAAGAAAGTGTGCAATTTCAGATTTCCAATATTTTCTACTTAAACGGGTGCCGCACACCCAAATGTTCGAAAAGTGAAATGATAGGAAAGCATGCTTTGCGAAGAGATAGAGACTTCAAATTCGGTATATGGGTAAAGCGTTCGAAAGGAAGAAAATAAGAAATTTCAGATTTCCAATATTCTCTACTTAAGGGGGTGCCGCACACCAAAACGTTCGAAAAGTGAAATGATCGGAAAGTACACTTTGCGAAGAGATAGAGACATCAAATTCGGTGTATGGGTAAACCGTTCGAAAGGAAAAAAATGTGCAATTTCAGATTTCCAATATTTTCTAATTAAGGGGGTGCCGCACACCAAAACGTTCGATTTACCGAATAAATAAGAAAAGGCGCCTTTAAGATTTGATAGAGGCTTAAAATTTGGTATATGGGCTAATAATTTGACGAAAACACACAAGACGAATACAGTTTTTCAAAAATGTTCGGTTAAGGGGGTGCTCCAGAGTAAAACGTTCGAAAAGTCAATTGATAAGCCATGCTTTGGAATGAGATAGAGATATCAAATTTGGTGTAAGGGTAGATAGTTTGAAAGGAAGAAAGTGTACAATTTCAGTTTATTAATATTTTCTACTTTAGAGGGTGCCGCACACCAAAATATTCGATTTTCGGAATAAAGGAGAAACGCTCCTTTAAAAACGTGTAAAGGCTTTGTATTTGGTATATGGGCGAATCATCTCATAGAAATCACAAAAAGAATAGAGTTTTTAAAAAATGTATAGATAAGGGGGTGGGTACTCCACACAAAACATTCGAAAGATGAAATGCTAGAAAAGCATGCTTCACGATGAGATAGAGACTTCAAATTTGGTGTACGGGTAAAAAGTTGGAAAGGAAGAAAGTGCGCAATTTCAGTTTTCCAACGTTTGCTATTGTAGGGGGTGCCGATCACTAAAATTTTCGATTTGCCGAACAAATGAAAAACGCCTCCTTTACAATGTGATAGAAGCTTGAAATTTAGTATATGGGCTAATCATTTGACAAAAAAACCAAAGAAAAAACATGCTTCTCGATAGGATAAAGACTTCAAATTTGGTGTACGGGTAGATAGTTTGAAAGGAAGAAATCCTGAAATTTCAGATTTCCAATATTTGCTACCTTAAGGGGTGCCGCACACTAATATGTTCGATTTTTCGAATAAATGAGGCAAGCTTCTTTTTAAATGTGATAGAGGCTTGATATTCGGTATATGGGCCAATCATCTGATAAAAAACCCAAGACAAAGAGAGTTTTTCAAAAATGTTCATTTATGGGTGTGCTTCACAGAAAAAAGTTCCAAAGGAGAAATACAAATATAGAGGTGCCTCAGGATGAGATAGACTTTAAAGTGGTGTACGGGTAAATAATTCGATAGGAAGAAATGCGGAAATTTAGTTTCCCAATATTTTCTTCTTTAGGGGATTCTGCACACCAAAATATTCGATTTGTCGAATAAATGTGAAACGCGAATTATCAAAAAATTTACATTATTCAGGGGTTGCTTATTGCGAGACCGTTGATTTTCAACGGGTATTCGGCTAGTACAGGGGTCAGCAACCTATTGAAACGGAAGAGCCAAAAGTTACAATTTACAAAATTTCCCAGTTTTTAAAGAGCCACTAAAAATTTTCGTTTCAATATTATAATATTTGCTTATATATATTTGATTTTTGATTTAAAATAAACGGCTTTAAATACGGAATAATATTTATTCATATAAAAACACAAATATAGATAGTTACATCAATGGGAGCATAGGCTTTGCATGCCTTTTGAAAGTTTGATTAAATCTCGCTTATAACTTGTTTTAAGTTTCAAGCACGACTCTAGATTTTTATTTGTTAGTTGACTTCTAACTTTACTTTTTATTATATTCATGCAAGAGAACGCTTGCTCGCACGAATATGTCTACCCGCAGATCGTCAGCACTCCATATGCCGACTTCTTCACCTCACTGTAGCATTCTGGAAGACTATTCCATGCGCCAAATATGAGAGCCTCAACTCGCGGAATTTCTTTTAGAGCTGTCCACTTGTGCTGCGCGATGTGCATGCATTTCTGGACCTCCAATTCTTCCAACTTGCTCTTGAGTTCTGTGAACTTGCCACTTCACAAGCCTTTGCTTTTCAAATCTAGCAATTGCATTTGGAGTGATCCAGCATCAATTCCAAATGACTCAATGTTGATCTCATTTGTATTTGTGTTGAGAGGATTTACTATGAACGCGAGAGTACTTTTGTTTGTTTTGAATTGCTCGAATCTCTCAGCGAATCCGTCCTTCATGTTTTTTAAAGCTATGCTGAAGTAATTCGTGTCAATAGTTGCATTGGTCTTATCGCGATATTGCTTCAGATTTTTAAAATGAAGTAATTTACTGCTCTCCATGTCTTCAACAAAAAGAAGTAATTTTTTTTCGTAACAAACTACTTCTTCAAGCAAGGCGTAGGCTGGGTTGTCCTTTCCTTGCAGTTTTAGATTTAGTTCATTTAGTTTCATTGTGGTATCTACCATGAAGTTGAATTTTTGCAGCCATTTGTCTTCTTCCAATTCGGGATGGTCAATGCTTTTTTCATTGAGGAATGTTTTTATTTCACTCAAGCACAAAGCAAAACGTTGCAATACGTTACCTCTGGAAAGCCATCGCACTTTATTGTGCAGAAGTAGGTCAGAAAACTGGTTATCTATTTCTTCAAGGAAATCTTTAAATTGGCGATGGTAGAGTGCTTTTGCTAAGATGCTGTTAATAATCTTAATTACCGAGTTCATGACCTCAACTATTTCGGCCGGAAATGTTTGGGCACAAAGCGCTTCTTGATGAATTATGCTGTGAAACGTTAGAATTTCGTGGTTTATTTTTTTCTGAAGAATTGATGTTACCCCTCTATGTATTCCTGCCATACTTCTGGCTCCATCAGTTGCTAAAGAAACGATTTTATTTATATCGATTCCATTGTCTTCCAGGCATTTTTGCACAGCATTTGCTATATCTTCTCCACGAGTTTGCCCTGAGAGCGGTAGCAATCCTAGCAGTTCTTCTTTTGGACCTTGGGACGACATATACCTGACGAAAAGGGAAACCTGTGCCGTGTCTTTTATGTCGCAAGACTCATCTATAGCAAGTGATAAGGCAGAAGCCAGTTGAATGTCTTCCACTTGCATATGTGTTACATTTGAAGACATTTCAGCAGTTCTATCTTGTACTGTTTTAGCAGATAATGGCAAATCTTTGATTTTTTTCATGATTTCTGCTTTGTTTTTAAAATCACGAAACAGTTCTCCAGATGCACGTATACAACAATCTTTGACGTACTCACCATCTGTGAATGGTTTCCCTCTGTTTGCAATTTCTAATGATACTGCAAAGCTTGCCAGATTTACATTATTGGAAGATTGCGTCCAGTTACTTAGCATGGAACTTGACTGTTGTTGTTTTTTTGGAGCTCTTCAACAGCTTTTTTTGGTGCGTCACCGGTTGGATATTTACCAGCAAACTGGGTATATTTTGTAGTGAAGTGTCTCTCCAAATTTGACTTCTTATTGTGTGCGAGTTTTTCGTGGCAAATGAAACAAGTCGGAAGGCCATCTGTGTGTTGCATATGAATGCAAACGACTCCGTCCAATCCTGATTGAATTCTCGGTTTTCTTCTTCAGTTCTTCTTTTTTTCTTTACCAGATGCCATGCTGGCGCGGAGTTGAAAAAATGACTTTTTAAAATTTTACTTAGCTATCTAAAACGGCAAACAATTTATTTACCATTATTACTTCGTTAACACGATACTCAGATATGTAATTCAATTCTGTTACTGATTTTATTATATTATACGCGTACATACAGAGAAGATAATTCGCTTCTAAATCGTATTTTTCTTGAAACAACAAACGAATAGACACGCAGAAACCGCAAGCGATTAAATTAACACACATGCAACGTAACGTCGACCGCGATATCCGAGGATGACTGACTGACAACACGTCTAGAGCCTAGACGTGTTGTCTAGACTCTAGACGGTGGCTGTTTGGGTGAGACGGAAATGAAATGTAATAGGCTGAAAGATAAACATGGTCACGGAGTCTCATCTCTAAGAACAAAACAATAGTTCAAATTTATCTCATTACGGTCATGTTAAGCGTAGCGATTTGTAATTAACGATTATAAAAATAGAAGCTGTTGAGAAATTAGGTACTTAAAAATATATTTTCTTATTTTTTAAGGGTTTTGATAATAAATTATTAATTTTTTCGTATGGAACTGGAGAGCCGCAACTTTACATCAAAAGAGCCACATGCGGCTCGCGAGCCGCAGGTTGCCGACCCCTGGGCTAGTATATACTAATTGCCGAGTGTCCGTCCGTCTGTCTGTCACGTTTCCTTTAGGCACTTCCCGAATAGATAGAGACTTGCAATATGGTACACTGCTCGGTCGTTCGATAAAATCCCCTGGAAAAATCGAATTTTTCGAAAACGTTCTTTAGAGGGGGTGCCCCACACCAAAACGTTCGAAAAGTGAAATGATGGGAAAGCATGTTGCTTTGTGATGAGATAGAGACTTCAAATTTGGTGTATGGATAAATCGTTCGAAAAGAAGAAAGTGTGCAATTTCAGATTTCCAATATTTTCTACTTAAGGGGGTGCCACACACTAAAACGTTGGAAAAGTGAAATGATAGGAAATCATGCCATGCGATGAGGTAGAGACTTCAAATTTGGTGTATGGGTAAATCGTTCAAATGGAAGAAAGTGTGCAATTTCAGATTTGTAATATTTTCTACTTAAGGGGAGGGGGGGGGGGGTGCCGCACACTAAAATGCTCGATTTACAGAATAAATGAGAAAACACTCCTTTAAAATTTGATAGAGGCTTGAAATTTGGTATATGGGCTAATCATTTGACGGAAACACGCAAGAAGAATATAGTTTTTCAAAAATGTTCGTTTAAGGGGGTGCTCCAGAGTGAAACGTTCGAAAAGTGAATTGATAAAAAACCATGCTTCGAAATGAGATAGATATATCAAATTTGGTGTAAGGGTAGATAGTTCGAAAGGAATAAACACGAAAGAAGAATATAGTAGAAAGTATGAAATTTCAGATTTCCAATATTTGCTACTTTAAGGGGTGCGCACACTAATATGTTCGATTTTCCGAATAAATGAGGCACGCTTCCCGTTAAATGTGATAAAGGCTTGATATTTGATATATGGGCCAATCATCTGATAAAAAACAGAAGACAAACAGAGGAAGAAATGCGCAAATTTAGTTTCTCAATATTTTCTTCTTTAGGGTGTTCTGCACACCAAAATATTGGATTTGTCGAATAAATATGAAACGCGAATTATTATAAAATTTACATTATTCAGGGATTGCTTATTGCGAGACCGTTGATTTTCATCGGGAATTCGGCTAGTATATACTAATTGCCAAGTGTCCGTCTGTCTGTCACGCTTCGTTTGGGCACTTCTCGAATAGATAGAAACTTGCAATTTGGTACACGGCTCCGTCGTTCAATACCCCCCCCCCCCGGAAAAATCGAAATTTTTGAAACCGTTCTCTAGAGGGGGTGCTCCACACCAAAACGTTCGAAAGGTGAAATGATAGGAAAGCATGCTTTGCGATAAGTTAGAGACTTCAAATTTGGTGTATGGGTAAATCGTTCGAAAGGAAGAAAGTGTGCAATTTCAGATTTCCAATATTTTCTATTTAAGGGGGGTGCCACACACCAAAATGTTCGATTTACCGAACAAATGAGAAACGACTCCTTTAAAATTTGACAGAGGCTTAAAATTTGGTATATGGACTAATCATTTGTCGAAAACACCCAAGACGAATATAGATTTTCAAAAATGTTCGTTTAAGAGGGTGCTCCAGAGTAAAACGTTCGAAAAGTGAATTGATGAAAAACCATGCTTCGGAATGAGATAGAGATATCAAATTTGGTATAAACGTAGATAGTTTCGAAGGAAGAAATTGTACAATTTTAGTTTACCAATATTTTTTACTTTAGGGGGTCCGCACATCCAAAATTTTCGATTTTCAGAATGAAGGAGAAACGCCTTTTTAAAACGTGATAGAGACTTGATATTTGGTATATGAGCGAATCATCTGATAGAAATCACAAAAAGAGGAAGAAAGAATGCAATTTCAGATTTCCAATATTTTCTACTTAAATGGGGGGGGGGGGGGGGCGCACACCAAAATGTTCAATTTACCGAATAAATGAGAAAAGGCTCCTCTAAAGTTTGATAGAGGCTTGAAATATGGTATATGGGCTAATCATTTGACTGAAACACGCAAGAAGAATATAGTTTTTCAAAAATGTTCGTTTAAGGGGGTGCTCCAGAGTGAAACGTTCGAAAAGTGAATTGATAGAAATCCTTGATTCGGAATGAGATAGAGATATCAAATTTGGTGTAAGGGTAGATAATTTGGAAGGAAGAAAATGTACAATTTCTGTTTACCAATATTTTCTACTTTAGAGCGTGCCGCACACCAAAATGTTCGATTTTCAGAATAAAGGAGAAACGTCCCTTTTAAAACGTGATAGAGGCTTGATATTTGGTGTATGGGCAAATCATGTGATAGACATCACAAAAAGAATAGAGTTTTTCAAAAATGTATATTTAAGGTGGTGCGTACGCCACACAAAAACATTCGAAAGGCGAAATGCTAGAAAAGCATGCTTCACGATGAGATAGTGACTTCAAATTTGATGTACGGGTAAAAAGTTGGAAAGGAAGAAAGTCTGCAATTTCAGTTTTCCAACATTTGCTTTTGTAGGGGGTGCCGCTCACTAAAATGTTCGATTTGCCGAACAAATGAAAAACGCCTCCTTTACAATGTAATTGAGCCTTGAAATTTAGTATATTGGCTAACCATTTGATAAAAAAACCAAAGATGAATACGGTTTGACAAAAATGTTCATTAAGGGGATGCTATACAGAAAAACGTTCGAAAGGTGAAGTGATAGAAAAAACATGCTTCTCGATAGGATAGATCCTTCAAATTTGGTATAGGGGTAGATAGTTTGAAAGAAGAAAGTATGAAATTTCAGATTTCCAATAGTTGCTATTAGGGGTGCCGCGCACTAATATGTTCGATTTTCTGAATAAATGAGGCACGCTTCCTTTTAAATGTGATAGAGGCTTGATATTTGGTATATGGGTGAATCATCTGATAAAAAACCCAAGACAGAGGTTTTCAAAAATGTTCATTTATGGGTGTGCTTCACAGAAAAAGTTCGAAAAGAGAAATAATAAAATAGGGGTGCCTCGGGATGAGATAGACTTTAATGTGGTGTTCAGGTAGAAAATTCGAAAGGAAGAAATGAACAAATTAAGTTTCCTAATATTTTCTTCTTTAGGGGGTTCTGGACACCAAAATATTCGATTTGTCGAATAAATGTAAAACGCGAATTATTAAAAAAATTACATTATTCAGGGGTTGCTTATTGCGAGACCGTTGATTTTCAACGGGTATTCGGCTAGTATATACTAATTGCCAAGTATCCGTCTGTCCGTCACGTTTTTTTAGGCACTTCCCGAATAGATAGAGACTTGCAATTTGGTACACGGCTCGATGGTTCTATTCTACCTCCTGGAAAAATCGAATTTTTCGAAAACGTACTCTACAGGGGGTGCTCCACACTAAAACGTTCGAAAAGTGAAATGATAGGAAAGTATACTTTGCCATAAAATAGAGACTTCAAATTTGGTGTATGGGTAAATCGTTCGAAAGGAAGAAAGTCTGCAATTTCAGCTTTCCAATATTTTCTACTTAAGGGGATTCCGCACACTAAAATGCTCAATTTACCGAATAAATAAGAAGAGGCTCCTTTAAAATTTGATAGAGGCTTGAATTTGGGTATATGGATTAATCATTTGATGGACTAATCACCCAAGATGAATGTAATTTTTCAAAAATGTTCGTTTAAGGGGTACTCCAGAGGAAAACGTTCGAAAGGTGAATTGTTAAAAAAACATACTTCGGGATGAAATAGAGATTTGAAGTTTGGTGTACTGGTAGATAGTTTAGAAAGAAGAAAGTGTACAATTTCAGTTTTCCAATATTTTCTACTTTAGGGGGTGTCGCACACAAAAATTTTCGATTTTCGGAATGAAGTAGAAACACCACTTTTAGAACGTGATAGAGGCTTGATATTTGGTGTATGGGAGAATCATTTAATAGAAAACTCAAAAAGAATGGAGTTTTTCAAAAATGTATATTTAAGGGGGCGGGGGGAAGAACTCCACAGAAAAACTTTTGAAAGATGAAATGATAGATAAAGCATGCTTCGCGATAAGATAGAGACTTCAAATTTGGTATATGTGTAGATAGTTAGACAGGAAGAAAGTGTGCAATTTCAGTTTTTCAATATTTGCTATTGTAAGGGGTCCCGCACACTAAACTAAAATGTTCGATTTGACGAACAAATGAAAAACGCCACTTTTACAATAGTAGAAGGGTCTGGTATCCTGGGTTAGCCCCAATACGGTGCGTGGTAGGAGAAAAGAGTTTGGGTAAGCATGGAAGCTTTGTAACTCGTCCACGGTTTAAGCTCATTATCACTAGGCCCGCAAAGTGTATTATCTATCTATCTATCTATCTATATATACTAATTGCCAAAGGTCCGTCTGTCTGTCTGTCTGTCCGTCTGTCTGTCCTTCTGTCTGTCACGCATTTTTAGGCACTTCCCGAAGAGATAGAGAATTGCAATTAGGTACACGGCTCGATCGTTCGATAAAACCCCCTGGAAAAATCGAATTTTTCGAAAACGTTCTCTAGAGGGGATGCTTCACACCAAAACGTTCGAAAAGTGAAATGATAAGAAAACATGCTTTGCCATCAGATAGATACTTCAAATTTGGTGTATGGGTAAATCGTTCGAAAGTAAGAAAGTGTGCAATTTCAGATTTCCAATATTTTCTACTTAAGGGAGTGCTGCATACCAAAATGTTCGATTTACCGAATAAATGAGAAACGGCTCCTTTAAAATTTGATAGAGGCTTGAAATTTGGTATATGGAATAATCATTTGATAAAAACACCTAAGACGATTATAGTTTTTCAAAAATGTTCGTTTAAGGGGGTGCTCCAGAGGAAAACTTTCAAAATGTGAATTGATAAGAAAACATACTTCGGGATGAGATAGAGATTTGAAATTTGGTGTACGGGTAGATAGTTTGATAGGAAGGAAGTGTACAATTTCAGTTTTCCAATATTTTCTACTTTAGGGGGTGTCGCACACACAAATGTTCGATTTTCGGATTGAAGTAGAAACATTCCTTTTAGAACGTGATAGAGGCTTGGTATTTGGTATATGGGCGAATCATTTAATAGAAAACCCAGAAGGAATGGAGTTTTTCAAAAATATATATTTAAGGGGGTGGGTATTCCACAGAAAAACATTCGAAAGGTGAAATGATAGAAAAAGCATGCTTCGCGACGAGATAGAGATTTCAAATTTGGTATACGTGTAGATAGTTAGAATGCAAGAAAGTGTGCAATTCCAGTTTTCCAACATTTGCTTTTGTAGGGGATGCGGCACTCTAAAATTTTCGATTTGACGAACAAATGAAAACGCATCCTTTACAAGGCGATAGAGGCTTGAAATTTAGTTTATGGGGTAATCATTTGATATCAAAACCCTACGATTATTACGGTTTTTCAAAAATGATCATTTAAGGGGATGCAACACAGAAAATGTTCGAAATATGAAGTGGTAGAAAAACATGCTTCACGATAAGATAAAGACATCAAATTTGATGTACTGGTAGATAGTTTGAAAGGAAGAAAGTGTGCAATTTCAGATTTCCAATATTTGCAACTTTGGGGGTGCCGAACACCAATATGTTCGATTTTCGGAATAAATGAGACACACTTCCTTTCCTTTAAATGTGATACAGGCTTGATATTTGGTATATGGGCCAATCACCTGATAAGAAAGCCAAGGCAAACAGAGTTTTTCAAAAATGTTCATTTAGGGGGGTGCTCCACAGAAAAACGTTCGAAAGGGGAGATGATAAAATAGTATGCTTCAGGATGAGATAGAGACTTTAATTTGGTGTAGTGGTAGATAGTTCGAAAGGAAGACGTGCGAAATTTTAAATTTACAATATTTTCTTTTTTAGGGGTTCCTCACACTAAAATATTCGATATGCCGAATAAATATGAAATGCGAATTATTAAAAATATGACAATATTCAGTGGTTGTTTATTGCGAGACCGTTGATTTTCAACGGGTTATTCGGCTAGTATATACTAATCGCCATGTGTCCGTCTGTCTGTCATACTTTTTTAAGGCACTTACCGAATAGTTAGTGACTTCAAATTTGGTACACGGCTCGGTTGTTCCATAAAACCTCCTGGAAAAATCGAATTTTTCGAAAACGTTCTCTAGAGGGGGGTGCTCTACACCAAAATGTTCGAAAAGTGAAATGATAGGTAAACATGCTTTGCAATATGACAGAGACTTCAAATCTGGTGTATGGGTAAACCGTTCGAAAGGAAGAAAGTGTGCAATTTCAGATTTCCAATATTTTCTACTTAAGGGGGTGCCGCGCACCAAAATGTTCGATTTTCCGAATAAATAAGAAAAGGCTTCTTTAAAATTTGGCTTGAAATTGGATATATGGACTAATCATTTGATGAAAACACCAAAGACGAATATAGTTTTTCAATAATGTTCGTTTAAGGGGGGTTGCATCCGAGGAAAACGTTCGAAAGGTGAATTGATAAAAAAAACATGCTTCGCAATGAGATATAGATTTCAAATTTTGTGTACGGGTAGATATTTTGGAAGGAAAAAAGGGTACAATTTCAGTTTTCCAATATTTTCTACTTAAGGGGGGTGCCGTACACAAAAATATTCGAATTTCGATATACAGGAGAAACGCCCCTTTTAAAACGTGATAACGTGATAGAGGCTTTTTATATGGTATATGGACGAATCATTTGATGAAAACACCCAAGACAAAAGAGTTTTTCAAAAATATTCTTTGAAGAGGGTGCTCCAGAGGGAAACGTTCGGAAGCTGAAATGACGAAAAACTATGCTTCGGGATGGGATAGAGACTTCAGATTTGGTGTACGGGTAGATAGTTCAAAAGGAAGAGTATGTTCAATTTCAGTTTTTCAATATTTTCTAATTTAGGGGGTGCCGCAAATCCAACTGTTCGATTTTCCGAATAAATGAGAAATTCCTCCTTTAAATTTTGATAGTGGCTTGAAATTTGGTATATGGACTAATTATTTAATGAAAACACCCAAGACGAATAGAGTTTCTTGGAAATGTTCGATTAAGGGAGTGCTCTAGAGAAAAACGTTCGAACGAAAAATGAAATGATAGAAAACATGCTTCGGGATGAGTAGAGATTTCAAATTTGGTGGACGGGTAGATAATTTAGATGGAAGAAAGTGTACAACTTCAGTTTTCCAACATTCTCTACTTTAGCTGGTGCCGCACATCAAAACGCTCGATTTTCGGAATAAATGAGAACGCCCACTTTTAAAACGTGATAGAGGCTTGATATTTCATATATGGACGAATCATCTGATAGAAAACCCAAGAATAACGGAGATTATCAAAAATGCTCATTTAAGGGGGGTGGGTACTCCACACAAAAACATTCGAAAGGTGAAATGATACGAAAAGCATGCTTTGCGATGAGATAAAGACTTCAAATTTGGTGTACGGGTAGATTGTTGCATTGGAAGAAAGTGTGCAATTTCAGTGTTCCAACATTTGCTATAGTAGGGAGTGCTGCACACTAAAATATTAGATTTGACGAACAAATGAAAAACGCTTCCTTTATAATGTGATAACACTGGCAATAACTTACAACATTTCCTTGAAGAAAGCAGGCATGTCTCAGGTGATTACAATTGCTTCGATGGCATTATAAACCTTTTTCTTTAGGCCAAGATTGTTGTTCGTTATGTAGCTCGTTCTTAATGGTTGTTAAGGATGCATACTCTTTTAGCTTGAAGTAGAGAGCTTATAATGCCCTCGAAACTATTATAATCATTTGACTGATATATGCTTGCTTTCATCAAGAAAGTATTGCAAGTTATTATAACTTAATAATTTAACTTTGTGAATCTTTTCTAGAATTCAACTGGATTGTGCCCCTGAGATTTTGAAAACCCGGCGCCTATGGATAGCAGCTTGAAATTTGGTATATGGGCTAATCATTTGATAAATACATTTGATGAATACAGTTTTTCAAAAATATTCATTTGAGGGGATACTGCACAAAAAAACGTTCGAAAGGTGAAATGATATACGGGTAGATAATTTGAAAGAAAGAAAATGCGCAATTTCAGATTTCCCCAAAATGTTCGATTTTTCGAATAAGTTATACACGCTTCTTTTTAAATGTGATAGAGGCTTGATATTTGGTATATGGGCCAATCATCTGATAAAAAACCCAAGACGAATAGAGATTTTCCTAAATGCTCAATTATGGCTGTGCTCCACAGAAATATGTTCGAATGGGGAAATGATAAAATAGCATGCTTCGGGATAAGATAAATACTTCAATTTTGTGTATGGGTAGATAGTTCGAAAGGAAGAAGTGTGCAATTTACGCTTTCCAATATTTTCTTCTTTAAAGGGTTCTGCACACCAAAATAATCGATTTTCCGATTAAATGTGAAACGCGAATTATTTAAAAGTTTACATTATTCAGGGGGCTGCTTATTACGAGACCGTTGACTTTCAACGGGTATTCAACTAGTATATAATATTTACCAAGTGTCCGTCTGTCACGCTTTTTTAAATACTTCCCGAGTAGATAGATACTTGCAATTTGGTACATGGGTCGATCGTTCGATAAAAGCTCCTGGAAAAATCGAATTTTTCAAAAATATTCTGTAAAGGGGTTGCTCCACACCTAAACGTTAGAAAAGTGAAATCATAGAAAAGCATGCTTTGCGATGAGATAGAGACTTTAAATTTGGTGTATTGGAAAATCGTTCGAAATGAAAAAAAGTATGCAATTTCTAGCTTTAAAAAAGGCGTGGCTATTGACCTTAAGACAATGGTTGGATGTTGAGTGTGACCTTTCTCTAATAACGAGTTGCACAAAAAATTTCTCGTGAAAGGCAAATGGGATCGCCATTTTGGGTCAAACGAGGATCTATTAATTAACCTTCCAAAAAATAATAACTTTTTGTAATTCTAAAGAATATGAGACATTTTTCACAAATAACCTGACAATCACCTAACTTTAAGCAAGATCACGACGAAGTAATGCACTAATGGCTACTGTTAAACTTAAGTAATTTGCGAAGTTATCTGAACATCTGAGCATCTGAGCATCAATACGGCGAGCATTTGCTTGCGTATTTGGGAGTTTAAGAAAGAATGAATCTGGTTTCTTGAATGAAACATGTTACATGAGTCAGACAAAAACGATTAATAATTTTTCTAGCGGATTTTTAGTATATTGTAATTAGAATAAAAGACTTTTCTCAATTTTCACAGTATAGCATTTGTAAATAATTAATATACAAATTTGCTCAAATACATTGTTAAATGCAGTGAATTTCAACAAAGTTTGCTACTCAATATGTAAAATACACTTTGTGCAAAGGATAAGAAAAACTTGAGCAACGTATGTAAGCACAAATAACATAATAATGCAACGCTGCATTATTGTATTATTTGTATTTGTTCAAATTTTCAAGTACAGACGTTCTTCAAGTTTTCCTTAAGTATGCTATGTTCAAGATTTGTTTCTCACCAATTTTCAGTGCACTCTTTTTAATAGTTTAATTTTGTTAATTCTGTTTATATTTACAACACCAAATTTTCTGTCACTTACTAATATTATTTTAATATATTTCTACTTCTTTGTAAAAGTTCATTTAACTTATAAATAGGAAAATATTTAAAATGCTATATCTATTCTATTCAAAATGTTATATCTGTATGTCTTTATCTTACAGGTATTTTAAAATCTCATCAATTTCATGTACTCTGCATTTTTATGTTAAAGTATTTTATTTTACTCACCAAGGAAATAAAACTTATTGAAAGAGTAAATTCCAATATAAATTTCAGTTGTAATACCAAAACCTATTCCAATTTAAATGCCAATCGCTCAGCCTCCCCAGCCCAAAATCTCACGCTACGCTACTGGTTATTGCCCTGTCCTGGATATCAAGCTAATTTAGGTTTGAGTTAGGTCACTTTTGACAGATCGAAGTTGAATCCTCTACAATGACACTTGAATAAAGAAGATAAATCTTTACAATGGCATCCGAACAGGTGTAAGAGACAGAAGTGTTATTTAAACTGTTATTAAAAGAGATATAAAACAGTTTTTTGTTTATTTATTAAATAAAATAACACAATATTTAATACATTTTGAAAATTTATTATACATAGTATTTTTAAGATATATTGACATAAATAAATTTTCGATTATTTCATTTATAATTGAGTTAAAATATAATGCCTCACATAACCGAAATCTATTTCGGAAATGCGTTTCTTCTCAATTTCATCGTTTGTTCTATCCAATTTGAGCTATTATCTTTTAAAGGGAGGAAAGTTTAAAGACGGCAGAATTTCTATAGTAATATTTCTATACATCAGTGGATATAATTAGCAATGGCATGGCGTCATAATATCCATACAGATATGCGAGTATAATAAAATAAGCCAAAACTGCAGCTGTGTTCTTGCGGAGTACGATCGCGTTAAACATGTGGGTCCGTAAGTCCTTCCGAGAGGTTGGTGGTAGGGGAAGGAGGGTGCGGTCCCTGTGGATGTCTCCCCCACTGGGTTCCGGTCTAAATTGGGTGGCACTTCCTGGCCGTTCAAATAGTTACACCTTTCTGGTAGGTCGCGCCAGCAAGTTTGCCACGATCAGATTTTTCAAGGGCAGCCAACAGGCTGGTCGCCGAAGACGGCTAGTAAAAAATAAAAGGCGATGTCTGTGTATGTGTGTGTGTGTGTGTGTGTGTGTGTGTGTGTGTGTGTGTCTTATACACTATATGCTCAGCGACCGCTCGTCGCAGAGCTACGAAATTTGGCAACCGGAGACCCGGGCGGGGGGGGGGGGGGGGGGAGGAAGAGAAGATGACACGTGAAGACCGATTTTTAAAATTTGAATTATTTTTTTGTTATTTAATGTTTTATGCGATTTCGACCGTTTTTCCCCCATTTTCCTCCGCCATCCAGACGTCGTAGGAAAAAACAGATCACACGACCGGAAAGAGTAGATAATTGCGAATAAAAATATATCAATTTGAAATCTCAGTAACAAATTCTAATATTTTTTAAAGATTTTAAAACAAAGTCCCTTTCGGCTCAAACGAACTTTCGTTTTCAAATTCTCGCATCGTAAAAAGTACCGACAATTTCAACTAATAATTTACATTTTTAAAAATCTCAACCATCAGGAATTCTTACAAGCCCAATCTGGTCAAGAAATAATTATAAATAGCAGCCCGATCCTGATTTTAAAGAAGTAATGATTTTAAATTTCTGGACGAATTCTCGACGAAGTTCCGATTTTCTCCCAGATGTGCTCGCAGCCGGGGACGTCACGCTGTTTCCATGGAGATTTTGCATCGGGTTAGAAAATTACGTGAAATTTTAAATGATGGAATTAAGAGCTTAGCATATGGTCATTATAAAATTTAAATGATTAAATTATGGCGGATTGAATTGTGGTGATGTATTGTATACATCGGGTGAAATTATTATATTTATATTTTAAATTTTAATTTATGGATATTTTAAATGGATATTTTAATTTATGGATATTTTAAATGGATATTTTAATTTTATGGATATTTTAAATGATGGAACGATGGAATGAGGATGATGGAATTAAGAGCTTAGCATATGGTCATTATAAAATTTAAATGATTGAATTATGGTTTGTACGGTTTTTGGCCTAGGGACAATTTAAAACCGAATTAATGTTTGCTTTTTATAAGGTTTCTGGCTCATTATGCTGGACTGAATTGTGGCGATGTATTGTTTACATCGGGTGGTGGTTGGGATCACAATGAAAAAATTTAAACACTGAAGAAATAAAAAAAATAAATAAAAAGAAAATTATGGAGATTGTCGCGGTGCCTTAAAATTTCATTATTAGTTTTAACGTAATTAAACTAAACCAAACTTTGTTAACTCCGCGGGGTTGAGGGCGCGGTAGCCCAGTGGTTAGCGCCCGGGAATTGCACTCGATAGGCCCGGGTTCGATTCACGCCACTGACAAAACTGCCGCCGTGTTCACGCGGAGTATGATCACGTTAAACATGTGGGTCTGTAAGTCCTTCGGAGAGGTTGGTAGTAGGGGAAAGAGGGTACGGTCCCTGTGGATGCCTCCCCCACTGGGTTCCGGTCTAAATTGGGTGGCACTTCCTGGCCATCCAAATAGTTACCTTACACTTTTCTGGTAGGTCGTGCCAGAAAGTTTGCCACGGTCTGAATTTTCAAGGGTAGCGAACAGGTTGATCGCCGAAGGCGGCTAATAAAATAATGTGCAAATATTTTTGGGAGAATGTATTTTTAGATTCGTTTTTTCATTGTGATTCAGAATATATAAAGTTTTTGTAGTTCTTAGAGTTGATAAACAAAACGTTATTTCTTAACGACTTTTCAGTATTTGTCCCACTGACTATTATATTAATAGTCCATGGACCGAATACTGAAAAGTCGCTAAGAAATAAAGATATGCTGCCCCTGAATATTATCTCGGCTTTCATGTTTAAATAAGAATTTTCTCCTCCAACTGTATACAATTAGAAATACGAGTAGATAGGATATATCCGAAAATAGTCTATCAACTACCCCTAAATAATAATAAACTAGCGGTTGGCATATATCTATGGATGTTAGGAGCGGATGATAGGAAATCTTTATGAATGGAGAAACTAAGATAAGCTTTTACAACGTTTTCCCGTCTTAAAACGGACTCACCCTTCTACTAGTTTCTTTATAATGTGTTTTATAGATTATTTATTTTTTTAATACGCATGTTTAACAAAACGATATATCAATATGATTATGTAACAATGATATAGCAGGCAACAATTTGTACTTTACTGCCAAATACTATTTATCCATGATTCTTTTTCTTTTAATTTTGAAAGTCTAAATGATATTTATCTTCAAATTAAAAAAAAGTATGTACCTCCCCCCAGAACACATAGGATGAGCTATCATTCATTAAATGCGGTTCAGTAGTTTAGACTGTAGGTCCGTCACCGCTGAAGAAAGAAGTCTGAACGATAATCGTAAATGTTCTATTTTCAAAAAAAAAATTTTTCCTCGGGGTATATCGTACCAATAGTAAATTTTTTGTTTGTTTTGTTTTCTCGCCTTTAAAATGGCTATACAACTAAAAAAAGTAAGCACGTTTCAAGCATCCCTGATCACGAATCAAACATTTTTGAATTGATGGCTGTGTGTGTGTGTGTGTGTGTCAGTGAGTCTGTGGAGACAATAACTGACGAACGAATGGACCGATTAGAAAGAAATTTGGTACAAAAATCACAATCCGTAAACACTGGAAGCCTATTGTTTTTATACGCAATCGAATGTTCAGAACCTCCCTAAATTTCCGAGTGAAATTTTGAAAAAATCGTCAAAAAATCAAAACTGCTAATAAAGTTATGCAAATAGACATTTCTTATGTAATTTTTCATTAGAAAACGATTGACATAAATTTTAGAACGCTAACATGAACCGTTCTTGAGATATTGCACGTTTTTAAAAAAAATTATCAAAAAGTCATATAAAAAAAAATTCCTATTGAGAAACATGTTCACTTTTCATATGTAATATCATGCGATAAATTTGGTGACATCATTCTCGTGTATCTAGCTCGTTCCATTCACGAAAAAAGATACATTAAGTAATATTTGTATTTGGACGCCAATAGTCATTTATCTGCTGTAAGAATAACTTATTTCTTCTTCCATAACGCATGGCGAGATTTTGGCGACGAATTTAGTGGAATGTCGCGAACTTGGCGACTTTTTTAAATGTTGCTAAATTAACAAAAAACTCGCCAAATGGATAAAAATGGCGCTAAATCAATGAGATGATGATGACATGGAAAATGCCGACTCATTGACGAAAATTCAATATCTTGGAAAGAATATAAATAACTGCTATAAAAATAATCTATTTTTTTTGCTGTAAGAGTAGTAAATTCATTGCATTATATAAGGAAAGTCATGTGCTGCCCACATCAGATTTTTTTTACTTCCTCATACTATTGAATATGGTATAGAGAAGGTATTATTTTCACGAAAATTTTCGATTTCGAGATTTGGATGCAAATATAAATCCTTATACTGTAAAATAGAAGCGATACAATTTTGTGTTCGCGACGTCACTAGCCCCCATTGAGGGGGAAATAACCCCCCCCCCCCCAAGGGGTACATTAGCAAGTTTGGTATCAAACGAAATATTTTTAAGTACTTTAAAATGAAGGGTAATATGCTATAATTGCGATTATTTGGACCAACAATACAAATTTTTCAAATTTTTTTTTAGGAAATTTGCAAAAAAGAAAATCACAAGGTACTTAGAAATAAATTGTGGTATGAGAAAGTCGAGTTGAGCCACGCTCCAGCTAATCAAATTTCGATTTTAAAATCAGCTTCAGTAACTTTTGCAACATTTAAAATATCTGAAAAAGAAACTCATTTCACTTAAGTACTGACACAGAAGATGTTGACATGGAAATAATATTTTTTATTTCTCAGTCATGAAGAATATTTTTGCAAAATAAATAAACACTAGAAATGATATGGTAAAAATTTAACAGAGCAAGAAACGTTTACCATTGAAAAGGGCATCTTTTACAAATGTTCTATTCTAAATGTGAAAATTTAGTTTGATAAAATGTTAATATATTTTGAGGAGTAAAAAGAAAAGAAAAAATACATTTTTGGGACCACTTAAGCTAGATGACCTGCTTTTAAACCAAATAACCTCCAAATTTTTATTTTAAGACGTAAAGGAAACAAAATGACTCGGCAAAGCCTGGAAGGGTAACATGAATGGCTTATACACAAATGATATACAAGTTAAATACAAAATATTTTTCATAGTATATGTATCAAATATTATGAATGAAAATATCATGAATTGATTCATTGATATCATGAATTGATTCATTGAATATCATGAATTGATTCATTGATACAATGTAAGGACTTTCATATTATATATTTTGCCAATTACATGTGTATTGCTGGACTAGGAAGCTGATGAATGGCCAAGCGATAACGACTCGTAGATGACTTTCGAAATCCCTACTTCAAAAATAATCTATAATGGACTTATTTTTTTTTTAGTATTTCTACTTTTGGAAATTTTTTGACACTTTGAAAATTTTATCTACTGCCAATTTCGTGGTCCTAAACATGTGTTTCAATAATGACGAGGTTACAGCTAATAGATTTTTCAATCAGCCGTTTTATTTATAGTTAATTTCTATCGATATTTTCTGCCACAAAGCAGGCGTTGTATGGGGCGAAGAAAGGAGAAGAAATGTTTTTATTTTTTGTCCCTCGGGGGCAGCAATTGTCCGGGCGTTGGTCAGTTGCAGGGTAAAATTTATAAAAGAGGTTAATTCCACGTGTAATGCTAAATCAGAAAATTGTTAGCTGCACAGGAAGATCTAAAACAAAAAATAAACGTTATTTGCACGGACTCAAGGGATAGCGGTTATCGCCATAAGGAGCAAGTGATTCATCTTTGAGTGTGTATACATGTATGTATGTAGTGTGTGTATGTGTGATGTCTCTTTTTTGTTAAAACAGTAACTACCCCTCCCCTGTAGTCGCGGAACTACAGAGATTTTCTGATAATCTTGATGTTTTCATTCACCTGCTAGTGCTTTTAACAATTTGTTGTAAATATTTTGTTCTTTATTTTATCAGTAAATATTTTGAATTGTATTTTAACTTGTAAGCAATTACTGGGATTTTTTTCCCTGTAGCTTGCATTCTTCTAAATAAATAATTAAAATGTCCCTGCGAGATGGAACGTGGAGCGTTCTAAACGTCCGTTCTAAAATTAACTACATCGGATAACTGTGATGTATGAAATGCTATGTCTTTTATGCTAAAACGAGCTAAATGAATTTTGCATGTATTTTAATGTTTTTAATTTTCTTTTATAAGAATTTTTTTTCTCTTCTGCACATGTTCTTTGTAGGTTCGATCCGCCTTGTTAAGTATCATACCGAGAGCGCTTTTCACAAATTTTTGTTAAATAAGAAAATATTGACATTAAAATATTCCGTTTCCTGTGCAGAGAGGCCGGGTAAGGCGTGCAACTAACCAGCACCCGTGCAATTGATTGCCATCAGCACCCGTGCAATTGTTTGCCATCAGCACCCGTGCAATTGACTGTTTTGATAAGAGGGGTTTATGGGATTATGGGGGCGTGAAACTGACCCAGCATATTTTTTTTTAGAAAAATCAAACGCTAGATAAGTCGTCAATGATGTTTATTTGTCGATTACTAATTAATGAATAACCAACTGTATGCATCATAGCAATCATATATATATACGTATATAAAACGCATTTTTCTACAGATCCTTCATGGACGCCAATGTCTGCAAAGGGGGATAGAACTGTTTGGAATAGGGTATGTCAAATACCTGTCTTTTCGGGAGGTTCTTCGTTTGGCATGGACGCTGTCTCACCCGTAAGCAAAAGGTTAAATGTATAAGCCCGAGTTAGGCTGTCACTACAAAAATAAATAAAGCCTTACGTAAACCAAACAAAATTTCAATTATTAAAGCTCATATATTATTTACATTTAAATTGAATGGCCAAATTTTCGTAAATTGTTTATGAGCAACCCTGTTTAGACTTTTAAAAATAAAAGAGCGCCTTCGTACCTCTTTTAATAGGTATGTGCTACTGCGTCACATTAGTAGTACTAACAAAAGGGGTATTCTTTTCAAAAAAGCTTACTAAAGGAAAACTGCGCCGTATATTTACATTATTAAAAGAAGGCGCTCTACAAACAAAGGAAAATTATGGTTTTCTTACGTATCAGTTTGTATATACAAACCACTGAGATCGTTTATTAACGCTTTACAACATAGTTGAAAAGTGTTTATGACTTTGTTCATTCTGTCCGTCCGCTCGCACGATAACTGCCGTAAAAATAATTTTATCAAAATGAAATTTTATTATGTTGTTCAGACGGTCTGTGGAACATATGGGAATGGAAATGAATAATATCACCCAATTAGTTTTGGAATGAACCCGGGTTAAAAGAATGAAACACACTAAACCCTATGGGACCTAATTTTTCAAACATTTTTTAAGCGAATTTAAAATTCACAAATTGCTTCGAAAATTTTAGAAAATATTCAAATTATCCCATAAAATATATAAAAAACATTTCAGCAAAATATGTTCAGTAGTTTTTTAAATAAAAATTAAAATAATAATTGTACCCATATTGTATGAAGAGATCACGTGACCCATTTCAAAATAAAATATGGCAACCATCTTGTGTCAAAATCGGGGTTTTAAAAGTTCTTTTTAATCTATATTTAGTGTTGCATCCGTCCTAAAATCGCTTTATTTTTATTTTTTTCTGTGCATCTATATACTGCACCAACGCAATTACAATATGTTTGAGTTTGAATGATCATCGAACTTTGATTATTTCTACAACGAAGCCTAATTTTTACGTATGAAGAATGTAAACCCATTAAGCTGTACGATGAGTTGTTTAAGAATTGCTGAATCTCTTTAACGCAAAATTGTTTAGCTCTGGAGTCTGCAATATAGCTGATATGAATGAAACATTCATTGATTTTACATAGAGACGCAGACGATTCTATAGTAATGTGTTTTTCGATGAAGTTTTAGGCATGGAGTTACAAAATACTTTTACTTCCATGGTTATAAGTTTTTAAATAAAATAAATTATTGTAATATTGTGATAGTTTTAAAAATTTTGCCGTTGAATGAAAGGAATGGAAAAAAGTTAATGAATGAAATATTCATGGTTTTTATACAGAGAGCCAGGGATTTATATTTCGATGTCGTTATTTGAATAAAGTTCATTTGTTTTCGATGACGTTTTCAAATATAATACATTATTGTAGTATTGTGATAACTTTAAAAATCACCGCTAAATGTATCGCATTTTAGAGATATTTAAATAAAATTGCATTGCAATTGGAAAGTGTTTCATAATCAATGCTTTATGCATGATTGATCTTTCTTGTATATTATTACCTAGACCGTCCAGCTCACCCAAAGGGTGTAGAGCAGTTACAAGGGACGGCCGAGTATCTTCTATTACGTTTAAAAATATCGAAACCTTTAAATTTAGAAAGATTTTTCTTTGAAATCGGGACATTCATGAAGGGCGAAAATTGAGTTCGTCGTTTTAATATGCATTCTTTAATATATTCTCGTATCAATAACTATTCTTTGTTCTTTGAATCTTACATAGTTTTGCGTTCATGTTTTAGTATAACGGGTAGAAAGGTTTAGCAATTTTTTCGAATTATTACCCCATTTCTTCTTCAGTCCCACTCGGAAGATATATTTAAATTGTCTATATGAGAGTTTTTCACGAATCTATATTCCTACTTTTGTCGGGATAAGAGGATAAAGAGAAACACTTATCAAAGAAGGAAGGGTCTCTACCTCCTGAAATCTATCTTTTAAAAGTGTTTCAAAGTAAATTTTCAAAAGTATTTGAGTCCATGATTATGCAGGAAGAACGACTCGGATGGATATTAAACAACGCTTTAAAAGCATTCGACTCAGAAAGTATAATTTCTACAATTCATCATAGTATTCTGACTGGCTCGAATATATATATGAATTAGATAGAAAAGCCAAAAGCTGGCTCATTCAAACTACGTGAATTCGTTATGGTATGGATTTGGAAGTTGGATATAAATGAGTTAATGTAAAAGATGTTTTCTGTACTCTCTGATGCCCGTCCTATTATGTCCATCACAGACATAAAGGAATTTAAAAGATCCCCTCTCGTCTGCAGCTCCTGAGCTCATAATATCAACAGCACCTTTTTCGAGCCATGTTATTAACTATTATACATGATTTCTTAAAAAAACGCAATTTATCTACGACTCTTAACAAAATGTACTTATCCCATAAACAATTTTTTTATATATTTTATTATTATTATTATTATTATTATTATTATTATTATTATTATTATTTTATTTTTATTATTTTTTTAATTTCATGAATATTAAATTAATAATTCCCATAAAGCAGTAGGGATTATCCGAGCTATTCAACTTAATCTGAAGCATATTGAACTTTCGTCCGTTGGGCGACATTTTTTAAATGTCGCTAAATTGATGATATTTCATTTCGCTCACTGGAACAGACAAAGAGAGAGAAGGGCTTTTCATATAATAGTATTAGAAGTAAATTCGTAGCAGCATGTAAGGAAAATCATATCATTTATTGTTCACATTGTATTTTTGTATGAATGTTTATTGCTCAGTGACGCTACATTATTATTACATTCATGTCAAAGGCAAATATTGTGGCATTCACTTGTTGCCATGTGTTCTACTTATATATACAGAATGCTAAAGTAAAGAGTTACAAAGATTTGCGTGTCTAATTTGTGCTCTCTGTATATATATATATATATATATATATATATATATTTGAAATGTAATAATAAGAATTATGTAAAAATAAAAAAAATAAAAATACAATTAAAGTAATATTAACATCACCATAGAAGCAAATTCACGTCCATAATGCCGATAAGAGAAAAGAACAGAACCTTCCCAAATTCGATGATTAATCAGAATAAAATTCCTCTTCAGGTCTGAGTATTTAATTCTAATTAACCCAAACAAATGCCTGTTTCAGATTAAGCAATAGTACATTACTATAAATGCTTAAACTCAGACTACAGGCATCAAAAAATGAAAAAATGAAAAAAAGATACATTAAGAAAATTGTATTACCATGCGGCATAAATCATTCCTCTTCTACCACGTGTATACACAATCAACCTATATATATATATATATATATATATATATATATATATATATATATATATATATATCGTATGAAAATTATGATAATTACATAAGTAAACTCTTGTCAAAAATAGTGTACATTTTGTGAATGAACTTAAACATAGTCACGCAGTAGAGGGTACATTAAGATGTGAGTCCCTCTAATTGAGACTTGTTTATTATGTAATAAAGAAAAAAGGTTATGAATTTATTGTATAAATTATTTACGTATCTATTAAAATATTACTATTATTCGGAGTAAAAATTGTGAAAAATGGCTGACTAGAAATAATTGAACGAGTATTGCTTTAGTTGACTGCTGGGTCGGCAGTTACTTTTAAAATTTACTGTTTCATGTTTTGCATATCTCTTAGATTTCTATATGAAATGTCTAAAGATAATGTCTCAATGAATGCGTGTGAGAATGCTTTAATCAAGAGAAAACATTTTATGTTTAATATTTTTATGCACTGTTCCTAGAAAGTCATTAATCACCTCATTAACTTTTTGAGGAGGAAAGGTGTACACAACCATGGCCGATCGAATAAAACTGCAGCGCCCTTAGAGGATAATTTGAAGAGTTAGCCAACAAAGCGAAAAATGTCAATTACGAAGTGGTAGAGCATTGTTTAATGATCGACATCAGGAGCGTACAAAACGCGTATGTGGAAAGCAATAAATATCCGTTCTATTTAACGAGTTATTAAATGCGTAGAGATTAATAAGTAATTATAATGTAGAATTCAAATGGACATGATTGTTGACGAAGGGCATTTTGAATAGGCAATGCATTAAATTCCTGTACATGTAAGTGTTGTTTAGTTTAGCATGCTTGAATAGGAAAGCTATTCGCAATAAATCCTATTGTGCCAGATAAATGTCTTCTGTAACAGTTGGAATGTCGATTTAATAGTACAATGATTTACAACTTCGTCATTGGCTTTTTTCGTCTATTTCGCTTTATTGCGTTCTAACATTTTAAATTTTCCGTTAGAGGCGCTGACATCCCTTTGATTTGATCTCGCATGGCCATTATATTACAGATAGATTATAGTCCTAACGTGTAGACTTTTTCTTTACAAAATGGACTTTGTCAGGAAAAGCCCGTATGTTGCTTTCAATTTGAAAGTTTGAATCGATTGTTTTTAACCAATAGCTGATTCCACCATTTTCACTTTGATGAGAATAAATAACGTTATCCCTTCAGAACAGGTAAACCCATTTCGCATCAGCACCGACTAGCCGTTTCTGCGACAATAGAGCATGGGCGCATGACGTCCTACGGACCATTTTGCCCTTACGTTTCCAAAACAAAATATGCAAATTTTCATTATTTTTGTATTAAAAACGGCTACTTTAGAAATTTAGAATCGTTTAACCTCTCATTTTAGTAGGATATATCTATATTTATCTTCTTTGGTGGATATTTTTAATTAACCGGAAAATAAAATATTCACTCTCATTAAAATATAATACACGCATTTTTTAAAGAAAAATTATTATGTACCTTTTCCTTCTCGCTTGCATATAGATTGCAGAATTTGTTAGTAAATGTATACATCTTTAGAAAGCTAGTGAATGATTACAGTAAAAATGAGTAGTAGTGTAAGTTCACTTAAAATCACTTAAAGTGCACGTTAGCAAATAAAATCTTTAAATATAAATTGTTATTCAAGTATTTATTCTAAATAACTGATTTCCATCACAGAGATAAATTTCGAGGTTTAATGGCTTTTGTTTCAATTTTTATTTGCCATTATCGTCAGTTTACCATTACACGCTATGGTAAAAATAATGCTCTTACGTTTCTGCGCATTCTACTACGCAGGTTGTTTATCTATGCTTGTGCCCATGCTCTATTTACCGATTGAAGTTGTTTCATTCGTGGAGCATAATGAGAAGCGCTTTTGACCGTCAGTTCTTGTTTCTCGCGAACAACGACACATTAGATGAATATTTCTGTACACATTCCACTTCTATTTTAATTGTGAATAACGATGTATATGAACTTTGGCGATTCCCAACAGAAATGTCCATAATATAATTTTAGACGTAGTATTCCTTGAGTTCGTTGACGTTCTTCCGGTAACCGTACAGTTCGAGCAACTTCTCAGCCAGGATGAAATCCGTCTCGGTGTCGATTTCGATGCAGAGTTCTTCCGGCATTTCGACGTAACCGCACCTGAAACAACATAATTTTAAATGACATCCAGTGCTCGTCACAAGAGAAGGGAATCATGAATATATACACACTTTGATAAATCTCCAATTTTTTGATGCAGCACTCTCCATACTTAAATATCCTGGCACAGTAGTTAACCTTGACGTACAAATTAAGTGTAAGCAAATTTAAGTGTACCACCATCCCATAAGTGTACCACGATCCCTTTTCCCCTTCAACCGCTTGTCTCCAACACTAATTTAACTTTAATAACCCTTTTCACTGACAAAATAGTGTTACGAATATGTAAAACGCTTCTTCCCGCAGGAAGACACTTTTACAGGTAACCACCAACTTTCATTAAATTCGGTTCAGCCGTTTTCCCGTGATGATGAGACAAACGAAAGTATCGTTTTTCACTAATATCTCGAGAACCACTAGTCGCAGAAACTCGATACATGGACTAATTTTTAAGTGGGGCTATTTCAAGACTACCCACCAAATTTCAAATTTCATTAAATTCGGCTCAGCCGTTCTCTTGTGATGTTGGATCATACATACATACATACATACATACATACATACATACTTTTCTTCTTTATATATATAGATAACTTAAGATTATTTATTGCATTATCATCACTGTAAACCTTTAATTTATTTAAATAAGCATGGACCATTACTTATATTTCTGAGACAGTAAATAAATATTTCAAAAGTAAACATTACTGTTTACATACATATATGCTGTGTTTAGCAATTCTTTTTTATAACAGTTTTTATGGATATACGCGTATATACTTTCAGATTTATGAACAAACTATGGAAATGCTTGTCAAATATGTTGAAGACGATGCTAAAAAATACTATTTTTTTACATTGTGGAATATGTAATTTATTATAACAGAAAAAAGAAATAAAGATTGCATTTTATTTTCCCAATTTTTCACCATTTATTTATTTATATATTGTGTCATTAATCACAAACGGTCCGACTGTTGAACAGTGTGTTATATTAATCTCATATTTCAAAAATTTGAGGTGTTCTGAACATTCGATTGTGATTAAAAACAACAGACTTCTGGTTTTCCCTAATTGTAATTCTGTACTAAATTTCATTCGAATCGCTTCAGTCGTTCGTGAGATATCGTCTCCACAGACTTACCGACACACACACGTGCACACACACACGTGCACACACACACGCACACACACTCGCACGCACACACATCAAACACATACATGATTTTAAAAACGTCTGATTCGTGTTCAAGGTTGCTTGAAACGTGCTCTCCAGTCAAAAATTCGAATTCAGATTTTCACCTACGTATATAAGAAAAGTAAAAATCAATCCATTGCCTTAGAGCTCTTTCTTTAACGCATTATTCCACCTAATGCATGAAATTAATCAAATCCGAAGTATTTGACGCTCTCCATCAATAACTCAGATTACCTCCACCCCCCCCCCCCCTTCACCATAGGAAAGGGAGAAATATCACGTGACTTGCGCCATAATAAACTTGAAAGAAAACTCTCCCCGCGTGTCACGTGATACATTTGGCGAGCGCTTTAAAAGCCAGCCAATTTCAGATCTGAATTACCATACGTTTGCCCTATCGCATCTTGGACGTCACTCAGGAAGATGTGCACAGCACAATTAGCACTTTCTGCTCAAGTTGTTTACGTCTGGATATTGCCACTTCAAAATTAACAAAATTCTTTAATTGTAATAATGAGAAAACTTGTTGTGCTTTGGCAACAGATCTCCTGGTTCGTGGCGTCACGAATGACAAAATGCTAAGCTTACCAACGTCAGGCTGACAATTTTTTGATTGGCTACCGGGCTGATGACCCAACCTTATATTAAAGAACCTTGAGGCTCGTTTACAAGTCGAGTCGACTAGAGTGCCAGACTTGTGGAGAGAGAAGTCGTACAAAGAGAAGATGCCCACTCTCTGAATACGAGGAGAAAAGGACATTGACTTCCGAAAAACTGCCTGAGATACAGGTCGGTGACCATCAGACAGTTTGAATGTTGCAGTATGAAGAAAATGTTCCTTTTAAAGTCTCATACGGAGCCCAGACTCTGAGCTTCGAGGTTGTGATTTTGTGAAGCGGCTGCTTTTTGATTGTGGTGACTTTCCTTGCTTAAGTTTGGGCGTGTTATATCTAGTTACGATAGAGCACGTCGGGCTAAGCAATTACGGCTTTGTTGTGTACGGATTTCTCGCCATTTTGGATTCGTGCTTTTTCAACTTTGGAGTGCCACGTGTGTTTTTCCCACGTGGTAGTGCTATTGCTTGGATCGTTTCTACGCTGACGACATGGATTTGGATGCATTCGACACGAAAGCTACTCGCGGACTTGCTGGTGAGCTAGACGAAGATGGACTGCGGCCTCTCAGGGATGCCATGATTGAATATTGTGATATTCTGCCCAAGGATGGATTGATGCCCGCTTGGAAGGACGAAGTCAAAAACGCCGTGAACTTCTGTGCACTGGCAATCTACACTCTGACGCTGCACATCAGGGAGCTACTGACGAATGGACTACTCGGACAGGACGAGGACCAAGTCTCCAGGATTCTGGGTTCGTTTCTTTCTGTAAATTCTTTTTTGTTGGTCCAGAATTTGGATAGGTTTTATGCTAGTAATTTAAATGAGATTTATAACTGTGAAGGAAGTAATTCTAGTGATGTAATTAAATGTAAAATAATAGAACTAGGCTTAATTAAGGAAATTAAAGATGAAGATAAACTTAAAACTGTTGAAAATCCAAACAAACAGAGGAAGATAGAGGGGCAATCCACTATGGGTGCTCCTACTAAAAACCAGAATGGAGAATTAAACTTAAAATCTAATGACCAGGATAACATGGATTGTAGTGAAAAAATTGATAGTGATGTAAATGATAATGTTAAAACTAAGAGTTATGCTGAAATTGTCGCGCAACCTGTAGTGTTCAAAAATGCACCAAAACCAAAAACGGTTCAAAATAGTGACAGGCAAAATAGTGAAGTGGTTGAGAAAAAAGACCCAAAAGCGGAATGTTTTTTCATCAAGTTTAATGACATTACCAGGCTCTCCTTAAAAAATTAAATAAAATCTCAGGTAATAAAGTATCTGGCAAGCTCACAGGAGACATGCTAAAATTGATTCCAAACGACGCTGACGCCAATAGGGTTGTACAACGCCATTTATCTAGTGAGAAAATCCCCTTCCACAGTTTAAACTTAAAAACGGAAAGGCCCAGAAAGGTAGTTTTGAAGGGGCTACCAACAAACTCTAACATTGAGGAAATAAAAATCACTCTAACATCTGAAGGATTAGATGTAGTCCGGGTTTCTCAACTGAGAAACACAAAAACGAGATTGCCCCTGCCGATCTTCTTAGTCAGCATTAGGCCTACGGAAGACTGGCAGAGGGTATACAGACTGACAAGATTAGGATACTTGGCTGTGAAGGTAGAGGCCTTCAGAGCACGGGGCTTCAAAATCTGCTACCGGTGCCAGCAGTTCAATCATTCCTCTGAGAATTGCAGCATGTCACCAAAGTGCCTTAAGTGTGCTGAATAATACTTCACACGGGACTGCCAAAGACCAAGGACGGAGAAGGCAACGTGTGCTAACTGCGATGGAGACCAACCGGCGAACTTCAGGCAATGCCCGAAGAACCCCTGGAACAGAGGAAAGGCACCGGGGTATGCCCCCCTCCCCCCAAAAATCAGATACCCCCTTGGAGGCAAAAGGCCCTCGGTCTAAACCCTCAGGCACCTCTTCAAGGCTCCTCGCACTCTGTACCACAGGTTAAAAGAACTCAAACTTTAGCACCTACCAGATCGGTGCAAGAGCAGGCCCCTAAACCGTCGACCTCCAGAGAAATGACTGTGGAGGAAGTGAGAATAGCTCGTGAAGACATAAATCAGAGGATAGCAATTGATAAAACCGCCAAAGAGGCAAGAGAAGCAAAACTAAGATTAGAAAAAAAGGTTCAGGAATGGCAGAAAACTAAACGCGCCCGAGAAGAAGAGCTCGCGCAAACACAGCAGTTAGACAATTCGGCTGAAAAACAAAACAAAAGACTACCGAGGTCCAAAAGGATACTCACAAAACAGATCAAACCACGGTTGAGGCTGAGGAAATTGTAGCTGAGACTGAGGAAATGGAAGCTGAGACTCAACCTGCTGGTAAATCCAATGATGAAAAGATGGATGAAATCCTCAACCTCGTCAGAGGATTTATTAGTATGTTCAACCTAGACGATATAAAACATTTGTTGATGCAGCTCGCTGAGTTAATTAAAAAAAGAGCGATCCAATGCAAATGGTCTTTGAGACTTTTAAAATAATCGCGAAATTTAATAAAAACAGTGAGAAACAAACCCGCCATGAATAGGTCCCAAAAAGAAAGTTTTAAAATAATATTTTGGAATGCGAACGGCATATCTCCAAGAATAAATGAACTTAGGAGCTACGTAAATGAAAATGATGTAGATGCCCTGCTAATCCAGGAAACTAAAGTTAGAGAAAACAGAAAACTAAATATAGCAAACTTTTTTATATTTATTTAAATAAATATTTATTTATTTAATATATTTAATTATTTAATTATTTAATTATTTATTATTTAATTATTTAATATTTATTTAATAAATAAATATAGCAAACTTTTTTATATTTATTTAAAAAAATATTTATTTAAATAAAACTGCTATTTAAATAAATATAGCTGGAACTGCTTTTCTCGCGATATCCAAACACAATACTCGCGGGCGACTTCAATGCACACCACCGAGCGTGGGGCAGCAGGAGAGCCAACATACGCGGTACACAGATACATAGATTGCTGAACACAACAAACACTGACATCATTGCACCGTCGAGACCAACCTGCTTCTCAGGTGCCAATGGCGCATTCATAGACTTTGTCCTAACGAGAAACATAGAATACGCTCACACAATTGATACCCTGGATGAATTCGACTCGGATCATCTACCGGTATTGGTGACATTCGATTTGAACACTCCCCTTCCAGCCTCTCTGGGACAAGAGAGAGTGAACTGGAACGTATTCAAAAGAGCACTTTTCGAGCCGCACTTTGCAGTACCCAACATTATGAGCACGGCGGATATTGACTCTGCCACGCACACACTCACAACAGAAATCAGGAGAGCTATTGCCTCTGCCACAACACATCGTGAGTCACCCAAAATGCCAACACTTTCCCACCATGTCAAACAGTTAGTTAAACAGAGAAATAGAATGCGTAAGACATGGCAGGCTAACAGAGACCCTACTCTTAAAAGGGAGCTTAATAGACTCACGTGTAAAGTCAGTGAAAAAATTGTCGCAGAAAAGCAGCAACAATATAAAGAATTAATCGAATCCCTTAGCCAGGAAGACGTATCGCTATGGCAATTCGCTAAAAGACTCAGAAAACCTCAAATTAAACTCCCGCCACTAATAGATGGTGCTAATATCGCGTACTCAGAAGAAGAAAAGGCAGAGGCACTTGCTAGGCATTACGAAAAGCAATTTGAACCAAACCACGATCTAATGTGTCAGGACACCCTAAGAATGGTTAGGCAAACTCTAAACAATTTCAGGAACTCCCCGGTCACGGCTGAGATTAACCCAGCCATCCGCAAGAGATAGTAGAGATTATCAAAAACCTTAAAAATCGTAAAAGCCCAGGACACGACAAAATCAGGAATATCGCGGTAAAAAACCTACCCTTAAATATAATATTTTACTTGACCATCTTAATAAATAAAATACTAGAACTAAATTATTTCCCCAAAGAATGGAAGGAAGCGATAATTATAGCGATCCATAAACCTGGTGAGGATGCCTCAATTCCAGCCAACTACAGACCAATCAGTTTGTTACCGACACTTAGTAAAATTACTGAGAAAATAATTCTTAAGAGACTGAACACGTACCTTACTGAGAATGACATTATCATTCCGGACCAGTTTGGATTTCGGTCAAAACACTCCACCACTCATCAATTGCTGAGAGTGGTAGCGTACATTTCTTCTGGTTTTAATAATAAGACACCCACAGTTGCAATTTTTCTTGACATCCAAAAAGCCTTTGATAAAGTGTGGCACTGTGGATTAGCTTACAAATTGATCACTCTAAAAGTCCCTGACCCACTTGTCAAGCTTTTAATTTCATACTTAAATAACAGACACTTTCAAGTCAGAGTAAAAAATAACTTATCTACACCCAAGCTCATTAAAAGTAGTGTACCGCAAGGATCCATCCTGGGTCCGACACTCTTTAACATATATCTAAATGACATTCCCAGAACCCCAGACACGGAGCTGGCACTCTATGCAGACGACAGCGCGATACTTGCAAAACACCCTTACGTCTCAGTAATGCACAGCCAGCTACAACAACACTTAGACATACTCCAAACATGGCTGGAAAAATGGCGAATAAAATTAAACCCCAATAAATGTCATTGGATTTATTTCTCTAGAAAACGTAAAACTCCTAATTTATAAATCGGTCATCCGCCCGGGAATGCTGTATGCAGCACCCGTATGGGGATATGCCTGTAAAACTACCATAGACTTATTAGAGACAAGACAAAACAAAACCCTAAGGATTATAAGGAAAGCCCCTAGATACTTAAGAAACTCGGTAATTAGGAAAGACTTCAAAATAAAAACTGTTAGAGCCCAAATTAAAAAGCTAGCGCTTAAATTCTACAAAAATTTGCCATCTGTCCCAAATGAACTATTATTTAATCTGCATGACTATGATCATCGCAAGGCTAAGTCTCGTAAGAGACCTCGTTCGGTACTTAACTTTGATATTCGGTACTAGGAACGTCCCACCTTAATCAGTTGATATTAAATGAAACTCGCGATCTTTGCTTTTCTACAAAATGTCTTAAATCCTAAACTGCTAAAATGCTAGGTAACCCTCAGATCTGCATCAACCCCCCAAACTGCTTAAACTCTAAATGTGCAACAAACTGCCACACTAGGAGCTGGGTCAAATAATAAAAACATTAAATCCAAAACCTCGAACCTCCAACTATGGACCAATGAAATAATATCACAGTATGAAGATAAGAACCACACCTAGAGATTGGAGATTAAAGGCGCTTCGCGCCTGGTGCTCTGTTCTGGACGGAACTCTATTCTATTCTTTTAAAGTCTACCAAGTTTTATCGTTGCAAGGAGTCCGAAATGGATCTTAACGCCATGGATCGTAGCAATAACATCCACTGCAAGATTGTCTTGGATTCGGGTTCGAATGTCATAATCATTAATCGTGATGTGGCTCGCCGGATTATTGACTAACCTTTGTATACGGTACCCACCTTTTCCATGCGTACTGTCATTGGGGGAAAAATAAATGTTTATGTAAATGTTTAAAATGAACGTGAATATTTCTATTGGGTCGAGTACCTACAACCAAGTCGTTTACATAGCGAATATTGTTGACCCATGCACTCTCGAAGTGAATTATTTAACAATACACTACATTAAAGCAATGTACTAGAAATCGTCTCAGAAAATGCTCCTTTGGTTGGAATGAAAATACGGCATCCAAAGTAGTTTCTCGATGAAGACGTTCATGCGTTCTCTAAAGATCTTGTCATATAAATTGTGCACATTGCTGTTGCACTGAAAAGTTTGAACCCATATTCCAGTGGCTATCCGACAAGTTATCACTGACTAGAGTTTGAATGTATCACCTAATACTTGAAGTGATGAAAAACTTTCTCGAGCCCAAAGAGAAAACAAAGATCTTCAGCCAATCTTGACCCACAAAGAGCGAGCTAATGAGAAACCAACTTGGCAAGAAATTTCTTATTTCTTACTTGATACGAAACGATACTGGATACTATGGGATTCTCTGCACTTGAGAATGGAATAGTACACCGTAAATGGGAGCGTGACGATGGAAAGAGTAGTAAATGACAATTGTTGGTCCCTCGTTTCAGAGTGTCCATTTTCTGCTTACAACTCTTCTTTCTCCATTCGGGTCTTAACAATAGTCTCAAGAAGACATTTGACAAACTCTTCTTCATAATTACCACTTTTAGTAATTAGCGTCTTTAAATGCACCACTTTGAAATCAGAAGAAGAGGTTCCCCTAGCGGCCTAGCACAAGTGAAAACAGATCCTTTTTTCCAGCCTTTCCCAGAAACGCTATTGTATAATTTAATAAATTGACATAGAAAAATAATTCCTTTTATGTACACACTGATTCTATACAATTAAGAAGTTATTTAACAGCAATTAACAATAGTATTAAAACCATTCGACAATATTGAAGTTTTCAATTCTTCTTTCATCTGAAGTACTTTTCTTAAAAATACAGATTCATAAGACGAGTTGGACGGTCCGGGTCTTCAACTTGATGTATTCTAAATCTCAAATTATTAAATATTAGTTAATCATCCTAAACTTTATTCCTCACAATTTAACGATTAAAACTTTTATAATATTTTTTATCCTTTAATATTTAAGACTTTAATATCTAAAATATTTATGTAATTAATTTAAAATAACTCTGATAATATGTTAAAAATTTCTATAAAATGTATATTGTCACTGTCTTTACGTAAAATCAAGGCATTCACCCCACTGCGTCGAATGGAATGGGGCAAGTTTTTCACGGTGAAACTACACTAAAGTTCACACAACTATTTGAATCAGGACGTTTCATCATTACAAATCTGGAACCGGGTGTTCCCACTAAACTTTGGAACAAGGTGTTACCCATAATTTATAGAACAAGCTGTTCCCACTAATCAGAGGAACCGATGTCTTTTATTCATAATAAGGATCTGGCGATCCGACCATGGACTGGTGTTCATACTATCAGGAACATATGTCCTTCTTCAACAAAAGGATCTGACGATCTGCCTCAGGGATTGCTGCCCACTTCAAAAGAAATATGTTTTGAACTCAAAATAGGAATATGTCCTGAACTCAAAACAGGATTATATCCTGAACTCAAAACAGGATTATATCCTGAACTCAAAACAGGAATATGTCCTGAACTCAAAACAGAACTATGTTCTGAACTCTAAACAGGATTATGTCCGGAACTCAAAACAGAACTATGTTCTGAACTCAAAACAGGATTATGTCCTGAACTCAAAACACGATTATATCCTGAACTCAAAACATGTTTATATCCTGAACTCAAAACAGAAATATGTCCTGAACTCAAAATTGGAACAGGTGTTCTGAACTACAGAACATGGCAATCCGCAACAGGGACTAACGTCCACAACGTAAGATTAGTTGTTCTATGCGGATCATGGCGATCCTCCTCAGTGTAACTATTTTTACGCTCTGATCAAGAAGATAACTTTCAACGACCTCTCCATTCCACTTCCACAACTCAAAAAATTTCTATTTCAAATTTCGAAAATTTTCCTATGTGGATTTTTATTTCACTTATATCGACGATTGTTTAATTGCATCAGAAAATGAAGACACGCATCGAGAACAGTTACGCACAGTCTTTGAGCGTTTTTTGTAGTATGGAGTGGTTATAAATACGTCCAAATGTATTTTGGGTGAACCTGAGATTAAATTTTTTGGACATGTGTTTACGGCAGAGGGTTTTTCTCCTTTACCAGACAAAGTTTCCACCATCCAAAAATTTCCACTGCCTAAAACTGTACGCCGATTCCTTGCAATGTTGAATTTCTATCGAAGGATTTTATCGCATGCTGCAGGAACGCACGGTCTGTTCTTTATGATTTGTTACCGGTAATAAAAAGTGCGATAGTAAGCAAGTTCAGTGGACAGAAAACACCGAGGTTGCTTTTCAAGCATATAAGGATTTACTTTCGAGTGCATCATTATTGACTTATCCCGCAATAGACGATGGCTTTTTACTATCAGATCTACGCACCAGTTGCGGCAATCGGATCGGCTTTACAACAAGTTCAAAGTAAAAAGCTATGTTCGTTAGCGTTTATTTTCTTTCCACGGAAGCTAAATACCGCAGAATGCAAGTACAGTGCATCAAGCGAAGCGCATTTCGAACTTTCGAAATATATTCTGTCGCAAAGCATTTTCGCATATAGAGGGGCGTAATATAGTTTTATACGCAAATCACAAGCCCCTTATAAATACTTTTCGTCAAAATGTCTCCACGTCCATTACGGCATCTGGAACTCATAATTCAATTTACAACAGACATTCGATACATTCCTGGTTCTACTATAGGGGGTGTTTATTTTAAAGGAGTGGCGAGAGAAGAGCGGCATCACGCTACTAATGTGGTATCAGACGCACTTTCTCACATTGAATAAATTAATACTCCTAATGTGTTCAATTCATTAATACTCCTAATGCGTGAATACTCCTAATGCTCAAGAACGGTTAATGCTAGCGTTGTAAAGTTTGTGTCATTTGTTTCAGAATAAAAAATCACATGTAAAAGTGATATTTATTTAACATTATTGAATGTCCGATTTTTTTATGAATTCTTCAAAAGTTCATTTGATAATTTACGAGTCTTCCAACATGCGATCACGTTTAAAATCAATAGAGTTCTAGTATTTACTGATTGTAATGATCGTACCAAAGGTCGTTCGAAATTCTCCATTCTTTTGTGAAATATCGTACACACACGCAAGCACACACACACTCACGCACACACATGCATACGCACGCACATACACACGCTCACGCACGCAAGCACACGCTCACGCACGCACATGTACACGCACGCACACACATGCATACACGCACACACATGCACACACGCACGCACGCACGCACGCGCGCGCGCGCACACACACACACACACACACACACACACACACAACAAAAACATTCGATTCGAGTTCCTGGATGCTTGAAACGTGCTCCTCCGTTAAGAACTCGAATTCGAATTTTCGACTCCGTCACAATACTTTCCCTATACTTTATACAATGTATATAGGGAAAGTAAAAATACGTAACGTGAGTTTATGCAGATTACTATCCGGAGTCTTTTTATTGTGACACCGTTGATTTGAAACTTGCATTCGGCTAATCTTACTTTCTACTTATCAAAATCGTTTAATACATGAACTCTACTGCGTAGCGGACAATAGCTTATGTCTGTTAATAATCTAGATTTTCGAGAAATATAAGTTAATTGAGTATTTAGAGTTCTCTGTCATCCAGAGAATTGCCCCATTTTAATGTAGAATTCAACGCCAAAAGCATTGTTCCTTGGATCTTTTTGCACGATTATTTTACTGTGAAAGAAGAAAAGTTTGTATGGAAATCCACATTCACTTGTTTTTCAATTGCGTTAATTTTCGATTAAAATAGAAATAATTCCACTATTTCAAAATTCACGCAAATATTTCATTTTTCCACATTATAAATATAATTCTTAAAAATGGACGTTTTTGCAGAATGCACTATCTCTGTTTTAGACAGGTAAGTTATCTCTTATCTCCCAGATGTATATCTATCCGACATATGATGGCACAACTACACACACTTATTTATCATTGTTGGTATCTGTTTTATCGACTATAAGATAAACGCTCATATTACGAATGAGATACCAATTTCACTGGCGTACACACGAATGTTTTTACCGGGAGAATGAATGTTATTATACATATTAATAACTAGCAGTTTACTTTGTACGGAATATATAATATAAAGAAACTTTAAATATACATTTAAGTGAAAATTCTTATAGTATTCTAAATGACATTGTTATTATTTAAAACATTCTATTAAAATATTTAATTTAATTAATTTTCCTCAAAAGAAGTACAAGAATCTTTGTTCTCGATATACAAAATTATCTCCACAGTCAGATCTGAAGATTAAAACAGCCTGGCCCAGTTTGTAAATAAATTTACAAAATATATGCAATTTTATCAATATATGCCAAATGAAAGAGCTATAAAATTAGATCAATCTATGTCCCCCCCCCCCCTTAAAAAAAGGCATTAGAAGATATACTCATACCATTTTTATTCTGTTTCAACAATTTGCTAGATTCGATATGAGTTTGAAAAATCTTAGTCAAAATAAAACAGATCACTTAAAATATTTAAAATATTTCCGTCACCTTTGAATCCCAAAACCGTAAAGAATGTAACCCAGTCAAAAATGTAATTCCGATAAAAATTTATTTTTATATACATTTCTTAATTATTTTAATCGGAAAAGACTTCATAAAAATCGTCTGCCGTATGAACTCTTTGGGTTTAATTCCGATGTTTACAACATGATACAATTTTTTTTTCAAATAAATTTGCGGAAAAAATATGGGCTAGATAGAACACACTATATAGTTAATAACTCTTTAGCTATATATCACACAAGCTAACAAAACAACTGTCAGGTACAATAAAACAGCTCCATTAAATGCTCCACTCGTTTGCAAAATAAAAGACTAGATCCTCGAGTCATCAACAATTAACTTTTTCTCCTATCACTCCAACCCATCGATTGAACGGTGTGCACGTAATCTCCTTGTGCATTAAGTCGAGGAATTCTTAACATATCTTCAAAATGCGAGAAATTTACAAAACTAGTCAAAAGTCGCCAAGTTGGCTACATTTATCCAAATGTGACCAAGGTCACCCAATGTTTCGCCAAGTCTATAGCCAGCGTAATATACGTTAATCTAATATCAATATAAACT